>JAPVLO010000699.1:0-530014 GCA_027257055.1 Cephalopachus bancanus
CATTTGTGCATTTTTCCCCCTCCCTATTTTTTCCCTTTCCCCCCTCCACGTGACTGTCTTCTTTAATTCTGTTATTCAGTGTGGAGGGGTTGTTTTTACTTCTGTTTGTGCAATCTCCTATTCTTCTTTATGTATGTCCTCTTACTTTGTTCAATTCTGGAGTTGCACTGTAGGTTGGGGGTGGTCCTTTTTTGCAGTTTTGAGATTTACTTAATGGGGGAGCTGTGATTCAGAATCTATCTGAAGGTCCTGGTATCCACCAACAGGTGTATGGATAATCTGAAACCCACTTTCCACTGCCTTGGAATCTGTCCGTGCAGTGGCGATGTAGGTTTACTCCCTGAAATAAAATGCAGTTAACAGGGGGAAGAGAATGGAGCAGGCAGGGGGGGAGGGGGGGGGAGAGAGAGAGAGGAGTAAGGGTGAAAACAGACGAGTGTACCAACAAACGGAGAGAGAGACCAAACTTGAAACAGATAAAAACAATAGACCATGGCTACAAACTAACTAACTCCCATATAAAAAAACCCTAAAACATACAATGTTGCTAACATACAAGCTTACCAACCTCCTAATTGGTGTGTTATTCCTCTATACAAAGATATGGTTTACAGAGAGAAGAAAAGAAAAGAAGGGAGAAGAAGAATAAAAAGATGGGGGGAACAAAACAGGCAGAATAGAATCAAGTCAGTAGACTAACAGAACCAATCAAGCACACTCTGAGACTTTTCGTTTAAGTCGAATATCCTTTGAGCTCTCTTTTCTAGCTGTTTTTTCAAGCTGGTAATTTGTTCACAGTTGGGATCAGTTGCCCCTGCCTGCTGTGCAGGGCAGTTCAGATCATCACTCAGTTCCCCACTCCCCATTCACTATTCAGATCTGACCTGTGTCTGTCAGGCTTCCTTTTTTCCCCCTTTTCGGTTTGTTACCTTAAATTGCCAGCGGGTGGTGTTATCCCTTGCTCCAGATGGTCTTTATCACAGCTGCTGACCACCCCTAAGGGAGGGAGATGTTGCCTGGAGGCACACAGGAGGAGACCCCTGACTTGGCAGGACATCCGGTGGTGGTAGACCTCAGCAGATCTTGCTTGCAGGGGCTTCAAGGTCTGAAGTCGTGGATTGCCTCAGGCATGGGCTGTGCAATGTGTAATGGCTGCCTTGGCGATGGTGGCTGTGGCTCACCTCAGGCACTGATGGTCCAATGTGGAATGGCTGTTTTGGCAGTGGCTGTGGCAACGGCGGTGGCTGTGGGCCTCAAGCACAGGCAGAGTGATGTGTAATGGCTGCCTCGGAGGCAGTGGCTGTGGCGGCTCACCTCAGGCACTGGCGGTGCAATGTGGAATGGTTGCTGGCCGTGGTGGCAGCAGCAGCAGCGGCAGCCACAGTAGTTGCCTGGACTGCAGTGATGCCTCAGCGAGATCTACGGCCAAGCTCTGAGTGAAGAGCAGGCTGCCGACGATGGAATCTGCAGCCTCCGGGGAGAGAACCAGAGTCTCTTTGTGATCTCCTCCGTGGAGCGTCTCACAGACAGAGCTGCCCCGTCGCCATCTTGCTGGAAGTCCGGTCCACTTATTTAAATGCTTCTTTATTGTTAAACATGTCATTATTTCCAATTTTCTCTAATTTCAAACAACAGAGTGGTCAGTGTTGTGCAAAATTTGATTACATCCTTCACTTATTTTCTTAAGATAAATTTCCAGAAAATGGTAGTCCTGGTCAATGGGGGCATCTGTTATTATGGTTTTTGATATATATTGCAAAATTGCCTCCCAGAAATTTGGACCCAGCTTATATTGTTGCCACTGTGTATGAGAATGCCTGCTTCCCTTTATTTGTGCCAGCCCTTGGCGGTACTTCTCCTTCTTAAGCTCAAGCAGGAGCTCCAACTATGCCTTTGAAATAATTCTCATATGAATTAGTCCATTGTTTCTTCATGAAACACCTCTCTTCACTGTCCCCTAGTTCAGCTATTTCTTTAAATGTTAGGTAAACTGTATATAGTCAATCATTTCTGATTAGTGCTGACAATTTATTAAGTTTTTCCTATTTGTAAAGGTGGGAGGATGTTGTCAAACAGGCACATTATTTGATTTCTACTTCTTTAATGTTTTTACAAGGAATGGAATGATAAACCCAAAATAAACATAGAAAAACAAACTCTTGAGTGTTTTTGTGAACTTGTTGGATATTAGACTTTTGATGAATTTCTTATCACGAACCTTATAATTGCTAAAACCCTAAAACTCACTACAAGTTAGCTTGATTATGAAGGCAGAGTGAATTTTACATCTTTTTTGGATGCACTTCAAGATTGGGCACCAATTCTTGCATTTTTCAGAATCAGTAATCAAATAATTTTCCTTAAAGCCAAGAAGCCTTATTAAACAACTATAATTCTTTGTTGGGAGAAGAAGCATGAAAGAAAATAAAACTAAAGTATGTATATAAATCTGCATGCAAGTATATTTAAGTATAAGTTCTATTTTTCTCTGTTCTCTGGAAAGTCACTAGATGAAATTCATTTTAAGGGAACATTGACCAGGCCCCTTAAAGGTTAAATTAAATTGAGGAGCGCTACTACAATTTGATTATGTTTTCATTTTTTTGAATTAGTCATCAAATACAGATTAAAGTCCTATTCTTATATGTCTCCATAGGTCACCTAAATGGCTTGTTCAAAATTCTAATTTTTTTCCCTCATGAATAATTTCCCTCAAAAGATAACCTTTCTCTTCTATGGGCATAATAGAAATGTTTATGTAGAAACAGCAAAGGAAAATGGATTATATTTTGTAACGTATTGGGTTGCAAGCAGAATTATGCTTCTGTACTGTGCAGCTGCTCTTTTCTTTTCCCAAACATAGTGATTTAGAAGAGGCCTGACCTACTATTGTAATTGTGTGAAGAGGGAGAGAATTAGGGCTCCTCATTACAGAGAGGAGGTGTGATGAAGAATACCATGATAAGGCTTACTTTCAGTCAAGAACAAAAAAAAATTCTGTCACAAACCTTCGCTGATGTCTCTTATTTCTGATATTAGCTCTCATCAATTCTTTAATTGTTCCTCATTGGTTCTTCCAGAAATTTCTTCCTCCCTCCTAATGTCTTCCAGTCTTGCATGTCATGCCATCAGACTTTACCACCCTCTCTCTTTCTTGCAGTCATCTCTAGAGTCCTGGGTTACTCTTCTTTCTTGAAGTGTCCTTCAAGGAAGAGGCTTCCTGTCATTCTTTCCAGCACTACTTCTGCATAATTCCTGGTGATTTAAATACAGTTGATTCTCATTATCTGTGGTAGTTAGGGTCTATAAACGTGCAGTGAACACAGAATCAGTGAATATTGAGGCATTGTTCCCAGGGGAAATACACAGTTATGTTTGTGTGAGTTTCTGGTCACTACATTGTCTTCAACAGCTCAACATATGGACTTTTTTTGGTATGTTTCTGTCTAAAGAGATCACATTTTTTAAAAATTTATTTTATTTTAAAGATGTGGAGTACAATTCAGGATTAGGAATACAAGTAGTCATCATACAGGTAAAGTTTGGGCCTCCCTTTGGTCCCCACTTCGCCTGGTTTGAGATCAGGTACCCTTATTAATGTTATGTGCTCATCCCCTTCATCTGGCAGTTTCCAACTTCTGCCAATTCCTTTCTTATAGTATTATGGTAAATATTCAGGGTCTGCTTATGAGTGAGAACATATGGTACTCAGTTCTTTGTTTCTGTGATAAATCACTGAGTATTATAGATTCTAAATCCATCCAAGTTGCTGCGAAGTCCATAATTTTGTTCTTCTTTATGATTGTGTAATATTCCATCATGTATATGTACCACATTTTTTTTATTCAGTCCAGTTGCAATGGGTAGCACACATGGTTGGTTCCATGTTTTTGCTATGGTAAATAGTGCTGCAGTAAACATGCATGTGCAGGTAAATTTTTTGTAGAGTGATTTAAGTTCTATATTCCCAGAAGGCAAATTGCTGGATCATATGGAAGGTCAATTTCTAGTTCTTTTAGGAATCTCCACACTGTTTTCCACAGAGGTTGAACTAGTTTGCATTCCCATCAACAGTGATGAAGTGTTCCCTTTTCTCTACATCTTCACCAGCATCTGTTGTTTTTTGTTTTACTAATGATGGCCATTCTTACAGGAGTTAGGTGGTATCTCAATGTGATCTTGATTTGTATTTCTCTGATGATTAGTGAGGCTGAGCATTTTTTCATGTGTCTGTATGTCTTCTTTTGAGGAGTGTCTATTCATGTCTTTTGTCCACTATTTATTTATTTATTTATTTATGAGTCAGAGTCTCACTCTGTTATCCAGGCTGGAGTGCAGGACACGCTCACAGCCACCGCAACCTCAACCTGCTATGTTCAGGCGATCCTTCAGCCTCAGCCTTCCAAGTAGCTGGAACTATAGGCATGTGCCACCATGCTTAGCTCATTTTTCTTGATTTATTGTAGAGATGAGGTCTCTCCAAGTTGCCCGGGCTGGTCTCGAACCAAACTGGTCTTCCAAACTATTGGGACTATAGCCATGAGCCACTGCACTTGGCCCTTTTACCCACTTTTTAATGGGGCTGTTTGTTTTTTTTTCCTTTTGGTGCATTTGAGTTGCTTGTAGATGCTGGATGTTAGGCCTTTGTCGGATATGCAGTTGACAAATATTTTTTCCCATTCTGTGGGCTGTCTCCCTGTTCTCTTGATGGTTTCTTTTGCTTTGCAGAAGCTCATCAGTTTGATGAGGTCCCACTTGTCTATCATCAACAGATGTAAAGACAAGAACCACATGCACGTGAATATATCATAGATGCAGAAAAAGCTTTTGATAAAATCCTGCATCCCTTCTTGAGAAAAACCCTCAAACACCTAGGTATAGAGGGAACATACCTCAAAAGAGTAAGAACCATTATAATAAACCCACAGTCAACATATTGCTAAATGGACAGAAATGGGAAGCATTTCCCCTGAAAACCGGAACAAGACAAGGCTGCCCACACTCACACCTCTTGTTTGACATAGTGTTGAAAGTCCTAGCTAGAGCAATCAGACAAGAGAAGGAAATCAAGGGTATCCAAATAGGCAAAGAAGTCAAATTAACCCCCTTTGCTAACGATATGATCCTATTCCTCGAAAATCCAAGAGAATCTGTCAAAACCCTCCTTACACTGATAAAGGACTTTGGCAAAGTCTCAGGGTACAAAGTAAACATGCAAAGGTACCTTATTCAATGTATATATTATTGATTCATTAATATTGAATTTGCAGGCAGCAGCACTATAATGTAGGCTTGAAAGAAGCTTATCTAACACACATATTTTCTCCCTTAGGCACATCACAACATTCTTGGGCTTGGGAACACTAGGCAGCACTATGCTTAGGGGGATTTTATATAGCAAAATCACTAACAAAAGGCATAAAAATGCAAAAATGAATGCATTTCCTTTGATGTCTCATCTCCTTTGTTATGGACTAAATATTTGTGTTTATACACTCCCTCATTCATATGCTCAAGCCCTAACCCCCAGTGTGGCTGTATTTAGAGATGAGGTCTCTAAGGAAGTAATTATGGTTAAATGAGGTCATAAGGGTGGGTCCCTGATTCAATAGAATTAGTGTTCCTATAAGAAGAGACATGAGAGAGCTTTCTCTCTTTTTTTCTCTCTTTTTTTCTCTCTGTCTTTCTCTCTCTCCCCTTGTGCACTCAAAGGAAAGGCCATGTGAGGATGCAGCAAGAAAGTAGTCATCTGCAAGCCAAGAAGAAAGCTGTGGTACCACTGGGAACCTAAACCTACTGGAACCTTGATCTTAAACTTCCCAGCCTCCAAGACTGTGAGAAAATAAAGCTCTGTTGTTTAAGCCACTCAGTCTATGGTATTTTATTATAGCAACATGAACTGGCTAAGACACCCTTTCGAGGTATTTTTTCTCTCTACAAGAGCTCTCTCATTGTCCCTCCTAAGTCTGCTGTCCTAAACAGGTATTCCGTACTTCAGAGTTTTCCTTGACATTTAAAAAATTGGTTCACTGATAAACCAATTATCATCAATTAGTATTATTTCTGTTATATCAACTAACATTTTAATTTTAAAAGTAAAATATGTGCTCACTTTAGAAAATTTAAAAACTCCAGAAAAATAGAAAGAAGAAAATAAAAATTACTTTCATTTTAAAGTGTTGGCATTTTGATAGATTTCTTTCCAGTCTTTTGTTCTGTGAGGACTTCCCAAGTTCTTGGCTGTAAATCACATTAAACAACTTGCATTACCTTAAGCAGAAAAGAAGCTTATTGGGAAGATATCAGGTAGCTCAAAGAAAATAAGGGAATCTTGGAATGTGGTAGGCAGAATCCATGTTAAACTGGGTGACCAGGCTTTCTTCCAGGGGCTCTCTAGCAGAACAGTGTGATTCAGGCTCTTCTGTTGCCACTGCTGGACATGAATGCTGTGGGTTCTACTTACTGATGAACTGGATACTGGCCGCCCTGTCAGCACCACCAAGATAAATTTCAGCTTAACCTGCTCTTTGAGTCAGTAACTCAAGCTTCAAAGAGCTGAGGGGGACAGGCCAAGCTTAGGTTGTGTGTCCAGCAGCCAAGGTTCAGGGAAAGTCAGACTCTGGTCTTTTCTTTTCTTTAGCAGGAGGGAGGAACTGCTTTCCTCAAGGATCACGTGATGGCAAATTCTCCAGATCTGGGGACAGCATCCAGATCCTGAAACACCCTTCCTAAAAATGTCTGTTACAATCTATCTTTTGGCTATTTAATATCTGCATGCACTTTTCTGTATTTTTATGTCACAGAAATTAAGGAAATATGTAGAGTCTTCTGTTTCATTTATACTTCTGGCCACAGGACAATAGTTGATATTTATAACTCCCACCTTCTCCTATGTATTCTAGGCCTCCTTTGCCTACAGCTGTACCTCAGATGCTCAGTGTGTTTTGCCTAGTAATTTTACTCAAGTCAATTTTTTTTTTTTTGAGTTGAGGTCTCACTCTGTTACCTAGGCTGGAATTCAGTGGCACAATCACGGCTCACTGCAACCTCAATCTCCTGGGCTCAGGCGATCCCTCCACTTCAGTCTCCTGAGTAGCTGGGACTACAGGCAAGTGCCTGGCTAGTTCTTTGATTTCTTTTGTAGAGACGAGGTCTTACTACATTGCCCATGCTGGTCTGGAACTCCTAGGCTCAAGCAATCCTCTCACCTCGGCCTCCCAAAGTGCTGAGATTACAGGCATGAGCCACCGTGCCTGGCTCAAATCTTCATTTCTGAGGACATTGAACCCTTGGTGGTCTTAACTAAATTGTCTTTTATTAACACATTCACGATTGGCAAATTTTTCACTTTCCTAATACTGAGAGTGGGTGAAAATGAAAAAAAAAAACTGAAACTGTTTGCCACAAACTTCTGTCGTTAAGCACAAGTGAAATGGTCTTTTCAAAATTGTCATCTTTTTCACAATACAGCTGAAAGTTGCAGACGTATCCAATATTTGCCTCAGATACCACTATGGCTTGCATTCCATACTTCATATGTTTATTTGGATTATAAACCAAATATATATTATATATATATTAGTTTACATTGCATCATTATATCACTGTCTATCACTATCACTAATAAGTTCACTGAATTCACCATTGACCTCAGAAATCTCATCAGCATATATTTCTTCATTTTCTATAATTACGGTAAATTATTTTTTTTTCTTTTTTCCTTTTTTTTGAGTTGGAGTCTCACTCTGTCGCTCAGACTGGAGTGCAGTGGGCCGCTCCTGACCACTGCAGCCTCGACCTGATGGGCTCTGGCGATCCTTCTGCCTCAGCCTTCCAAGTAGCTGGAACTACAGGCGTGCGCTACCACACCTGGCTAATTTTTGATTTATTGTAGAGATGAGGTCTCGCCAAGTTGCCCAGGTGGGTCTTGAACCCGTGGGCTCAGGCAATCCACTTACCTCGGCCTCCCAAAGTGCGGGATTACAGGCTGAGCCACCGAGCCCAGCATGGTAAATTATTTTTAATGTTGAAGTATGAAAGCCCTGAAATATCAAAATACAAGTATACAACACTAACCGCAACAAAATAATGACCAACTTGCAATTTTTACCAACTATGTAAATCAGTAACAACATTGTGCAGTCGATATCAGATAATAATCTCAATTAACTTTCTCTTTCCTTGCCTCCCTATTCATTTTCCAGCAAAATATAATAATACATACATATGGCAACGTTGCAGCATTCAGAAGCGAAATTTGCAAAGATGTAAATTCATGTCAGCGGCAGCCAGGCACAGAATTTGGAATGATGTAAATGCACATCAGCAATTGCGAATGAGCTGATATTTTATTTTTTATCACTGGACATGATAATAATAAAGGAAACCACAGGCCTACCTAATTTCATTCATACTCATCCCTGCCTATATTGATCCTTAATGGTAAGATGATACTCTCTTCATCTTTTCGTCTTTTTTTGCCTTTTTCTTCTCAAGGGAACGTAGAGGCCAACTTGGTAATGACAGTCTTGGTTTCTCACTAAACGAAAACCATCGTTGTGGAAAATTTACCTCTTTAGGCACTAAAGCACTTTACAAACATTAACTCCTTTAATCCTCCCTAAAATACTATAAAATTGGACAAACCCCTCAGGGCTCCTCCCACTGTGGGAGCTTTTCTGTCCTTTCAATAAATCTTACTTTCTTAAAAAAAAAAAAAACTAGCCGGGCTCCGTGGCTCAGCCTGTAATCCCGTACCTTCGGGAGGTTGAGGTGAGTGGATTGCCTGAGCCCGCGGGTTCGAGACCCGCCTGGGCAACTTGGTGAGACCTCATCTCTACAATAAATAAAAAAAAATCAGCTGGGTGTGGTAGCACATGCCTGTAATCCCAGCTACTCGGAAGGCTGAGGCGGAAGCATCACCAGAGCCCAGCAGGTTGAGGCTGCAGTGGCAGGGAGCAGCCACTGCTTTCCAGCCTGGGCAACAGAGTGAGACTCCAACTCAAAAAAAAAACTATATAATTTTACAGATATGAAAATAGAGGCACAGAGAGGTTAAATAGCCTGCTCTAATTTACACAGTGAGAAAGTGGTAGAGATAGGATTTAAGCCCAGCCAATCTGGTTCTTGCTCTCCATATTCTCTCAGTATGATATAGTACTTAGGAATGTTCTTTGAGATGGTGAAAAAGTCAAGGTTCTTGCATACCAAATTGTGCAACAGGATTAGAAAAATTCCGTGACAACTTGGTAAGGTATTCTGCTATCCCTGCTAGGTAAAAGCAAAATGCTTCTGATATTTTTCTGACAAAAGACAAAGATATTTGACAGACATAACTCTGCAAGGGTAGATATTTTTGTTTGTTTTGTTCACTTCAGTATTCCTAGCACCTAGAACATTACCTGGAATATAGTAGGTACTCAATTAGTTGAAGAATTAATAAATGCCAGACTCCAGGGCCTGAGTTACATTTTCCCAGTAAGTAGGCCACATCTGGAAAGCAGCTGCAATTGAAATCACCCCTGGTGAAGCTTATGTCAGTCTACCAATATTCTCCAAGAAGCCCCTGTCCTCTGCATTGAACAAACTGCAAAGTGAAGTGAGAATGTACTAGGAGTCACCATCCCTGCATTTCTTAAGATTTTCATGGTGACACTTATTTCTATGATTCCCTCAGATATGGTATAGCTTTCTGTTTTTCATTTTGAGTGACGAAGGTAACCCTGGGGCTTCCAGTTGGCCTATTTTACCTGTGGATTACAGAAAATATGGGGATTCTAACTGTGGCTAGGCTTATCTATTCACCGTAAATGCTTAGAAAACAGATGAACCATCACGAGCTCAGTTCAGAGTGTCATTATGTTCACTTTAAATCAGACTTGACTTGGACCGAAACACCACTGTGGAAACACCATAAATCTTATGTCTCCACTCTGATTAGTGTGTGGCAGTGGTGTTTACTCAAATCCAGTGTTTGATAATCTCTGAAAAGGCTAGGCATTTCCCTTTGCCCAATACACTTTTTCCTTGGCAAATATTCACAGATCTCTTTGGGACAATATAGGAGGAAGATTTCCAATACATTTTTTTGTGAAGTAATTTTAGGATTCTTTTTTAAGGCCCTGCCTGGTTTCTCCTTCATTAGGGGATTGAGAGCCTGTGAGCTGATATACTCTTCCTTGTACAGGGTAATTTTTACAAGGAAGGAGAGTTACAGAGTCTTCAGATAAAGCATGGACTACCTCATCAGATGTGGGAGGAAGAATGACTTGAGCTTAAAACTAAGGTTCAGTGGAGTTTGAGGATTTGAGTGTTTGGGACCTTGACACTCTCCCACTTAACATCATTGCAATTCTCAGGGTCTGTTTTTTCTTAATTGATGTCCTTTCATATAAGGCCCTTGATGAGTTTGTGATTCAGTTGACATTATAAATTAGCCCTCCATCAAAATAGGAGGTTTGATTTTGGGTAGTTTTATACTGCTGCTACGAAAAATAAAACTTTCTTTTTATTTTTTAGAGATGAGGTCTCACTGTGTTGCCCAGGCTGGCCTCAAACTCCTGGGCTTAAGCAATCCTCCCACCTTGGTTTCCCAAAGTGCTGGGATCACAGGTGTCAGTCACTGTACCCGACCAAGACATTCTTTTTAGCACAGAAAGTCCCTAGTTCGAGTTTTTGCTTTTAGCCAAGGACTAGGGATTCGAGCATGTCATTTTCCTTCTTTAAGCATTCCAGTAAGAATCACCTGACTCTTCAGTCCTGATTTCTCATGCTGTCACCTATGGTGCTTGCTTTCAAACAGGTACTCTATATATTATAATTTGATTAGTTGCTTTTCTATTCTGGGCCACTGGTTACCAGATTTACACTCCTGAATACTCACTGACCTTACCCCACCCAAGCAATATAATAAACCTTAGATTCTCCCCAAATCTAGAAGATCTGCTATCTGAATCCCTCTCCTGGTAACAATTTCTGGTCCAGTTATGGTTTGTGACATAAACTGTATAAACTGACTTTGCTTATCATGAGCTGAAAAGGAATTTATTGGAAGGATATCAGGTATCTCATGGGACTTATGGGAAAGCTATTGAACCACGCATAGAAAATGGACTGGAACTAAGGGAGGAATGTTGTAGTCCCCAAATGTCTCAAGCCAGGCTCTTTGGTTCAACTGCTCTTATCACAGGACATTGAATGCTGCAGTGACTGCCGATATTAGAAGTGATTCCAAACTTCCTTCCTGGCATCTTGATCGGCTGAGCATAGATCATGTATATGACCTTCTTAGCTGCCTGGGTTCAGGAAAGCAAGTGGCCTTTAGCTTCTGGGGAGGGAGCCTTACTTGCACCCAAAATTCAAATGCTGACAGATTTCTCAAATGTATAAAGTGCATATGTATTATGACATTGGCATCACAACTGTTAGTAAAGGGTTAACTTGAGCACTGGTCTGATCCAGGCCTGCCTGTGAAAACTACAGACCACAGAGTCCTGTTTCTTTGGAAACCGCAGTGATCAACATGTGCAGAATGTTGTGCCTATTCTGTCGCTGTGAAGCCCTGCTTTGTGGGACTGCCCCTGGACTGGGGCTGCCAGGGGCTGACACACAGGTTTTGGGCCTGTGTCACTGGAACCATAAAAAGACTGTTGGGAAGCTAGGGCTGTGGATTCTCTGTGTCAAGGTGATTTGCCCACACCTTGAATGTCATTCTGTGGCAGGCTTGCATTTCCTGCATGGGTGTAGGGGAAAAAGAAGCCGTGCACTTGGGTAGCTGCCAGGCATTGCATTAGTCTCCTATCACTGCTATAACAAATCACCACCGACTTAGTAGGTTGAAACAACATAAATTTATCATTTCATAGCTCTGTAAGACTGAAGTCTGACAAGAGCTCACAGAGATAAGATCAAAGTGTCATCAGGGTTGCATATCTTTTTGTAGGCTCTAGAGGAGAATCTATTCCCTTGGCTTCTCTGGCTTCTAGAAACAGCCTACATTCCTTGGTTCATGGTCCCTTCCTCCATCTTCAACATCAGCAATGGTGGATTAAGCCCATCTCATATTGCATCATTCTGACTTTCTCTTCCTCTCTCTTCTACTTTTAAGGATGCTTGTAATTACTTTAGGTCCATCTGAATAATCCAGAGTAATCACTCTATTTTAAGGTCAGTTGATTTATCAACCTTAATTCTATATGCAACTCGAATTCCCCTTTGCTATGTGATGTAATATATTTACATGTTCTGGGGATTAGGGCTTGGATATCTTTGGGGGAACCATGATTCTGTCTACCACAGGTGTCCTGAAGAAATGAAGTTGCTGTATGTGCTAGTTCCTGTCCTCTGTCCTTCCACAGAACCAAATACATGGATTAAAGCTGGTAGTGTGTCTTGAATCTGATGGCCAATTTGAACCTGCAACCACTGCTGTGTCAATGCCCACTAGAACAGTTTTGAAAGGGTGGATATTTTATTGGGGGAATTTTCACATGTTCAAGCACAATTCATTACATCTCTATAGGAGTATACTGTTATTCTGAAAATTGGCTAATTTTTAAATTATGTAGCCCTTATGATTTCTTTCCTTTCCAAAACTTCTAAAAATAATCTTAAGATAGGATGTTTGGAAATAGGTTTCTTGGGCTCTTGCAACTATCTAAATCTCCAAGCTTTAGGATGTTTCTTGGCCAACAGAAATTGTTGAAAGCTACTGTTTTCTTTGAAAGGAAAAGTGTTAAAAAAAAGTCTGATATAAATTTTAAATGAAGCCAATATTCCAGGCTGGGCTGATGTAAAATTATTTTCATCATCACATTCATTGTGTCAACCAGATCTTTGGCTCCAAATATGCTGTCCTTGTAAAAATTTCATTTCAGCTGTCAGAGTAATCAAAATGGTTTTAAAAGCCTTCCTTGAATACTGAATTGAAGTAAAATAATAAAATACACTATCAAGTGCCATAGTCTGTAGAAGGACGATACCAGATATGGGCAGGTTTTACATTTTTAAAAAAGTCAACTTTATGAAATTCTTTACTTTGATATAACTTTGGAGTAACTCTTCCTAAAATATACAATTTCAGAAAAAGTCAAGTGGATTTTCAATCCAGAAACAGATTTGAGGATGGTGTGTAATTGAACACACAAAACACAGGACAATAGTTTCATTTATTTAAATTAACTTTTTATGGTGCTATTTATGTTGTATAATGGTATCTTTATAAAATCATTACATTGCATCGGCAAAAAAAGAAAATAAAGTCTACAAGTTTTATCTTTTAAAATTGTGACAGTACAGATGTAAATTTCTTTATAAAACCACCAGCTGCAGAGGTCTGCAAGCTATAGGATCGTATTACCTTATTACAGAATGAAACTGTTGTGGAGTTTGTGGATGACACGAAAATGGAAATGAGAAACAAATTTTGGAATGCACGCACTAAGTAGTCAAAGGGCTGTGCAAAATATTGTTCAAAAGAAGCTTCTACTTTATTATTATTATTTTTGAGTTGGAGTTTCACTCTGTCACCCAGGCCGGAGAGTGCAGTGGCACTCATGACCACCGCAGCCTTGACCTGCTGGGTTTGGGCGACCATCCCCCTCAGCCCTCCAAGTAGCTGGAACTACAGATGCATGCCACTGCACCCGGCTAATTTTGTGTGTGTATGTGATTTATTGTAGAGACCAGGTCTCACCAAGTTGCCAAGGCTGGTCTCGAACCCCCGGGGTCAGGCAATCCTCTCACCTCAGCCTCCCAAAGTGCTGGGATTACAGGCTGAACCACCGCATGCCTGGCCGAAGCTTCTATTTTAAAACATCACCCACCTTAATCACAGTTAAAAACTGAAAAATGCGAGAACATAAAACCAGATCTTTTTAGAGGCACCGTGGGGCTGAAAGTACCTGTTTTGCTATTGCGTGAGTGTCTTAGTCTTAGTCCATTTAGCTATAAAGAAATAGCTGAGGCTGGGTAATTCATAAAGAAAAGAGGTTTATTTAGTTCACAATTCTGCTGTCAGGAAGGCTCAACATTAGGTATCTGGTGAAGGCCTCAGGCTGCTTCCACTCACTGGGGAAGGTGAAAGGGAAACAGTGCATACAGAGATTATGTGGTGAGAAAGGAAGAAAGAGAGGAAGGAGACTCTTTTTAAACAATGAGAACTATAGAGCAAGAACTCAGCTCCCTGCCCCCCAGCCCGGCATTAGTGTAGTCATGAGGGATCCACCCTCATGACCTAAACTCATTCCACTAGGCCCCCACCTCTAACATCGGGATCAAATTTCAACTTGAGATTTGGAGGGACAAACATCCAAACCATAGCAGCAGATCTCAGAGCATCAGGATGGAACTTTTCATTCTCTTCTTCAACTAAAGTCTCTTGACAGTCTATCCCATCTGTCCCGTTTTCCACCTCTGACTGCTGCTGTATTTGCACCTCAGAGTTCCTTCTTGCTCTTGGTGAAGTTTATTGCTCTTTCCATTCAATAAACTTATTTGAGCACTGCTTATAGGAAGTGAAAGGAGGTACCCATAGAAACCTAGAATAAGCCAGGTGCGGTGCCTCACGCCTATAATCCTAGCACTTTAGGAGGCCGAAGTGAGAGGATTGCCTGAGCCCATGGGTTCAGGACCAGCCTGGGCAACTTGGTGAGACCTTGTCTCTACAATAAATCAAAAAATTAGCCATACATAGTGGCACATGCCTGTAGTTTCAGCTACTTGGAAGGCTGAGACGGAAGGATCACCTGAGCCCAGCAGGTCGAGGCTGCGGTGGCTGTAAGCATGCCACTGCACTCCAGCCTGGGTGACAGAATGAGACTCTGACTCAAAAAAGAAAAAATGAAACCTAGAACAAACTTAGTTTAGCATAGTCTTTTGGCCTCAGCATAACCATTTTTGCTTAGATTTTACCCCTGACATGCTTTGACTCTAGCACAGGTTAGACATAGATAAGATAAACTTCCAATAGGCAAGTTTTAGGAAGGGTTCAGACATTCTACTGCAGGCCAAGCTGGCAGGCTACCCCTTCCCCTACCTTGGGGAGGTGAATCTCTTTTTCTCTCTCTGTCTCTTTCTAATTTACTTTCTAAGTAAACCATATTTTCTAATCTAACTTCTGTGCAATTCTTTGCACCTTTCATGTGACATCAGATTGCACACCACACACCCCACACCCCCAATGGGCCTGACCTGACATTCTGGAGGCACTGCTGGAAGTGTGCCCTAACAGAAAGTTAGTTATAGAAGAAATGATGAATTTACGAATGATATTGAGCTGCATTACTTAACTCAGACATAGGGAAAACATCAGGTGAAAAGGGAATCAATTGACTCACCGATTTCAGGGGCTTGAGTCTTCCAATTGCTCGCTCTTGCTTACTACTTCTATGAATTGCTCACTATGTTAAGCACTGGCAGGGTAATAAGATAAAGAAGATGCCAGTTTGCAAATTGTAAGTAGAGGCCAATCAACAAGGATGGGAAGTGTGGGGAGGGAAAGGATAGGCTAGGACAAAGGGGTTAGACAAAGTTGTAAGGTGTTTGAAGTTCTCCATCACCATTTCATATGCCTAGATTCTGTTAGCAGCTGGTCCTTCACATTTCCAAGATGTTCTATTGCTCTGTAATCGTTACAGTCCGAGTAACTTTCGGTTGCTCACCCTTGATACCAATAAATCAAGGACCAGGGAACTGGTAGAAAGTTTATTTCTGAGTTTGAATCCAGGGACCAGAGCCGGACTCTAGGTCTTTCTAAAATGGTTCTGCTCATCCTTCAGGCCTCACAGTCCACTTTTATAGTCCAGAGTTGTGGGTAGCTATGCATTAGCCATGTGACCAACAGAGCATTGTATAGGACTTAAGTTAAAACTGCATTTTACATTTAGTTAGTGACATTTAGAGTAAAGGAAGTTTATCATGCATTACAAAAGTTACATAAATCACAAGACTTAGGATTACATTGATACTATATTGTTCAAACCTATGATTACTAAGAAGGGAATTAAATAAGGATTATATCTTTGGGTGTAGTCTGCGGGGGAAGTCAAGGATCCCCTGAAGCTATTCACTGGGAGTGCCCTTCTCTAGGGGCTGTGGCAATATGAACAGATATTAGCGGATCTCTGTATCATAACTAGTGAAGGGTTCCTTCACTCCCCAGTCTCATTCTTTCACCAAGGCTGTCTCTGTCTCCATACTGTGGATTCAAACTTTCTGACATCTTTCATGACCATGCCTTTTGTCCTACTCTGTTATGGAAGAGTCCTGTTCTAAGGACCAATCTTTCCATTTGATTAGCCTGCTGAGGATACATAAAATAGGTCATTCTCCCTGGAGGCAATGCAGGAACTCTAGTGACTCTAATGGAACTTAGCAGGTAGACAGGACTTTTTTCTACCAAACACATCACATCATGCAAATAGTTACTATTAGTGGTCTTGATATGAGCTTTGTTAAAATACTGCTCCTAGTTCGGGTGCAGCCAGGAAATAGTTCTTGCCCAAGTTTCTCTGCAGTAAGTGACAGGCAGAGTGATTTAAGCTTCAGCTACAAGTGTCTTTCTCTGGGGTAGGAGGCAGTGAATTCAGATATACCAACAATAGAACAGATTCCAAAAATAGCCTTAATACTTTATAGCTTCTCATCAAGAATTGGAGACTATTTCTCTACCCTCAAATTGAGCCTGGCCTTGGGAATATGGAAATGATGTCAAATGAGTTCCAAACACCAAGGCATCAAGAGGCCACGAGGCTTCTACTTTCATTTGTCTTGAGACCCTGTGGCCATTGTGTGAAGGAACCCAAGCAATCCTGCTGGATGATGAAAGACACGTAGCCCTGTCACTCCAGTCTGCCAACTGCCAGACACAAGAGTGCAACTACCTGAGGATCCAGCCGCCAGCTACTTGCCAGCTGACTGCTGATGTGTGCTCAAGTCCAACAGGCATTAGCTGAGCCATCTCAGATCAGAACAACCCAGTCAACTTTCAGGATCAGCAAAATAAATAGTAATTGTTTAAACAATCAGGTTTGGCGGTGGTTGGTTACAGAGCAAAAGCTAACTGATACAAGCATTCATATATGATGACTTAAAAATCCATTTTAAAAGGGGAAGATGGGATGCATTCATCAGTAGTGTGGAGTTAGATCTCTAAAATTTGGCTTTGTAGCAGGAAGAAGAGAATAAGGGAAGAAAAAAAGGATATGAAGATGTGGATATCTAAAACTATCCAGAAAATGCAACTCTGTTTTTGGTACTTGTTGTGAAAAATCCACAGAACATATACTAAGCCTAGGTATCTTAAATATGTCTGCTAGCTTAAAGGAAAACAGCCCTGATTCTAGGTAGCATTCAGCTTTTGTGGCATATATCCCAGTTCAGCTCAAATTAAGATTCAGAGGTCGATGACCTCGCCATATTCTGGTATTGGTTTATATGTGTGATGTGCCTGAGGACTTTCTTTTCTTTTCTTTTTCCAAAAGGAAGGGAGTTCTTTGTTACTTTGTATAACCTGAATGCAATCGAGGTCCCATATGGCTCAGTTTCTGAGCAGTGTATTGCTTTCAAAGAAACAGCACAGTGGCAGAAAACATAATTGACAGTCATTCACATCTGTACTCTTGAAAAAAAAAGCTAATGGGAGAGTGCATTCTTAATGCCAGCAAAACTTAAAAGAGCACCCTTTTAAGACGTCTTTATCATTCTCAATCTTTCTAGTATGCCCTGCAGTGCCACTTCTAAAAACTCTCTTTCTGTAAGTGGCTCATTAAAATATAAAATGTTCTCTCCCCACTGTCTCTTTAGTTTTTGAAAACTCTTTCCTGAAACAAAAACGCATGGTTCTTTTGTCTCTTGATCATTAGTTCCCACTCAAGCATAGAGATAAAAATCTCTGTTCCTTTCATGGAAAACTCTCCCCTCACCACTGTCATACTCCCTCATTCACTTCTTCATTTCTATCCCCATGGTATTCATGCACCACGATCCCCTCCTAAAAGCTAGTGCTCCCTGCATCTGACCCTCCATGATATATTTGGGCCTCTGGGTGTAGTGAGGAATCTGGTTTTATTTCTCTGAGAAACATGTCATTATCCAGATTCCACACACCACAGGAGAATCTAGTTGCTTAACTTGAAAGTAAGATTCCTTCCCCTTTAGAAATGGGAGGAAAGTGGGAAGGGCTTGAAGTACCCTATACTAACATAGCCTTATGGGATTTTGGATTATGTGAATATGAAATGTGACATAAATATACTAATAAAGTCTCCTTTCTGGAGCAAAATTTGTAATAATGTGAATCTCCCTAAATGAGAAAAAAATCGATAATCACATAAGTTCAAAACTGGTGGACTGGTGAATTGGAAACTTTATTCAGCCGGGCTTGGTGGCTCAGCCTGTAATCCTGCACCTTGGGAGGCTGAGGTGAGTGAATTGCCTGAGCCTGAGGGTTCGAGACCCGTCTGGGCAACTTGGCGAGACCTCATCTCTGCAATAAATCAAAAATTAGCCAGGCATGGTAGCGCGTGCCTGTAGTTCCAGCTACTTGGAAGGCTGAGGCAGAAGGATTGCCGGAGCCCAGCAGGTCAAGTCTGCGGTGGCCGGGAGCGGCCACTGCACTCCAGTCTGGGTGACAGAGTGAGACTCCAACTTGAAAAAAAAAGGAAACTTTATTCATGGTATTGCTATGGTACCTGATAAACAGAATTACCTGCTACTATTCTTTGCCAGTCCTATGGGGAAATTGTTCTTGAATTATGTGAATTTTGAATTATGAAAGGAGTTCTGGAAAATATCCTGGCATAAACTGACTTCCAAGTTCTGTCCTGTTATGTTTGCTTTTGTGCTTGAGGTGAGGGGTGGAGCACTGGGGCAAACTTGGAAAGGAGAGGTGTGTTGTGAGCCCTCATGAGGAAAGGCAAAACCAAGCTCTGAATGAGCTGCTTCAGGGTTCAGGTGACAATGGGCGTCACTATGAAAGGATGCGAGCCAATGTCTCCATTTCTCCCTGGCACCCAGGACCCCTCTGGAATTTTAAAAACTGGCAACTCTGGGATAAGGAGATAAGGAGATAAGGTCAAGAGTGTTCACTGAGGGTGTCCATTGCCCAGGGTGAGATCGAGGTGAGAGAAAGGACTGTGAAGACGCCAGATAGTAACTGTGGCTGACAAACTGGTCCATGGGCATAGGATAGGCATCCTTTGAAGATTTTTAATAATATTCTGGAGTAGGGGGACTTTTGCGGGGAAGGCCTGTGACAGCAGGAAAAGTTCATTGCAAGAAATTTGAGATGTTGGAGATAATTGCCTTGAATTTATATCCACAGGCTGCTGAGACCTTGAAATTTTACTCCAATACACACCACTGTGATGGTTTTACTCCTTTGTTCTCTGTATGGGCTTGGGCCATTTAACTTCCTAAACCTGATTCCTCTTTTTTAGAATGGGGAAATAATAGCACTTACTTTATGAGATTTTTGTGAGGATTCAATGAGCTGATGCAGAAAAGGAGCTTAGCATGGTACCTAGCCTGTATTGTAAGTTCTCAATAAATGTGAGCTATTATTGTGTCATTATCACAGCCACAGTCTTTTAAGTATATAGTTTCACAGAATCCTTGGAGTTGCTAACATGGTTCGCTGACCAGACTACCCTGATACTTTTAGTAACTTTTGGGTCTTGGGTCCCTCCTGATCTTTAATGACTGATGTAACAGGAGGCCATGCCTAATGATTCCTTGTTCATCTCAGGCCCTCTGTAAAGGGAACTGAAATTGCAGCTGGTGTTTTCCAATTTTCTGCCACATCTGGGAACACAGTAACTTCTTACTCAGGGGACATGGCATTTTATCAGGCAAGACCAAGCTATTCTGAGAGAGGTGAAATTACCCATATGTTCTCATTCCTTGACCTTTTGGGAAATTTACTACTGTTTGCTTTCTTCTTCATTAAATGGCAGAAACATTCTTCTATTAAAGCAATTAATGAGAAGCTAACTATATTAAAGCCACATTTTCTGTCTCTATTACAGTTAAAATGGCAGATCGACTGAATCTTTGAAAGTATGACTAGGAGTTTCCATGGCAACCAGATGGGAATGAGGGAAGAGGCCAAGTTCGAGGCTTTAGGTGCTTTTCTCCTACTTATTGGGAACTCTAGAGATTCCCATGTGTGTGGTTCAGGAATGGGGTTTATAGGAGTTTCCCTTGCCTTGCCTCTCAGCCCAACCCAAATTTAGGGGTCCATATGGGCCTTTGTACCCAAGATGGGGCTGATGAAGGTTGAAGTGACTGTCCCCATGAGTAATAATAGCATAGGCTGGATTATATTTTCTAGTCCACAAAATGTTTCTATTTACATGATTTCATTTAATCCTGTTAACTTTGCTCTAAGATAGGTTGTCTGCATTCTAAAGGTGAGGAAGTAGATTCAGAAAGGTGAAATGGTTTGCTAGAGTCAAGTGGTAGGTTCAGGGCCTGTATTATCAAACTCCAAGACCAGCGTTCATTCCTTTGGGTCATGGTATGTGTTAGAAGGTCTGCTGTGTACACTGTGGCAGGTTGGAATGAGATTTTACCTGTGTTCTCTGTGGAGGCTGTGATGAAGAACACAGCTGATGGACACAGCTGTGTTTCCATGAAAGACTCAGTTGCCAAGATGGGAGTCCAACACTCTGTGGAAACAATGTACATTGTATTTCTCCAGTGATTTCTGATTCTTTGCTTACTGAAGTGTGTAGTTCCTCATTGATTGTGGTAATGAAAGACACTTTTACTGCATCTACTCACACAACCCTTCTACAGTTTCTTCAATGACGCTGATTATTTCCCACTGTGAATTTCTTCTTTTCTCAGCTTTTTCCTCAAGAAGCCTCTGCAATTTCATTTCCAATTATTATATTATTGTAAGAAGTGACTCTCCAGTGGTGCAGTGGGATGGATGAGGTTGGTGTCATTTCAACCTCTCACATAAAGCATTCTGCTAATTTGTGTTTGGGAAGAAAGAGCGGGTTGCTGATTAGAGTTGGATGCACTGCATAAGTATCCTAGATCTTTAATTATGATGAAATAGCATTGTAATTATTTCCCAACTTTAGAATCATCTCTCTCACTATCTGCTTCCAGCCTGCCACTAAGCATTTCTTCCTCTGCAACATTTCTTGGCTCTCCTGCTTCCTTTTCATTCCCATCCTAATCCCATAATAATCGATGGCCATCTTAGATCCATAGTGCATCATCTGCTTTCTTTCTGGCATCTCCATTTCTTGTCTTTATTCCAATGCATCCTACACATAGCAGCATGAATACTTTCTTCTATTATTATTTGGATTAGGCCACTGCCATTCTAAGAAGCCAAGAATAACTCTCAATTACCTCTTGAATAAAATTAAACCTCCTAATCATATACTCTAAGCTCCTCAGCCAGTAGCCTCCCACACTTAATGGTCCCCTTGCTCGCGCCACTCCACTTGGGCATCTGACTCCAGCTACATAAGCCCATCTACACTTCCTGCCTGCAGTGTGTATTTAAACCCACCAGTTAACTCGACAGAGAGCCTGTGAGCATCCCACCTCTCCTCTTCAGAATACCTCCTCTCTTCATTTTACCAGGAAAATAACGGGTTCAACTTTGTTTAACTCAGAGTTTCTTTCTTTCCCTTTCTTTCTTTCTTTCTTTTTTTCTTTCTTTCTTTCTTTCTTTCTTTCTTTCTTTCTTTCTTTCCTTCCTTCCCTCTTTCTTTCTTTCTTTCTTAATATTTTAAAGATGTGTGGTACAATTCAGGATAAAGTATACAAGTTAACTCAATGTTTCTCAAATTTATTTTCCCATGGAATACTTTTGCTCACAAGATAGCTATAAAACTGGACTGGATAGCTTCTGTCTTTTCTTTGCTCCACTCTCAACCTTCTTTCATTCTGCTATGTGCCTTGAGAGGGAGGCATACCTGTATGGATCACGGTTTTATATGTCAACTTTGCTAGGAAAAATTACCCAGTTATTCAATTAAACACAATTCTAGATGTTACTGTGAAGGTATGTTGTGGATGTGGTTAACATCTACAATCAGTACATGTCAAGTAAAGCAAATTACCCTCCCTACTGTAAGTGGGCCACACCCAAATATTTGAAGGCCAAGACTGAGGTTTTGGGAAGAAATTCTAGCTCAAGAAGGCAACATCAACTTCTTTCTGAGTTTCTAGCCTGCTGGCCTGTCTTATGGATTCTGGACTTTCCTAGCTCTTCCCCATCCTCTCATCTACCCACAAACACATGAGTCAATTCCTTAAACTCTCTCTAATTTTCTCCCTGCTTCCCCTACCTTTCTCTGAATATAGGTTTTGTTTATCTGGAGAACCCTGACTCCCATGCTCTTTAACTTCTGGGTTAGTTTGGCCAGTGGGGTCTAATCTTATAATCAGGAGGAGGGAGGAAGAAATTAGGATATTTATTCCCTGGGTCACACTTTGCTGGGTCACCTACGAATGGCTGCATTTATGGACAGAAGTCATAGTGCCTACCTGAAGCCTTCTCTCTATGAATCTTTTCATACTGGGTTCAGTAAACCACCCCGTCCTCTTTCTCCTTCAGGACTAGGGATGGTAACAGCTTCCTGCTGCACTATCTCTTGTGGTTTTTCTATACTCTGCACACATCATTGAGAATAGCCATTATTAAACTTTTCTCAAAGTGAACAACTAACATTTGTGGACTTGGCAGTTATAAATTGAATCTGTAAATTTTATTTCATTTCACCCTCTCAACAATCCTGTGTGGTAGGCAATTATCCTTGTGTCACAGATAATAAAAAAAGATGAGCAAATGAGTAGGGTGTGCTCAGAGATGCAGGAGAAATTGGTCTAATTAAAGTGGAGAGTTCTTGATGAAAAGTAGAAGAGAATAAAGGTTTTCATAAGTCAGTCAGGGCCAAATAATGTGCAATTCCGAGGGTGGAGATGAGAAGTTTGATTTGATGAAAGAAGCTACAGAGAACACTTGAAGGGTTATTTCAAAATTTTTTTTTAATTGACTACAAATAATACATGTTCATGGTAGGATATTTAGGAAAGCAAAGTATAAAGAAGAAAAGAAACATCATCTGTGATTTTATCATCAAGTGATGATATCCTCGTTTTTCCCTCTTAAAATTTGAGATCAATTAGCATTCATAATATTGTGCCTTATTTTATTTATCTGACTCAAAGTTTCTTGGCACCGTTGACATTTGGGCAGGATAACTGTTGTGGGGGCTGCTGTGTGCACTGGTTTAGCAGCATCCTTGGCCTTTACCCACTAGTTGCTAATGGATATGGCAGTTGTGACAACCAAAAATGTCTCTAGACATTTTTGTCAAATGCACCTTGATGGTGAAAATCATCTCTCTTTGAAGCGGCAAGATGGCGACGGGGAACCCGGTCTGTGAAACCCTCTGCAAAGGAGAACTGCAGTGGGTCTCTGACTCACACCCCAGGGGCTGCGGACCCCAACATCACAGCCTGCTCTTCATATGGAGCTCGGCCATTGCCACTGCTGGGGCATTGCAGCAGACTGGACAGTCACTGCAGAGCAAACAGCGCTGCTGCTGCTACTGCAGCCCCCCATCCACTGCCGTGGCCTCCATGGCAGCCATAGTACATCGCACCACCTAGGCCAGAGGCAATCCACTTCAGTCCTTGAAGCCCCTTCAGGGAAGATCTGCTGGGATCGCTGCCACCTCTCCTGCGACCGAGACATCCTGCCCACCATAAGTCTCCTGCCGTCTGCCCTGAGGCAGGCAGCCATCTTCAGCCTCTGCCGTTCCTGTCTGGCCCCACCCCCTCTGGAGCGAGCAGCTGAGATAGCACCACCTGCGGGCGATTCAAGGTAACACCACCGAAACAGGAGAAACAAACTTGAAAAAGACATAGGCCAGAGTGGTGAACGGAGGGTGATCTGAACTGTCCTTCACAGCAGGCCAGGGGCAACTGACCCTAACTGCGAACTAATTTACCAGCTTGAAAAGAAAGCTAGAAATCAGAACTGAAATGACATTCTATTCCTACTGTGTTGTTCCTTTTTTTTCTTTTTCCTCTTCCTTTTCTTCTCTTTTCTTCTCTCTGTAAACCATATCTTTGTATAGAGGAACAGCACACTAATAAGGTGGTTGGTTAGCTTGTATGTTAGCATCACTATATGTTTTATTTTATTTTTGGTATGAGAGTTGGTTCATCTGTAGCTGTGGTCTATTGTTTTTATCTGTTTCAGTATAGGCCTCTTTCTCTATTTTTTGGCACACTCGTTTGTTTCCCCCCTTACTCCTCTATCTCTCCACCCCCCTCTTCAACCCACTGTCTGTTCCATTCTCTCCGCTCTGCTAACCGCATTTTATTTCAGGGAGTAAACCTACAGCCCCACTGCACGGACAGATTCAAAGGCAGTGGGAAGTGGGTTCCAGATTATCCACACACCTGTCAGCGAATACCACGACCTGCCGATAGATTTTGAATCACAGCTCCCCCTTGAGTAAATCTCAAAACTGCAAAAAGGCCCACCCCCAACCTACAGTGCAACTCCAGAATTGAACAAAGTAAGAGGGCATACATAAAGAATAGGAGATTGAACAAACAGAAGTAAAACCAATCCCTTTACCCCTGAATAACAGAATTAAAGAAGACAGTGACGTGGAGGGAAGGAAAAAGTGGGGAGGGGGAAAAACCACACAAATGAAGAAAAACCAAAAGAAGAATATAGGTCTCACACAGACCCCTGGGAGATCAGACACTGAGAAAACAGATTCCGGAACACAAACAATGAAGAGCCCCCAGAATGACTGGTTACATACAACAAACCCAGACATCAAGACATTAATGGAGAGAATTTAAAAAATTGAGGAGAGAGAAGAGGAAAATAGGAAGGAGCTTATGTCAGAAATGACAGCAGTAAAGACTACTGTGATGGAAATGAATAACAGACTAATAAGCAGGGAAAGCAGAATCAGCCAAGCAGAAGAAAAAATCTCAGAGCTCGAAGACCAAAACACAGAACTAACCCAAACTGTCAAAAGCATAGAAAAGAAGCTCAAAAAGACAGAACAAAACCTGCAAGAGATGAATGATCACTTCAAGAGACCAAACCTAAGAGTAAATGGCCTTCCTGAGGCAGAGAGAGAAACAGAGGTCACACTGGAACAAACATTTCATGAAATCATTCAAGAAAACTACCCTCATCTCATCAAGGATGAAAAAATTCAAACACAAGAGATTCAGAGAACCCCTGCAAGACAACAAATGAGAAGACCAACTCCCAGACACATAATAATTCGCCTAAACAAAATAGCTATAAAAGAAAAAATCCTAAAGACAGCACGAGAAAAAGGCCAGACTACCTACCAGGGAAAACCAATTAGAATAGCAGCAGATTTATCCACAGAAACTCTTCAGGCTAGGAGAGCCTGGAGCCCTATCTTCAAAGTTCTAAAAGAGAAACAATTTCAACCAAGCATAACCTACCCAGCCAAACTAAGCTTCATTAGTGAGGGAGAATTGAAATCCTTCCCAGATATCCAATCCCTAAGAACCTACGCTGCCACCAGACCACCTCTACAAGAAACACTTAAGAAAGTACTGAACACAGAAGAAAAAGAAAAAAGAACAACAACATTCTTCACAAGAGTACAGGCAAAAGATTAAAAAAACACATGAACCAACTCAAAAACCCAAATAAAGACAACAAACAAACAGGAACAACTCTGTAAGAACCTTATGACAGGGAACAACTCTTGCATTTCAGTTATTAGCCTAAATGTGAATGGACTAAATGCACCACTGAAAAGACATAATGGCAAAATGGATAAAATATCATCAGGCAACACTCTATTGCCTTCAAGAGACTCACCTCACTAGAAAGGACACCCACAGACTCAAAGTAAGAGGATGGGAAACAAACTTTCAGGCAAACGGAATATAAAAGAAAGGAGGATTAGCAATCTTAATTTCAGACAAAAATACCCTTCAAGCTACTAAAAATCAAAAAAGATACAGAAGGCCACTACATAATGATAAAAGGCTCAATCCATCAACAAGAAATATCTATCCTAAACATATATGCACCCAACATAGGTGCGCCAACTTTCATAAAGCAACATCTAGGAAAACTAAAGAAAGATATTGACTCTAACACCATCATAGCTGGGGACTTTAATACCCCACTCACAACCCTAGACAGATCATCAGGACAAAAAATCAGCAAGGAGATCTGGAACCTCAATATGACTTTGGACCAAATGGACTTAATTGATACCTACAGAACACTCCATCCAAAGAACACAGAATACACATTCTACTCATCACCACATGGAACATATTCTAAGATCGACCACATACTCGGCCATAAATCAAGCATAAGCAAACTTAAAAGGA
This sequence comes from Cephalopachus bancanus, assembly GCA_027257055.1. Lineage (NCBI taxonomy): Eukaryota > Metazoa > Chordata > Mammalia > Primates > Tarsiidae > Cephalopachus > Cephalopachus bancanus. The sequence continues at coordinate 26,389 of JAPVLO010000699.1, forward strand.
AATTTCACCATGCACCTTCTTGGACCAGAGTGGAATAAAAATAAACATTGGCACCAACAAAGTCCCCCCAAAATCCACAAAGACATGGACACTAAACAGCATGATGCTAAACAACTCCTGGGTCAATGATGAAATCAAAACAGAGATCAAAAGATACCTGGAAACAAATGAAAATGAAGAAACATCTTACCAAAGTCTCTAGGATGTCTTGAAAGCTGTAGTTAGAGGGGAATTTACATCCCTACAAACACACATGAAGAAAATGGAAGGAACAGAAATTCACAACCTAACAAGCCACCTAAAGAAGCTGGAAAAGCAAGATCACAAAAACCCTAATTTCAGCAGAAGAATCCAGATCACCAAAATAAAAGCCCAAATCCAGGACATAGAAGACAAAAAGATAATACAAAAAAATCATTGAAACAAAAAGTTGGTTCATCGAAAGGATAAACAAGATCGATGGTCCCCTAGCTAGACTGACCAAGAAAAAACGAGAAAAAAACCAAATAAGCACAATCGGAAACACAAAAGATGAAGTCACATCTGACCCTGAAGAAATACAAAAGATCATTAGAGACTACTACGTACACTTGTATGGAAACAAACTTGAAAACCTTAAGGAAATGGAGAACTTTCTGACATCACGCAACCTACCTAGGTTGAAACAAGAAGGAATTGAGACCCTAAATAGACTAATAACAATCAAGGAAATTGACTACATAATAAGAAAACTTCCTACAAAAAAAAGCCCTGGTCCAGATGACTTTCCAGCAGAATTTTACAAGACATTTAAGGAGGAGCTGATACCAATCCTACTGAAGGTATTCCAGGTGATTGAAAAAGATGGAACACTCCCCAAATCATTTTACGAAGTCAACATCACATTGATACCCAAGCCAGGTAACGATCCAGCAAAGAAAGAGAACTATAGGCCAATATCTTTGATGAACATAGATGCTAAAATTCTCAGCAAGATCCTAGCAAACCGGATTCAGCAATACATCTCAAAAATCATCCATCATGACCAAGTAGGCTTCATTCCTGGGATGCAAGCCTGGTTCAACATTTGTAAAACCATAAATGTAATTAAATACATCAACAGATGTCAAAACAAAAACCACATGATCATATCATTAGATGCAGAAAATCCAGCACCTCTTCTTGATAAAAACCCTTGAACATCTAGGCATACGGGGAACATACCTCAAAATAGTAAAAGCCATCTATGAGAAACCCACAACCAGCATACTCCTAAATGGACAAAAATTGGAACCAATTCCCCTGAAAACTGGAACTAGACATGGATGCCCACTCTCACCCTTCCTGTTCAACATAGTATTGGAAGTCCTGGCTAGAGCAATCAGAGAAGAGGAGGCAATCAGGGGTATCCAAATAGGAAAAGAGGACGTCAAGTTATCTCTCTTTGCAGATGATATGATTGTGTACCTTGAAAACCCAAGAGAATCTGTCAAAAGCCTCCTTACACTGATAAAGGCCTTTGGCAAAGTCTCAGGATACAAAATAAATGTACAAAAGACAATCGCATTTCTCTACACCAATAATAAACAAACAGAAACCCAAATAAAAAAACACAATTCCATTCACAATAGCCACAAAAAAAATGAAATACCTTGGCGTCTTCCTAACCAGAGACGTGAAAGACCTTTACAATGAAAATTACAAAACACTGCTCAAAGAAATCAAAGATGACACAAACAAGTGGAAAAATATCCCATGCTCATGGATTGGAAGAATCAACATTGTGAAGATGTCCATCTTACCTAAGGCAATCTACAAATTCAATGCAATACCCATCAAATTACCAGCAACATTCTTCTCAGACCTAGAAAAAACAACACAGGAATTCATATGGAAACACAAACGTCCAAGAATAGCCAGAACAATCCTCAGCAAAAAAAAAAAAAAGCAGGTGATATCACATTACCAGACTTCAAACTTTACTATAAAGCTACAGTCATCAAAACAGCTTGGTATTGGTACAGGAACAGGCATATAGATCAATGGAATAGAATTGAGATTCCAGAAGCAAAACCTCAATTTCTCAACCAACTCATCTTCGACAAAGCCCCCACCACCTACCACTCAGGAGAGGAGAACCTATTCAGTAAATGGTGCTGGGAAAACTGGCTGACCACATGCAGAAGATTGAAACAGGACCCCTATCTATCCCCATGCACAAAGGTTAACTCCAAATGGATCAGAGACCTAAATGTAAAACCTCAAACCATAAGAACCTTAGAAAAGGAAGGAAATACCCTCATGGAAATCGGAACTGGCATCCAATTCCTGAACAAAACCCGAAACCCACAGGTCATAAGAGAGAAGATAGACAAGTGGGACCTTATTAAACTTACAAGCTTCTGCAAAGCCAAAGAAACCATCAAGAGATCAGGGAGACAGCCTACAGACTGGGAAAAAGTATTTGCCAACACCAGGTCTGACAAAGGCTTAACATCCTGGATCTACAAGGAACTCAAACGTGCTGAAAAACAAAAACCAAACAACCCCATTATAAAATGGGCAAAAGACATGAACAGACACTTCACAAAAGAAGACATTTGAGAAGTCAACAAACACATGAAGAAATGCTCAACCTCACTAATCATCAGGGAGATGCAAATCAAAACCACACTGAGATACCACCTAATTCCAGTCAGAATGGCAATTAACAACTCAAAAAATAACAGCTGCTGGAGAGGGTGTGGTGAAAAGGGAACACTTCTACACTGTTGGTGGAAGTGTAGACTAGTGGAACCTCTGTGGAAAGCAGTGTGGCAATTCCTAAAAGCTCTAAAAATCGACCTTCCATATGACCCTGCAATCCCCCTACTGGGAATATACCCTGAAGAACTCAAATCACTCTATAAAAAAGATACCTGCACAAGTATGTTTATCGCAGCGTTGTTCACAATAGCAAGAACCTGGAAACAACCATGCTGCCCATCAAAAGAGGACTGGATTAAAAAACTGTGGTACATATACACGATGGAATACTATACAGCCATAAAAAAGAACAAAATCATGAATTTCGTAGCAACCTGGATGGAACTAGGGTCTATAATACTGAGTGACCTCTCACAGAAACAAAGATCCGAGTATCACATGTTCTCACTCATATAATGGACCTTTAACATCCAATGTAGTACTATAAGAAAATGACTGACGGTACTGGGAAACTATGGGGGGAGGAGGGAGACGGGATTAACAGTAGCAAATATCTGTCTGGGGACGGGGAAACATCTCTTATCAACAGGGTGCCTGAATGAAACGTAATTGTATACCTAACCCTTAACTGTACCCCACAAAACCATAATAAAAAATATTAAAAAAAAAAAAAGAAAATCATCTCTGGTTGAGAATCTCTGATCTAACTTTCTCCATATCATTAAATATTCATTTAAAAAAATCCAAGGGATAAACATACCATACTTTATTTACTCAGGGTTTTTTTGGTCAAATATTTAGTTTGTTTCCAATTTTTTTTTTTTTAGCCATCATGAACAGCACAATGATGATATCTTTGCCTATACTTTTTTTGGTAGAATCTCTGATTATCTCCTTAGGACCAAATTCCAGAAGTGCATTTCTGAGCCAAGAGACATGAGCATTTCAGGCCTCTTGGAATGTTTTTCTGAAAAAGTGTCTTCCAGAAGGTTGTACAAATATACATGACCAGTAACCAGTGGTGTATGAGTGCTCCTAGTTATCAACCCTCATAAGCACTGAGGATTATCCTTAGAAAAACTCCTGGTAGCCGGGCTTGGTGGCTCAGCCTGTAATCCCAGTGCTTTGGGAAGCTGAGGTGAGTGGATTGCCTGAGCCCGTGGGTTCGAGACTCGCCTGGGCAACTTGGCGAAACCTCATCTCTACAATAAATCAAAAATTAGCCGGACATGGTAGCAAGCACCTGTAGTCTCAGTTACTTGGAAAGCTGATATGGAAGGATTGCCAGAGCCCAGCAGGTCGAGGCTGCAGTGGCCGGGAGTGGCCACTACTCCAGTCTGGGTGACAGAGTGAGACTCCAACTCAAAAAAAAACCAAAAAACCAAAAACTCCTGGTATATATAGATTTTTTTAAAAAATGACATTCTGAAATTTTAATTTGCCCTTTTTGATCTTTAGTAAGGTTTTCTCATGTGTTGCTGGACAATTTGGATTTATTTGTGTTTATTTCCTCTTGCCTAACTTGTAGATTGTTGGATGCTTTAATCATGATGAAAGCAATGCTTAGAAAGACATCAGCCGACCTGTATTTAGGGATACTATACTGATTTTTTTTTTGAGTTGGAGTCTCACTGTCGCCCAGACTGGAGTGCAGTGGCTGCTCCCAGCCACCACAGCCTCGACCTGTTGGGCTCCGGCGATCCTTCTGCCTCAGTCTTCCAAGTAGCTGGAGCTACAGGCGACGCTAACATGCCTGGCTAATTTTTTGATTTTTACTGTAGAGATGAGGTCTCGCCAAGTTGCCCACGCGGGTCTTGAACCCACGCTCTCAGGCAATCCACACACCTCAGCCTCCCAGAGTGCAGGATTACAGGCTGAGCCATCAAGTCTGGTTATACTGATTTTAATTTCCACTTTTTAGGTGTTTTGTTTTCCCAATTTTCAGCTCAGATGTCAGAAAGTTATTCAACTTTGTGAAGAAAATCTAACTTCGTCCTTAAAAGAAGCATGGAGGGGGAGAAAAAAGAAATGGACTTGCAAACAGACTTTTCAGGTTTCTGTTTATGAACCCAAAGTCACACTTTCTTTTTTTTTTGTTTTTGTTTTTTTGAGTTGGAGTCTCACTCTGTCGCCCAGACTGGAGTGCAGTGACATGCTCCCGGCCACCGCAGCCTCGACCTGCTGTTCTCTGGAGATCCTCAGCCTTCCAAGTAGCTGGAACTACAGGCGCGTGCTATCATGCCCGGCTAATTTTTTATTTATTGTAGAGATGAGGTCTTGCCAAGTAGCCCGGGTGGGTCTGGAACCCGTGGGCTCAGGCAATTCACTCCCCTCGGCCTCCCAAAGTGCTGGGATTACAGGCTGAGTCACCGAACTCGGCCCAAAATTACACTTTCTACAGCCGCCAGTGTCTTCTCAGTGGTATGAGTAAATGTGTTGGTATTCATTTCTGTGCTGTCCTGCTGGAATATTGGGCAAATTGCTTCATCTCTCTGAATACAACTTTCCTCATTTGTAAAATAATGTGGTCAGAGAAGACGATCTCTCATAACCCTTAAAATTTTAAAAATTTGTGTTCATGGAATGGGGGAAAAAAGAAATAACACTGGAGTCTTGTTTGGGTGGGGAGAGGAGGCATGCAATTCTAAAATACTGTAATATAAGAAAACATGGTAAACTGCAATACTTGTATTTGTATACAATCATTAATGCGCTTTATCTCTCTTACCTTTTACTACTCTGTAGCCCTTTTGTTCACCAACAGCAGAACTTTTCCTGAAGTGCCAAATGTTACAAGGACAGCAGTAGAGTGTGGGTGTTTACACAGGGCTGAAGTTTGAGGCAGGAAAAATCACAAATCAGCTTTTCCCAGTGAAATAATCTATGTCATTATATATAGTTGTCTGCTGCATTCTCTGCTGATATGGAACTTCCCAGAGGGGAGAGACTTTGTGTATATTGTCCATCAGGGGATCCTCAGTACGTAAGACTGCCCAGCGCATGGTATGTGCTCAATAGGTGTGGAAAGAAAGTGCTGATCTGAAAGGAAGAAGCTGAGGCAAAATTAATATAAGTAGAGAGTTTATTTGGGTCAGGCTTAAGGATTGCATCCAGGATCATAGATTCAAGTTACCCTGAATATAATATATACATGCTGACTAGTAGCAGTTACACATGTGTTTTTAAAGGGAAAGAACAGGCAGTTCCTGAGTTGCTTACCAAGAATTTACATGAAACAACATAAGGTATTGATTGGCTATGCATTACTAAGCTATAGGGTGTAGGTTAGTGTCCAGTGTGGCACTACGAGGTTAGTTTATAGCTACTTGTGTCAATAGCAAGCAGTTTCAGGAGATGAAAACAGCACAAAAGGGGGGATTACGGTGGAATTGCTATCTCATTTTAATGCTCTCTGGGTCTGGTAATTTAAAAGAACTCATTTCTCAGATAAAAGTTCTTTTCTCAAACGGATGCATAAATGAATGAATGAACTGGAATATCTCTGCAGCACTTGCAAATAAATTCATGAAAACACCTTACTCAAAGAATCGCAAGAGCTCTCCGCTTGTAGTTTTGTGCTCATGGAGCTTGAACCCTAATCACGTTCCTCAAAATATGCCCTCTGCAAAGACTTCCAACATTTGTAGCTATTTTAAAGTTAGCTAAATGAATGGAATCAATCACATTTGAAAGCAATTGACTAAAGGAATAGATGGAGAGATAAAAGGCAAAATAAAGGAGCAAATGGGCTAAAACATAGGTAAAATTAACTAAAAATTAATTTTAAAGGAGAGTTTGGATATGATTTTCCTTTGCCATCACTTAAAGTTTTTATGAAAAACCATTTTAACATACCAAAATGATTACCATTTACTAGAACAGAGACTTATGAAAACAGATGCATTAATTTTTTATACCACTTAGAATGTAGATTAAATTAATATATGTTCACAAACACATTAACAAGAAGGGTGATGAAGTTAGAATTATAGATACAGGGAAAGGGCTACAAAACCCCGAGAATTATAAACCAAAAATAAAATTTTAAGCCCCCAACTAACTGAAAGGACCCCCTCTGGACCAAGGGAAACCTGAAAAACTAAATTCCAGGCCATGACAGAAAAAGAGGTCAGACACACCTGGTTATACCTTCTTCCTTGTGAGGTTTTAGGCACAACTGACCAGTATTAACATTAAAAATGCAGATCATATGACTGACAAAACAGACTCTGCCAATAAAGTACCAAAATTTAACCTGACTCTGCTATAACATTACATGACAGACAGCAGGCTCTAAAGAAAGTAAAAATACTTTACTCCAAAATATGTTTCTTGGACATATATATATTTTTTTGAGTTGGAGTCTCACTCTGTCACCCAGACTGGAGTGTAGTGGCACACTCACGGCCACCCCAGGGCTGACCTGCTGGGTACCGGGGATCCTTCTGTCTCAACCTTCCAAGTAGCTGGAACTACAGATGTGCACTACCATGCCGGGCTAATTTTTGATTTACTGTAGAGATGAAGTCTTGCCAAGTTGCCCAGGCTGGTCTTAAACCTGCGGGCACAGGTAATCCACTAGCCTTGGCCTACCAAAGTGCTGGGATTACAGGCTGAGCCACTGAACCCGGCCTCTTTGACATATTTTGAAGTGACCCTGCAAAGATGCCTCTTGGGGAAATTTGCATCTGTGGAGAATCTTTCTTCTAAGGAAAAGTCTGACACCTTTTAAGACATTTAACATCTATTCTCTCTGAAGCCTGCCACTTAGAGGCAACATCTGCACAACAAGAACTTTGGTTTCCACAATCCCCCATCTTAACTCAAGCATTTCTTTTACTGATTTCTAATTCATTAGACAGAATTTAGCTCTTTCCATCAACTGCCAATCAGTCAATCTTTGAATCCACCTGTGACCTTTGAGATTTTCCACCTTTCTAGGCCCAACTGATGTAACCTCACATGTATTGATTTTTTTTTTTTTGCCTGCAACTTCTAAAATGTATAAAATCAAACTGCAATTCAATCACCTTGGGCACATATTCCCAGGACCTTTTGGGACGGTGCCTCAGGCCTTGGTCACTCATATTTGGCTCAGAATATACCTTTTGAGATATTTTACAGAGTTTGGTTATTTTATCAACAGAACCTTTGGGGTCCATTTGCTACCTTGTAAAATGAGAATGGAAACTCTGTCAAAGGTGGCAAAGGCATAGCTAATTATTACTATCTGCAAGACACAAATAGATTTTGTGAGATTATCATTGCAGCAGCAAGTAGTTTCAAAATTACGTTAGATAATTTCATTTTGCTGTTAAGTTGTAGACAAGCAATTCCAAAGAGCACCAAATTCTGACCGTATGTAATTTATGTGAAAAATTTGTTACAGAAGTTTAGCAAGACAGATGTATAGGTCCATAAGTTTGAAACCATCCCATCACTTGTGACAAGAATCACATGCCAAGTTCTGGACAAAAATTCAGTTATAATTAAGTATGAATGCTGTACTTTGACCCATTTTCTTGTTGCTGAAAGTCTTGTAGCATTACATACTGACCATTTGTATTCCCAATTGTTCCTATAGAAAAGATTTCTGATGTTAGGATCACGAGACTTTGTTTAAGAATTGCTTAAGATGCTTTTTAGATCTGGAATTCCAGCAAAACAGCTGAAGCCCACCAGTTTGAAGATCCTGGCAGAGGAATGAGATCAGCATGTGAACAGTTTCTTAACCTCCCTGTCCCATGATGGCGTCCTGCACTCTTCAACCAATCAACAATTCCCACCCTTTAGCCCACTCCAAAACCCTAACCCCAAAACCCTAACCCCAAATTCCTTGGGGAGATGAATTTGAGGTTCTTTTCCATCTCCTCATTTAGTGGCCCTACAATTAAACCCCTCTTTCTGCTGCAACCAGAGGTCTTGGTATATTGACTTGTGACACACATCAAGCAATGGACTCATTATAGTTACAAGTTTGCCAATTGTTTTCAAATGGGCAGTCAAGGTATATGGACCAGCAAAATAAATACTCAAAATTAATAAGATAAAAAAGAATTATTTGAGTCATACTTCTTTTTCAGAGACAAACCTCTTCAGTCTCTCAATATAATCTGCAAGTGATATTACTACTTCTCAAAATAGAATTATTCTTTTCTCTACGAATTGAAGGCAATTGGATGCATTTAAGCACTTGCAATGTGTTTTCTTTTCTTTTCTTTTCTTTTTTTGAGTTGGAGTCTCTGTCGCCCAGACTGGAGTGCAGTGGCCGCTCCCGGCCACCGCAGCCTCTACTGCTGGGCTCCGGCGATCATTCCGCCTCAGCCTTCCAAGTAGCTGGAACTACAGGCGCGCGCTACCATGCCTGGCTAATTTTTTGATTTATTGTAGAGATGAAGTCTCGCCAAGTTGCCCAGGTGGGTCTCAAACCCGCGGGCTCAGGCAATCCACTCACCTCGGCCTCCCAAAGCGCTGGGATTATAGGCTGAGCCACCGAGCCCAGCCGCAGTGTGTTTTTGACAGTGAGCTTATACTTTAAGATTTATCTCCCAATAACTTATCTCCACCCTGTTTTAAGGTTCCAATGACTACAGTGGCTATGTCTAATTTGTTTGTGGTAGAGACTATTGGGTTGTCTGCTACACTTATTTCCTATTCTCCTGGATACATAGCTGAACTACACTTCCCAGCTTCCCTTGCAGTTATGTACAGTTAGGCATGACTGAACACTGACTGTAGAATGTGGGTGAAAGTGATGTGGGCCACTTTCAGGCTTGGCCCATTACAACTTGCTGTATGATCTTCTTAGGTGGCAAAGTTTTAATTAGCCTGGGTTCCTGGGATACTCTGTGGAGCAGAGATGCAACCTACTTCCCCAACCTCCAGGTTACTATATATTATTTTATTTTTTGAGTTGGAGTCTCACTCTGTCACCCAGACTGCAGTGCAGTGGCATGCTCCTGGCCACCACAGCCTGGACCTGCTGGGCTCCGGCGATCCTTCTGCCTCAGCCTTCCGAGTAACCGGAACTACAGGCACGCGCTACCACGCCCGGCTGATTTTTGATTTATTGTAGACATGAGGTCTCACTAAGTTGCCCAGGTGGGTCTCGAACACGCGGGCTCAGGCAATTCATTCACCTCGGCCTCCCAAAGCGTGGGATTAGAGCTGAGCCACCAAGCTCGGCCTGTACATTATTTTAGAAAGCAGTCAATTTTGATTGTTTAAACCACTCAGATTTCAGGACAGCTAACATTACCCTAACACATGAGATAGAAAATGGAAACACTCTAGAACAGAAGCAACAGAAACGCATAAATGATTATTACACTGTAAAAAAAGAAACAATGTAAGTCTGGTCTTTCCCATTGCAGTGATTGGGACCAGTCCATTTGCAAAATATTATGCAACAGCTTCCCACATACTGAGAATAATTGAAGCGGAGTCTTAATAAGAACAAACAAAAATAAGAACCAATCTGATTGTAAAAAATTTCAGTTCAAAAGCAATTAAGTGTTCAATATCATTTCCCTATCTATAATACAACGACAAAAAGGTTTGATTGTTTTTTAACTTACTGTGTAAATTATTAAAGGGAGTGGGAGCAAGAATAGGGAAGAGAAAGAAAGAAGGAATGTAAGGAAATAGCCATTGTCTTTCTCTAACTGGCTTTGTCTGTGCAGGATGAGTAGGTCATGCCTAGTGTGACTGCTTGGGAAAGAAACACTACAGTTACAGGTTCTTCAGTCAGCCAAAGGCAAGTATCCTTAGCAACCATCGTAAGAAGAGCCCTCAGACACTGAGGAGTGAGAAACCTTCCTTGAGCATCATTAAAATGGAGCATAGTGGGAAGGAATGATAAATATAATGAACACAATGACAGCATCAAAACCTGTTCCCCAAGCAATCAAGCACAAAAGAAGAGAGAAAAAAGATCTTTTGTGCTGAATGAAAATTGAATATCTCTTCTGCCTCTCTTCTGATGGTATCAAAGCTTATGTTATTTTAATACAATTATGTTAGCACTGTAGAATGAACAATGGCATTATTTCATTATAATTATATAATTGTAATATAGATTACAATTAGATTACCGTATCAACCAGAAGACCAAACCTACTAAGAAGCATCTGCATCTACTTCAAAAGTTAGTTATTTTTAAAGTCTGCGGCTGAAGATAATGGAACCCAAAGAGCTGCCAAAATTGTCAAGATCTAGCCCTCTGTGTAGCTGGCTATTCATTTTGACCAAATAACTACTCTTCATTTGCTCATTTTTAGTTCTAAATGCTCTGGTGCACATAACATTGCAGGTCAATTAGCAGAAAAGAACTTCACAGACAGTTACATAATGCCAGATTTATATTAAAACATTTCAAATGATTGAAGTGGAAAATCAGTTAATACCAATCATGATTTTATTTTTTTCATTCATTTCATGAAATCAAAGTAAAGCTTTGGACATTCAGTCTGCAGTAAGCAAAACACCTGATGTGAATGCTATGACAAGTTTGATTATAAAGTTCGATATGGAAGATAAAATGATTTGGTTTTGTGTAAATATACACATATTTTACATATATGCTTTATACTTACATCTCATTGAGGACGGTGGTGTGATATAAACAATGGCATTATTTTATTAAGAAACATGTGGAGAAGAGATGTTCTTGAAATTGGTTTGCTGCATACATTATTCATGATTGTGCTCAAACAAGCAGGAGTATTCCATCAATCAAAATACAAGTTGTAGCTGCCAAATTTCAACTATGTTTTTATATATACTCAGAGTAATTGAACTACAACATTTTTGTCATAATACAATGTTGAATGCAAAAAAAAAATCTTCTGTCAGCAATGGTAGCACATGCTTTCTTTCTTTGCTACTCTCATCTATCAGATTGTAGAAATGTTAGAGCTCTAGTGTCTTCCATAGGTATAGAATTTGTGTGTGTGTGTGTGTGCAGAGTTCTCTAAATTTTGGTTGCATTTTCTACTGGGCATCTCTTTTTCCCCTTTTAAAAAAACTTTAAAGCAATTTCATTTTGGGATAATAGTATATATAAGTCATAAAATATTTGAAAACATAAAAGGGCCGGGCTCGGTGGCTCAGCCTGTAATCCCAGTACTTTGGGAGGCCAAGACGAGTGAATTGCCTGAGCTCGTGGGTTCAAGACCAGTCTGAGCAACTTGGTGAGACCTCGTCTCTACAATAAGTCAAAAATTAGCCAGTCGTTGTAGCCTGTGCCTGTGGTTCCAGCTACTTGGAAGGCTGAGGCGGAAGGATCGCTAGAACCCAGCAGGTCAATGCTGGGGTGGCCGTGAGTGTGCCACTGCACTCTAGTCTGGGTGACAGAGTGAAACTCCACCTCAAAAAAAAAAATAAATAAAAAGAAAGCATAAAAGGACATATGATGAAAAGTACTGAACATCTTTAATCAAGGTATTCAACAAATGGAAAAACAAAATATTTAAGCCTTTAACCAAATATAATAATTGAAATAAAGTATGCAGATGAGAGTCACTAAAAGATATTGGTACAAATACAAAGGAGGAACCAAACAAAATTATGATGAGAACTCAGATCATATTCATAATTTAATTTTGACATCCTATTATTATGTTTTGGGATATCTTGACTTGTAAGAAGAACCTTTGGATGGCACCTCTGTTATTAACTGGATAGATGAATTTTTTTACTAAGTGGATTGAAATTGATAAAGTCCACAATTTTGCAGTATCTAAATTTGTTGGCACATTCAAAAGAATCATAAAAGAGAGACAATTTTTGCATTGGTTTTGTGTTGTAAAAATGTTTGTTGAAGAAAAATAACTGGAGGCAAAAGAATAGTACCTATAAAATTATTTGGGCTTATATGCTCACATATTTTAATATCCACAAAAATATCTTCCAGAATTTTCTTAGACTCTTTAATGAGAGTAAATTCTTAATTTAAAAAATTGTGGTCTAGAGATAGCTGATTTATGTGTTAACAGTTTCAAATCATCAACCACAAAAATGTAACTTTAAAGAAAATTGCAACCAATTTTATGAAAAATAATTTAAAACAATAAAACCATACTAAAAACACATTCTTCAAATCCAAAAGTGACCCAGTCTTAGAGAGAAATACAGCTAAAAAGCTAATAAAAATGTGTAAATACAGTTGACCTTTGAACAACTCAGAAGATAGGGGCACCAACTCACTCAGCAGTCAAAAATTTGTGTAAAAATAACTTTTTACTTCCCCAGAACTTAATGACTAATAGCCTACTGTTGACTGGAAGCTTTGCTGATAACATAAACTGTCGATTAACACACATTTTGTATGTTGTATGGATTATATACTATATTCTTATAATAAAGTAAGCTAGAGAAAAAATATTATAAGAAAATTGTGAGAAAAGAAAAGATGCAATATTTACTGTTTATTATGTGAAAGTGGATCATCATAAAAGTCTTCATCTTCATTGTCTTCATGTTGAGTATCTGAGGAGGAAGATGAAGAGGAGGGGTTGGCTAGGTGTGGCTCATGCCTGTAATCCCAGCACTTTGGGAGGCCAAGGAGAGAGGATTGCCTGAGTCCAGGGGTTCGAGATCAGCTTGGGTAACTTGGTGAGACCTTGTCTCTACAATAAATCACAAAAATTAGCTGGGCATGATGGTGCATACCTGTGGTTCTAGCTACTTGGAAGGCTGAGGTGGAAGGATCACCTGAGCCCAGCAGATCAAGGCTGTGGTGGTTTTGAATTGCCCCTGCACTCCAGCCTGGGTGACAGAGTGAGACTCTGACGCAAAAAAAAAAAAAAAAAAAAGAGGAGGGGTTGGTCTTGCTGTTTCTGGGTGGCAGAGGAAGAAGAGGCAGAAAATGTGGAAGATTAGGCAGGAGAGGCAGATATATTCAGTGTAACTTTATGTAAATATCGTACATTTTAATTTCTGTCTGACTTTTTTGTTTTTCACTTTTCTAAAAATGTTTCTGTTCAGTACCAGTCGTTTTCCCACCGTTTGCTTTAGTTTCAGTATTTGTATCATAGGAAGGTCCATTTCATAAAAGAAGTCAAAAGCAGCCTTGAATAATCGGAATGCTTCTTTCTGCCAGATTGTCTAATGTCAATTTATTTTCTGGTACTGCTTCTTCTGTATCTTCTTCCTCATCTTCTGGCATTGGTTTGGAAGCACTCTTCTCCATCAGGTTGTTTTCTGTTAATTCCTCTGGTCTGGTGTCTATCAGCTCTTGAATTTCTCCAAGATCCATAGCTCAAAACCTTTCCCCTGCCAAACCATTTTTGCCATATCCACAATCTCTTTCATGATTTCCTTGATTGGCTCTGTTGAAAATCCTGTGAAGTCATGTGCAACATCTGGACACAGTTTTCTCCAGCAGGAATTTATTGTTTTAGGCTTAATGGTGTTCCCAGTTTTTTCTATAACAACAATGGCATCATCAGTGGTGTAATCCTTCCAGACTTTAGTGATGCTTTCTCTACTGGGTTCTTTTCCATAGCATTGGCAATTCTTTGAATAGAGTACCATGTGTAATGCGCTTTAAAGGTCCTTATGACTCCCTGATCTAGAGGCTGAATTAAAAACACTATGTTTGGGGGCAGGTCGACCAATTCAACACCTTTGGTATTCAACTCATGGGGTTTTAGGTGACTGGGGCATTGCCCAATATCAAAAGAGCGTCAATAGAACCAAACCAGAAAAAGGAGTCGTTGTCAAGACCTTCTTTTTTGTACAACTAAGACGTGTAGTTGATGTTTATCTTTTTCCTTCAAGTCTTGGGGGTTAGCAGCTTTATAGATAAGGACAGTCTTGATCATAAACCCAACTGCATTTGCACAGAACAGTAGGGTTAGTCTATCTTTTCCTGCCTTAAATCCTGGTACTTGCTTCTCTTCCCTACTAATAAATGTCCTTTGCAGCATTTTTTTCCAGAATTTTTTTCATCTGCATTAAAAACCTGTTCAGGCAGATATCCTTTCTCCTCAATGATTTTCTTAATGGTGTCTGGGAACTTGTCTGTTGCCTCTTGGTTGGCAGAAGTTGCTGTTCTTCTTATCTTGACATTTTAAAAAGCCAAACCTCATTCTAAAATTATCAAACCATTCTTTGCTGGTATTAAATTCTCCAGCTTTAGATCCTTCACCTCCCCTTTGCTTTAAGTTGTCGTTTAATGACTTCACTTTTTCTCAAATCATATTGGAGCCCATAGGCATGTCTGTTTTATAGCAATCCTGCACCCTCATAAAGCTGCATTTTCAAAATGAGATTAAAATGTATCTTGCAAAAAGTGCAAGTTTTCACACCTGTTGGCATTACTGCAGCAATGGCTTCATGAATTTCCTTTCCTTTTCTTTTCTTTTTCCTTTTTCCTCCTCCTCTTCTTCTTCTTCTTCTTCTTCTTCTTCTCCTTCTTTCTTCTTCCTCCTCTTCCTCCTCCTCTTCCTCTTCTTCCTCCTCCTCCTCCTCTTCCTCCTCCTCCTCCTCCTCCTCTTCTCTTCCTCTTCCTCCTCCTCCTCCTCCTCCTCCTCCTCCTCCTCCTCCTCCTCCTCCTCCTCCTCCTCCTCCTCCTCTTCTTCTTCTTCTTCTTCTTCTTCTTCTTCTTCTTCTTCTTCTTCTTCTTCTTCTTCTTCACAATGAACCTTACACTGCATTCATTTATCTTGAAATGGTGGCAACCACAGCTGCAGACCTCAATCTATGGTACACATCAAACAATTCAACTTTTTCTTGTAATGTCATGACTTTTCTCTGTTTCTTGGGATCACGTCCAGCATCATTAGTGGCACATCCTATGAGTCCCATGATGTCATTCAAGGTTTACAATATCACACTAAACATGATGAAAAAGACATGATAACTGTGAGAGATCACTTTTTACTGTGATCTACAATTTACTGAGGAGACGAACTGCACATGCAGAGATAATCAGCCTCATTTGGTGTTCTAAGCGGATACTCACAACACGAGCTTACCACAATAGCAACAGGAGGTGGCTAGAAGTCATTACAGTAGTACAGAATGCACTACAGTTAATTTTATGTAGCTATGATTTAATACTATATCTTTGCATCTGTTTACATTTATTTCTACTGCAAATGGTATAATGGACAGTCTGTGTTTATATATGTAAGTTGTTTTTTTTTTTTTTTTGAGTTGGAGTCTCACTCTGTCGCCCAGACTGGAGTGCAGTGGCCGCTCCTGGCCACCGCAGCCTCGACCTGCTGGGCTCCAGCGATCCTTCCACCTCAGCCTTCCGAGTAGCTGGAATTACAGGCATGTGCTACCACGTCTGCCTGATTTTTTGATTTATTGTAGAGATGAGGTTTCGCTGCCCAGGCGGGTCTCGAACCCGCGGGCTCAGGCAATCCCCTCACCTCAGCCTCCCAAAGGTGCGGGAACAGGCTGAGCCACCGAGCCCGGCTTGTATGTGTAAGTTTTGATGAATTTTAACTTTTTGTAATAGATTTGTGCATACTTTATGGTATCAAACGATAAAATAAACTGGTATCTACGTATATTTTATGCATTCATGACACATCTAACTTTTTCTTAAATGCTTTGATTTCTACTCTACTTGGTTTGTTAGGGAGTTTTTTTTCAAATAGTCATAAATCCCCTAAATATTTTCCAATATATTTATTGAAAAAAAAATCTGTGTATAAGTGAACCCATACAGTTAAATTTCATGTTGTTCAAGAGTCAACTATATATACATAAATAATTGTTCTGGATTCAAGATGGCCACCAAAGAGTAGCCAACCTGTACTTTTCTTGCAGAGCAAACAGGGAGGATAAATCCAGTTGCTTGTAAACTCAGGCAGTTTAAGCAGATTTGGATGAAGGAAACACCCTGCATCCCATAGAGGACTCTTGGAACACACATAGAGCAAGGAGGAGAGAGTCCAGACAGTTGACGCAGGAGCCCAGGAGGTCCCAGCTCTGCTAGGTGCCAGGCTTACATAGAAGCTGCAGCCCTGTCTTGTATGTGAGTGAGGGTGAGTGCTCCTGACACACTCTGGGACAGTTTACCTGCCCCCAGCTGAGCACCAGTCATTAGTTTCACATAAGAGGAGGCATGATTAGGGCATAGTGGCATGCTACCAGAGCCCATATGGAGCTGGGATCCTACCTGTCTTGAAATGTCTAATGCCAGTCAACTCCCGAGACTGTGTTTCCTGCTGATGGTGCCTGACAGCCAGCTCCCAGGTTGGGAAAGCTTGCCTGCAAGTTGCACTCATTTGGTGCCCACCAATGTCTGGTGGTCAGCCCCTTGTCCAGACCACACAGGATTGTCTGCCAGCCTCATGCCTGTTGTGACAGGAATCTGCTATTTTTAAGTTCTGAGAATGGCCTTTGATGGGGCGGGCGAGTCATGAAAGGCACCTGGAGGCTCTGTCTCCCAGTGGGAGTGCTTTGGGGCTGCAAACACTGCCAAAACTCCAGTAGGGCTGCCACCTGCCAGGGAGCTCATCCCACCTCCTGATTCCCACAAGTAACTCACAACAGGGGCCAGAAAGCAGTCAGGCCAGACTGATCATGGGAAAAACTGCAATAGAAAGTCATGTTGAGTTCTGAGCATTGCCCAGCAAGAATGGCAGAGTGGGAGTAAATTCTCCTTTCCCTCTGTGTGTGAGTTATTTTCAACAGAAAAAAAGAGACCCTAGGGCAGCTAGACTGTATCTATTATAACTACAAACAACAAAACTAAAAAATAATAATAATAAAAAGAGAATAGCTGGTCCTCACAGATGAGGAAGAACCAGCTGCAAAACATCAGCAATCCTCAAAGCCTTAAAGAAGCATCACCTACAAAACCACCTCCCAGTCACCAAACAATGGAATCCACCCAGAACGACCTGTCCTTGATGACAGACACAGAATTCAGACATTGGATGGTGAAAATGGTTAAGGAAAACCACTAGAAGTTGGAAGCAAAGGTCACCCAGGCAACAAAAGTCATGCAGGAAGTAAAAATCGAGTTGGCCAATATAAGAAAGGTCCAATCTGAAATTCTGGCAATGAAGACTTCCTTCCTGGAATTTCAAAGCATAATAACATGCCTAGGTAGTGGAAGTGACCAGGCAGAGGAAAGAATCTCTGAGCTTGAAGAGCAAAATATTGAACTAACCTAGTCTGACAAAAATAAGAAAGAAAGGCTTAAAAAGAATGAGCAAAGCCTATGAGAAGTGTGGATTATATAAAGAAACCAAATTTACATTTGATTTGCATCTGTGAGACAGAAGGGGAAACTGAGAGTATCCTGGAACAAGCCTTCCAAGAGGTCATCCAAGAAAATTTGCCATATCTCACTAGAGAGGCAACTATTCAAACACAAGAGATTCAGATAATCTCTGCAAAATATTACATGAGAAGACCATCCCCAAGACACATAGTAATACATCTCCACAAGGTAAGCATGAAAGAAAAAAATCCTAAAGGCAGCTAGAGAGAAGGGACAGACTTCCTACTAAGGAGGACTCGTCAGATTTGCAGCAGACTTCTCAGCAGAAACCCTACAAGCCAGAAGGAATGGGAGCCCCATCATCAACATTCTCTAAGATGAGCAATTCCAGTCAAGAATTTCCTAACCTACAAAGCTAAGCTTCATTGGTGATGAATTAAAGTCTTCCCCAGATATCCAATCACTAAGATAATACACCACCTCCAGACCAGCCCTTCAGGAGATGCTTAAGAAAGCTTCAAACACCAAAATGAAAAAATGGTTCCACTCATCACAAAAGCACAGAGTTAACAGAGCACGCAGAATAGCCACACAATCTATAAAAATAAATAAATAAAAGGAAGCATAGAAACCCCTTAAGAACGTTATGACAGGGAGATATCCTCACATGTCAATAATTAACTTGAATGTGAAAGAACTGAATTTGCCACTAAAAAGCCATAGAGTAGCAAACTGGATAAAGAAACTTGATACAACAGTCTGCTGCAGGGGACACCCACAGGCTCAAGGTAAAGGGCTGGAAAATGATCTACTAGGGAAATGGAAAGCAAAAAAGAACAGGGTAGCTATTCTTATATGAGACAAAATGGAATGCAAACCAATAAAAGTTAAAAAGGACATGGAAGGACACTATACAGTGATAAAAGGCTCAATCCACTAGCAAGAGATATCCATCTGAAATACATATGCACTCAACACAGGAGCACATGGATTTATAAAACAATTGCTCTGTAAACTGAGAGGACATAGACACCCATATAACCATAGTTAGAGACTTTAATACCCCACTAACAGCCCTAGACAGATCATTGAGTCAAAAAACCAACAAGGAAATCTGGAACCTTAACTTAACACTTGACCAATTGGACCTAATAGGCAACCACAGAACACTCCATGCAACAACCACAGAATACACATTCTACTCATCAGCACATGGAACATATTCCAAGATTGATCAAATTTTCTGATATAAGTCAAGCATGGACAAATTTCAAAAGGTTGAAATAATACCAAGCATCTTCTCAGATCACAATGGATTAGGAATTAAAATCACCATCAACAAGAACTCCCCAAAACACACAAAGACATGGGAAAAAAACAAAATGCTGCTGAATGACTTTGGGGTCAATACAGAAATCAAACAGAAAGAAAAATATTCCTGGAACAAATGAAAACAAAGACATATTTCAAAACTTCTGGGATACCACAAAAACAGTGTTGTGAGGGAAGTTAATAACATTACACACACACATAAAAAAATAGAGGGATTGCAAATAAACAGGTTAACATCACACCTAAGGGAGCTGGAAAAGCAAGAACAGTTAATCCTAACTTCAGTAGAAAAATCCAGATTATTAAAATAAAATCACAATTGCAGGAAATAGAAGGCAAAAATATCATAGAAAGGATCAACAAGGCCGGGCTCAGTGGCTCAGCCTGTAATGCCAGCACTTTGGGAGGCCGAGGAAAGTAGATTGCCTGAGCCCACGGGTTCAAGATCCACCCGGACAACTTGGCGAGACTTCGTCTCTGCAATAAATAAAAAATTAGCCGGGAGTGGCAGTGAGCGCCTATAGTTTCAGCTACTTGGAAGCCTGAGACAGAAGGATCACCAGAGCCCAGCAGGTCGAGGTTGTGGTGGCCGGGAGTGTGCCGCTGCACTCCAGTCTGGGTGACAGACTGAGATTCCAACTCAAAATAAATAAAAAATAAAAATAAATAAATAAATAAAAATAAATTTAAAAATAGCCGGGCATGGTAGCGTTCACCTTTAGTTCCAGCTGCTCAGAAGGCTGAGGCAGAAGGATTGCTGCAGCCCAGCAGGTCGACGCTGGGGTGGCAGTGAGCGTGCCACTGCGCTCCAGCCTGAGAGAAGGAGTGAGACTCCAACTAAAAACAAAAAAAGGCTGGGCTTGGTGACTCAGCCTGTAATCCCAGCACTTTGGGAAGCTGAGGCGAGTGGATTGCCTCAGCCCACAGGTTTGAGACCCACCCAGGTACCTTGGCGAGACCTCGTCTGTACAGTAAATCAAAAAATTAGCTGGGCATGGTAGCGTGCGCCTGTAGTTCTGGCTACTTGGAAGGCTGAGGCAGAAGGATCACCGGAGCCCAGCAAGTCGAGGCTGCTGTGGCCGGGAGTGTGCCACTGCACCCCAGTATGGGCGATCTAGTCTGGGTGACAGAGTGAGACTCCAACTCAAAAAAAAAAAAAAAAAAGAAAGGATCAACAAGATGGAAACTGGTTCTTTGAAAGGATAAATAAAATGGACAAACCCCTGGCCAGATTGACTTTAAAAAAGAGAAAATCTGAATAAACACAATTAGAAACAAAAAAGGCAATGTCATAGCTGACCCCAAAGAAATTCAAAAGATTATCAGAAGTTTCTATGAACATCTGTATGCAAATAAACTAGAAAATCTAGAGGAAATGGAGGATTTCCTGGCATCACACAACCTCTTAAGTTTGAAACAAGAAAACAATTGAAACCCTAAACAGATCTATGACAGTTATATGAAAGCTCCCAGTGGAAAAAAAGTTCTGGACTAGATGGTTTCTCAGTTGCGTTCTATAAGACATACAAGGAAGAACTGATACCAATCTTATTGAAAGTATTCCGGACAATCAAAAAGGAAAGTATTATCCCAAGTTAATTTTATGAAGCTAATATAATGCTGATAACCCAAACTGGCAGAGAACCGCCAGGGAAAGAGAATTACAGGACAATTTTTCTGATGAACATAGACACAAATATTCTCAACAAGATTCTAGCAAACTGGATGCAACAACACATTTCAAGGATCATCCACCATGACCAGGTGGGCTTCATTCCTGGGATGCATGACTGGTTCAAAATTCACAAGACCATACATGTAGTTCAGCACATTAATACATGTAAAACCAAGAACCACATAATTATCTCATTAGATGCAGAAAAAGCATTCAATAAAATCCAGCATCTCCTCTTGATAAAAACCCTCCAACACTTAGGCATCAAAGGAACATTCCTTGAAAGAGTAAGAGCCATCCATGACAAACCTGCAGCCAACATCATGCTTAATGGGCAGAAGCTGGAAATATTCCCCCTAAGAACTTGAACAAGACAAGGATGCTCATTCTCACCCCTCCTATTCAACATAGTCCTAGAAGTCCTAGCCAGAGCAATAGACAGGAGTAGGAAGTCAGGGGTATCCAAACAGGAAAGGAGGAAGTTAAGCTATCCCTCCTTGCAGACAATATGATTTTATGCCTTGAAAACCCTAGAGAATCTGTCAAAAATCTCCTTGCATTGATAAATAACTTTGGTAGTCTCAGGATACAAAACCAATGCACAAAAGACAGTTGCATTTTTATACACCAACAACAAGCAGGCTGAGAACCAGATTTTAAAAATCCATTCATAATAGCCACAAAAAAAATGAAATACCTTGGCATCCACCTAAGTAGAGAAGTGAAAGACTTTTACAGTGAGAACTACAAAACACTGCTCAAGGAAATCAAGAATGATACAAACAAATGGAAGAGCATCCTATGCTCATGGATTGGAAGAATCAATATTGTCAAGATGTCTATCCTACCCAAGGCAATCTGTAGAGTCAATGCAATCCCTATAAAATTGCCAACGTTATTTTTCACAGACCTAGAAAAGACAATATAGAATTTCATATGGAAGCAAAAAAGAGCATGAATAGCCAAAGTAATCCTCAGCAAAAGGAACGAAGCTGGAGGTATCACACTTCCAGACTTTAAACTTTATTACAAGGCTACAGTAACCAAGATGGCATAGAATTTGTACAGGAATAGGCACATAAACTGATGGAACAGGGCAGAGAATCTGGAGATAAAGACACAGTTCTTCAACCAACTCATCTTTGACAAAACCATCAATAACAATCAGTGGGGAAAAGAAACCATATTTAGCAAATGATGCTGGGAAAACCAGCTAGCCATATGCAGAAGAATGAAACTGGACCCCCTACCTATCACCATATACAAAAATCAACCCCAAATGGATCAAGGACTTAAAAGTAAAACCACAAACTCTAAGGATCTTAGAAGAAAACATAAGGGACACCCTTCTGGACATCAGAATAGACAATGAAGTCATAGTCAAATCCTCAAAAGCAAATGCAACAAAAGCTAAGCTAGACAGGTGGGACCGTATCAAACTGAACGGTTTTTGCACAGCAAAAGAAACCATTAAGAAAGTAAAGCGACAACCCACAGAATGAAAAAAAAATTTGCAAGCTATGCATCTGACAAAGGCCTGATATCTAGAATCTACAAGGAATTCAAACAAGTTGAAAGGAAAAAAACAAACAACCCCATTAAAAAGTGGGGAAAGGACACAAACAGACACTTCTCAAAGGATGACATATAAGCAGTCAATAAACACATGAAAAAATGCTCAGTCTCATTAATTATCAGAGAAATGCAAATCAAAACTACAATGGGATACCACCTAATACTGGTAAGGATGGCTATCATTAATAAGTCAAAAAACAACAGGTGCTGACGTGCCTGTGGAGAAAAGGCCATGCTTCCACACTGTTAGTGGAAATGTATGCTAGTTCAACTTCTATGGAAAACGGTGTGGTAATTTCTCAAAGAACTAAAAATTGGGATTCCATAGGATCCAGCAATCCTTCTCCTGGGAATATACACAGGGAAACATAAATCGCTATACCAAAAAGACACCTGAATTATTCACAATAGTAAAAACATGGAACTACCTCAGATACCATCAAAAGTGGACTGGATAAAGAAAATGTGGTACATATATATGATGGAATATTATGCAACCATAAAGAAGAACAAAAACATGGCCTTTGCAGCAACTTGGAGCCAGCTGGAGACCATCATACTAAATGAATTATCACAGAAACAAAGATCTGAATATTTCATGTTCTCACTCATAAGAGGACCCTAAACTGTGGTCACACTAGCACAAGGGTGGGATCAGCAAGTGCTGGACACTGCAAGGGGAGGGAGGGAAGGAGTAGGGACAAGGCACCTGGCAACACAGTGGGTATCTCGTCCACTATCAGGGGGAGAGAGGGCCAACTCCACCTGCATGCAACCTACTTATGTGGTAAATCTCCACTTTTACCCCACAACTCTAAAATAAAAAAAATCATAGTCCTATTTTTGTTTTGTTTTGTTTCTGAGTTGGGGTCTCACTCTGTTGCCCAGGCTGGAGGGCAGTGGCATGATCATGGCTCACTCCAGCTTCGACCTCCTGAGATCAGGTTGTCTTCTGCTTCAGTCTCCCAAGTAGCTGGGATCTAGGCATGCACCACCATACCCGGCTAAGTTTTTTTTATTTTTTGTAGAGATGAGGTTTAGCTTTGTTTCCCAGGCTGGTCGCAAACTCTGGGATCAAACAATACTCTTGCCTGTGCCTCCCAAAATGCTGGGATTATAGGTGTGGCCCACTGTACCTGGCCTGCTTCTGTTATTTTTTAATGTCAAGATTATCAATATAAAAATGTCTCAATTTTGTTTTCATGTATACAAATTACTTTTATTTTTGAAATATTTTATTCCTAATAAAACTGTGTTTAGATCTGGCAGTATAACAAAATCAAATTCTTGGTCAGTAAAAATGTCATTTATTTTAGACCCTGCCCATTTCACTTTGAATTTGTCTTGGTTTGGATGACAAATTACATGGTTAACCTAATTATAATAGTAAAAATAGCTTTACCAAACAATAAAATAAATAAATGGTTGAGATGTTCCATACCATAAATGACAAAGCACTATAAAAATAACTTTTGGACCAGGCAGGGTGGTTTATGCCTGTAATCTCAGCACTTTGGGAGGCTGAGGCAGGATGATTGCTTGAGCCCAGGAGTTTGAGACCAGCCTAAGCAACATACATCTCTACAAAAATAATCAACAAATTAGTCAGGTGTGGTGGCATGTGCCTGCAGTCTCACTACTTGGGAGACTGAGGTGGAAGGATCACCGGAGACCAGAAGGTTGGTGCTGTGGTGAGCCGTGATCGTGCCACTGTACTCTAGCCTGGGCGACACAGCGAGTCTGTGACTCCAAAAAAATCCAAAAATAAAACAAACAAACAAAAACAACAACAAAGTGGAGAAAGCATCCTCATGGGATTTCTAATCAAGGTGTCAAGACCATCTAGAGCTTCCTCTTTTTCTCTTTGCTGCCCTGAGATCACCATGGCCAGGCTAGTTTCCTTGAAGATGAGAGTGGCCCAGCTGGCAGTCAACACAATGTCAGACATGTGAGTGAGATCATCTTAGGCCAGAGTTCTCAAAGCATGGTCTGATAATTTTTGGTTGTCCTAAGACCCTTTCAGGGAGTTCATGAAGTCAACACTATTTTCATATCAATACTAAAACATGTACCTTCTTCACATTCATTCTTTTTCTATAAATTAGAGTTTTCCAGAGGTGACATGATATGTGATGACATCACTGGTCGAATAGATAATAGAAAATGTGTGCTTAAGTATTCTTGTTTTCTAAAAATTTTTATTTTCTAATATGGTAAGCATCAGATATAAAATATAAAATTCAATTAAATAAAAGTTTTTTGTTGTCCTCAACAGTTTTTATGTATTTAAAAAACCCCAGCCAGACTCAGTGGCTCAGCCTATAATCCCAGCACTTTAGGAAGCCAAGGCGAGAGGATTGCCTGAGCCCATGGGTTCGAGACCAGCCCGGGCAACTTGGTGAGACCTCATTTCTACAATCAATCAAAAAATTAGCTGGGCACGGTAGGACACGCCTGTAGTTCTGGCTACTTGGAAGATTGAGGTGGAAGGATCACCTGAGCCCAGCAGGTTGACGCTGGGGTGGCCATGAGTGTGCCACTGCACCCTAGCCTGGGCGACAGAGTCAGACTCCAACTCAAAAAAACCAAAAAACAAAACCAAGGCCAAAATGCTTTATAACAAGTTTTAAAACTATTCAAGCAAAATGATTGTTACTTTAAGTCACTAAGTTTTGAGGTGGTTTGTCAGGCAAAAATAGATAACTGATACATTGTCCTTGCCTGCTCTAGTCTGAGAGTGCCTCATTTGGTCACCTAGAGCTCTGCATGCTTTCCTTGAAAGAACAGTGTTAATAGCTGGGCTCGGTGGCTCAGCCTGTAATCCCAGCGCTTTGGGAGGGTGAGGCAAGTGGATTGCCTGAGTCCGCAGGTTCAAAACCAGCCCAGGCAATTTGCCGAGACCTCACCTCTACAATACAAAAAATTAGCCGGGCATGGTAGTGTGCGCTTGTAGTTCCGGTTACTTGGAAGGCTGAGGTGGAAGGATCGCAGGAGCTTAACTGGTTGACGTTGGGTTGGCCATGAGCATGCCACTGCACTCCAGCCCAGGCGACAGAGTGAGACTCCAACTCAAAACAAACAAACAAACAAACAAACAAACAAACAAACAAAGAACAGTGTTAATAAATCCATGTCTGGAAAAAATTTAAAAAATAAATTAGTTATTAAAAATCATGTTTAATAATTAATCACTTACTAAAGGGAGGATTCTATTAGCTGTGTATGAGTTTCACATGCTAAGCATGAGACCATTGCAGAAGTTGGGATTATATGATAGAAGTCAACTAAATCCATTCAACTTATATAAATGTATCTCTTTATAGTATTACTTCCTTAAAAATGAAAAACCCAGAACAAATGCCAAACTTGACAGGATGCTAGGACAATAGATAGAAACTGGATTACCCTAAGCCAAAGAGCATGTATGGCCATTTTAACTCTAACCTACCACCACTGGAGGTACATTCTGAATGATTCTCTCTGGGGTGGCAGTGATTTTTGAACTATACCATGAGATGTAGCATTGACTAGAATTGTAAGTAGATCCAAGAAGAAGTTAAACATTGACTAGAAAAAAAAGATGGCCACTACACATTTAAAGCATTATCAAGGGAAGAATTTAGGGTTTTTTTTTATGCACAGGAGGTGGTCAAATACGGCTGGTAGAAAGTAGGTTCTAGCATTGGTAGACATGGATTCAAATTATGATAATCTAATCACTTAGTAATTGTGGTTTGGGGCACATAATTTAACTCCATATGCCCCCTTTCCCCTCATCTGTATCATAGGCAAAATACTAGGGGGGGACCCCCAAAATTGGAATTAACTTTTTTTTTGGAAGGCAGGCCCCTTGTAGTATAGGCTTTCCCCACTAGGTAAATGCTGTAGGAACCCATCGGCATCAGTGTACCAACTATCATTGTTGTGAGAGACTGTTTGGCTTCAGTGAATTTTTTTGGAGATTCTTTTAATGTGTTTGCCCATTTCATGATAGGTGATTTATGAGTGGCACCTGCCCACACTGTGTTGAGTGTTTAGTAGTTTTTTTTTTTTTTTTTTTACCAAAAACAGCATGATCCCTGTGCTTCCCCCTTCCTATTCACCCGACCTTGCCCCAAGCAACAATTTTTTGGTGTTTCCTCGAATGAAAAAAGTCCTCAAATGGAAACATTTTGCCAATGTGGCAGAGGTGAAACAAAAAACAGCAGAAGCACTAAAAGGCATCAAAATCGACTAGTTCAAAAAATGTTTTGAGCATTGGAAAAAGCATCTCAATAGCTGTATTGCGTCAAACAGAGAGTTCTTTGAAAGTGACTTAAGTTTAGCCATGTAAGAATAAATACACAATTTTTTACAAATAAATCTGTGGTTTTTTGGGTCCCCAAAAAACTGATTATTATTTAATCAGTTATTAAGTGGCTTCCATGTTTTGAATTCAGGAGCTTAGAGGCAGCACTGAAGTGGACCACAGATGAGTCTTCCCAAATCTCACCCTTTCATCACTTCTCCCTTCTTTGGGCTCCACTGAACACCATTTCTAATATCCAGAATGCCCTAGGGTATGATTCCTATTTCTTGTTTCCCCTTATCGATCAACTCCTCATAAACAGGAACTGCACCTTAATGGCTTTGTATCCCAATCACATAGTACAGTATTTTACACATAAAAGGCCCTTAACTTTGCTAGATAAATGTTGGGTAAATCACTGGATCCTGAGACTGGCTCTGTCACCAACTAGCTGTGTGACCTTGTACAAATCACTTTACCAGTCAGAGCATTAGTTACCTCCATCTTTGATGCAAGGAAATTCAACTCAATGTTCTCTGATGTCAAGTTATTAGACAAATCTAGATAAGCAAAATTTCTCTGGTCTCTTGAACCTGGTTAATGCAGCATAAAGCTAGCCATGCTATTAGGGGAGCAGCCAAATTTTTGTAGACTACACTAATCTATAAGTATGATATTTCCTAAATTTATAGCATTTGACAGCCTCTTTTCAGGCCTAAGTAAAAATTCTACTGATGACTATGTCACACCCTCATCAACCAAGGTATTGTCTAGACATGCTGTCCAATATGGTAGCCACTAGTCCCATGTGGCAATTAGGGCCTTGAAATGTGCCTAGTTCTGAATGAGATGTGAGGTGAGTGTAAAACACACAATGCAGTCTGAAAATTTAATATAAAAAAGTAAAATATCTCAGCAATTATGTTATATTGATTGCATATTTAAAATTATCATATTTAGGATATAGTGAGCTACATAAGATATATTATTAAAATGAACTTTATTCTTTTTTACCTTTTTAATGTAGCTCTGAGAACATTTAATGTGAAGATATTTTAGTGATCACATCCTATTTCTACTGGACACTTGTTGATCTAGGAGTCATGGGGGATAAAAAGATGAGTATCTTAATCTCTGAACTATAAGATTATTTTAGTGTAGTGGAAAGAGAAATGGAAAGAAGGAATAGACCCAAAGGTAACTAATAGAAGGTAGAGTGATTTGACACAGAAGAATATAGGGACAAAGTGCTATGCGAGTGAAGGGGAGAAAGGCTTTCTGTAACTGGGTTTTATTTGGGAGGGAACCACGTTGGGTCTGCTCCTACATAGGAAAACACCCTGCTGTGTTTTGTCATCATTTTGTTCACAGGGATTGGCGCATTACCACAACAGGCGTTTGCTAGCAATTGCAGAGAAAGTAGAGAAAACCAAACCAAGCCCGATCTCAAAGATATTATTGTCCCCAGAATACTCCGAGAACAAGAGGAGATCTTGTTTATATTTTCTGCCTGTGGAGTTAAAATCTATCCAGGGACAGGATGATATAAATTCCCCAAAATAAAGCACTGTGACTTGACTTTCCCTATACCCATCTAAAAAGACAAATTATTGCTCACAATGCAATCTCTTGAATTGGGTAAATGGTCTTTCAAATAAACATTTTGAGAGATGGGTCCCCCAGGTGCTTATAAATCCCTCCAGTCTCATAATGAGTTTAACAGTGTGACTTCAGGACAACTGGATGGAAAATGGAAAGCATGATGTGTGGCAGAGTCAGCTGGTGTGGGTTTACTCGACAGTCACTTTGTAATTCCACCTTCACCATGATCTTGCGCGATAGCAAGTGAGATCTGAAGGCAGTGAAGTGAATTCCACCTTTAACAGTCTAATATCTATTCTCCTTTTTCCCTTATCCACAGAATTTTGCTTTTGCTGGTGGAAGAAATAGCTAAAGACTATATTCCCCAGTCTCACTTGCAGATGGGATGACCACGTGACCCAATTCAGGCCAGTGAAGAGTAAGTAGAAGTTGTACAGAGCCTCTAAGAGAGTGCCTTACAGAGGACACCAGGGCAGACTCAGATAGGGCAACCTCCACCCTGCGACCTCTGCCCTGCCCATCTTTCTGCCTGCAGGCACAATGAAGGAGGAGAAGCAGCCAACTGTGACCTAAGCCACAATTACACACTGAGAGCAGCTGAGGAAAGAGATGGAGCCTGCAGCTTTGGTGTCATTGTAGAGTCACTAGCCCCAGACTGTCCGCCTCTGGATTCTACCTTTGGTGTGTAAAAGATATTAAATAACTATTTGTTTAAGCCACTGATTTAGACTTTTTTGTAATTTCAAGTTGACTGGTTGCTTTGTGTACTCAACTGATCTCATCTTGTTTGTTTTTACTAAATATGTTGAGGTTTTGGTGATCTACCAACCCAACACTAATGGCAATCAATGTCAGTGTCCATCATTGCTGCTTAATGGACCATAGAACTGAATAGAATAAAGCACCTGAACTACAAGAAATGTTATACTGGGTGTGACCTGTGGTTTTTCTTGTCCATTGTTGTCACTGACTATATTCATTGACACTTATCTCAAGAGCCTGAGGATGGTGATAAACAACATGTATTGAATATTTGCTATTGACCAGGTGCTGCTTTAAATGGATTATACATATTGTGCATTTAATACTTAGATGGAGTCTGTGAGATAGCTAGTTATGAGGGGGACCACTCCCCCAAAAACCGGAATTTATTTATAAAAAATTGTGTATTAATTCTTACAGGTTTAAACTTCAGTCACCTTCAAAGTACTCTCCGTTTGATGCAATATGCCTATTGAGATGCTTTTTTCACTGCTCAAAACAGTTTTTGAATGTGCCAATTTCGATGCTTTTTAGTGTTTTTGCCATTTTTTGTTTCACCTCTTCCACATCGGCAAAACGTTTCCCTTTGAGGACTTATATCATCAGGAAAACAAACAAAAAAATGTTGTCCGGGGTGAGATCAGATGAATAAGGAGGGTGGGGCATGAAGGTCATGTCATTTTTGGTCAAAAACTGCTGAACACTCAGCGTGGTGTGGGCAGGTGCGCTTGTAAATCACCCATTGTGAAATGGGCAAATGTGTTGAAAGAATCTAAAAAAAAAAAAAAAATCACTGAAACTGAACACAACCCCTCTCAACTACACTAGCTGGTACACTGATGCTGATGGGTTCCTAGAACACCTACCTAGTGGGAAAAGCCTATTCTACAAGGGGTACACCCTGCCCCCCAAAAAAGATAATTACTTTTTGGGGGTCCCCCCCTTGTACACCATTAAATGTGGAATTTCTTTCTTTTTGAATATAGTTAGAGATTTTCCTCTGACATATTTAGGGTATGTCTTAGCTTGTGTTTCCCAAAGCAGACCCTGAGACAGGGATTTGGGTGCAGATAATTTACTTGAGAAGTGACCCCAGAAGGCACAAGTCAGAGAGTGGAGAAGTGAGGCAAGGAAGAGAGAAAAGCCAGGAAAGGGTGAGGGTTTGTTTTTTTTTTTAAATTACATTGATTGATTGAGTCAGAAGCTTACTCTCACCCTGGCTGGAATGCAGTGGCATGATCATGGCTCACCACAGCCTCAACCTCCTGGGCTCAGGTGATCCTTCTGTCCCAGCCTTCCAAGTAGCAGGGACTACAGACATGTGCCACCATGCCTGGTTAATTTTTTGATTTTTTTTTTTTTTTTGTAGAAACGAGGTCTTGCTATGTTGCTATGTTGCCCAGGTTGGTCTTGGATTCTGGGCCCAAGTGATCCTCCCACTTCAGCCTCCCAAAGTGCTGGGATTACAGGCACGAGCCGCCATGCCTTGCCTAAAGAGTGCATTAATGTGTGGATTACAACTGTGGACAACTGGAGTACAATCCTGTTGGGGATGTTGAGAGACAATGTATAGCACACCTCAAAATTGTCCTAGTCTGTGAAGTTCAGGAAGCTGAGGCATTTATCCACTGAATCCTACTGCTCCTTGGTTGACTTAACCTGGGGATGTTAAATCCAGGCTTCCTAGTGCACAGGCTGAACAAGCTTCTTCAAAGGCAGAGGTACACAGGTACTTGAGCTGTGAGGGTGCCCAGGAACCACAGCTGCAGGTGGACTCTGAAGAGGGTGGAGGGGAAACAGGACAGGACTCCAACAATGTCTATCATGGAGAATGTCTTACCCTCAGTTACTCAGAACCAGTGCAAAGTCTGAATGTCTTAAGTGCAGCAATGTTTTCCTCTACCATATCTTCAAGTTTAGCATTTGCGCTGGTTGTCCTGGTTACCCTTCTGTGATGCCTAATTTCAGAAACTTGCATCTTTGTGCCCATAGCTATAATCTTTTCTTCTTATTTTTATCCTTTTGCTCTTTCCCCTCATTAGTTTTGGAGTGCTGTGCAAGTTTGCCTTATACATTTTGACTTGTTTGTTCACTAACACCGATTCCACTCTTTTGTTAGCTCTAGTGGATATACTTCACTTCTGCTTTTGTTTGTGGTTTCCTTGGGGTTTTTTCATTTGCTCCAGCTCCTTCTTCACACTTGCCTTCTTCTCAGTCCCTTCTAGTTTCACGCCAGCCTTTTGTGCTTTAATTTCACCTTTCATCGCCGACTTCACAGAGTTCACATTTTCTTGCATAGTTTTGAGAGCCTAATTTCCTTCTGTTTCCCCCCAGTTGTATGCTTTTTTGACCTTCGCTGTTCAAACTGTGGTCTGAGTGCCAGCAGCATCAACAGCACCAGGAACTTGTTAGAAACATACATTTTCAGGCTCCACTCCAGACTTACTGAATCAGAATCTGTATTTTTGTTTTGTTTTGTTTTCGAGTTGGAGTTTCACTCTGTTGCCCAGGCTGGAGCACTGGTATAATCACGGCTTACCACAGCTTCGATCTCCTGGACTTAGGTGACCCTTCTGCCTCAGCCTCCTGAGTAGCTGGGACTACAGGCACCTGTTACCACACTCAGCTAATTTTTTTGTGTAATTTTTTTTTTTTGAGTTGGAGTCTCACTTTGTCACCCAGACTGGAGTACAGTGGCCGCTCCTGACCTCCGCAGCCTCGCCCTGCTGGGCTCTGGTGATCCTTCTGCCTCAGCTTTCCAAGTAGCTGGAACTACAGGTGTGCGCTACCATGCCCGGCTAATTTTTTATTTATTGTAGAGATGAGGTCTCGTCAAGTTGCCCCGGGCGGGTCTCGAACCCGCGGGCACTCCACTCGCCTCAGCCTCCCATAGTGCTGGGATTACAGGCTGAGCCACCGAGCCTGGCCAATTTTTTTTTTAATAGAGACAAGGGCTCACTATATTGTCTAGGCTGGTCTTGAACTCCTGGGTTCAAGCAATTCTCCTGCTTCGGCCTCCCAAAGTGCTGGGACTACAGGCATGAGCCACAGTGCCTGGCCAGAATCTGCAGTTTAACATGATCCCGGGGGATTTGTATGTGTCCTGGGAGTTGAGAAGCACAGGCCCCTGTTTCCCTGGTAAGCGGTCTGAGGTTGTGATTAGGAGCCCAGATCTTTGATTTTTATTTGAGTCCCAGCCATGTGACTTTGGGAGATTTAACTATGCTCCCCCAACTTCAGTGCCTATCTCCAGAATGGGAATAATAATGCCTATCTCATGAGGTGGCTCTGAAAATTAAAATAGATAAATATGTAAAGTGCTAAACAGAATACCTGGAGCATGAGCATTTGAAAAATGGCTGCTATATGATCAATTTTTAATGTTGCAAAATATTATTGGTCCTTCCATGTTAAATTCTTCCCCTTTGTTGCCCCTCCCCACTCCAGTTAGTTCAAAAAAGAGATCTAGCCTGAGCTGAATTTTACAAAAGGTGAGGTGATGCTACTCTCCTTGGCTATGTTCATGGATCAACTGGGAGCTGTCACAATTTCTGGCTCGGATTTTAACCTGTGGATGTGGGTTGATGGGTACAGCCTTTAGCCAAATTTCTAGTATGAAGGGGGACCCCAACAAAACCCAGAATTGTCTTTTGGAGAGTGGGCCTGTTATAGGCTGAAAACAGGCCATTTTGGTTATATTAGAACAGTCATTTAGAAAAGACTTAAAAACTTGTATTCTTTTGTAACCGACTTGGGCTAAACATAAAAGCTGTTTGGATTCAAAAGTGTACATTTTTCCTATTCGCCCCCCACTTCTCCTCGCCTAGCACGACCCGGCCCGACTAGCCAATCTTATCTAGTAAGCCATTGCTGGTGCTGAAGAAGAAAACAGTTGGCAAGCCAGACCACCTAATGATTAGGAGAGTGGACCAAGTCCAACAGGAATGTGTCTGAAAGCTTGGAGTGGGCATTGCCCACCTCCCCTCCATCTGTGAATAGAAGGACAAGGACATTCCATAGGTTGGGGCTCTGGGAATAAAATATTGTTACAATTATGTTTTTTCTTCCATCCAAATATTGTCTGCACGGAAGAAAAACATAATTGTAACAATAATTGTCTGCCTCTTCCTCTAAAAAACTGCAAAAGAACATATTGTAAATTCCAAAATGTTATCTAAAATGTCAACATGACCAGAAGACTTTGTGTCATGTCAGTGGTCATGTATCAAAAATTAATGTAAATCTTGAGTCATGCTAGAACTGCACATAGGCTTCAAATTTGGAGTAGGCAAAGGGTATAGATACTGGAATGAATTTTCTCTGAGCAGGCTTTTTGGCAACAATGCCGACCCGTCTCCGTATAACCTGGTTATAGAAATCAAACATTCCCTTTACTCCCAATCTCTGCCTCTTGTATTTTAATTGGCCGTGAAGGATAGCAGTTGATTTAGTGAATCGGGCTGTCACAGGCCCATTATAGGTAACACTCAGAATTTGTTCTTCTGGATCAAACGGTCAACCAAAGTTTTCATCTGGAAGTTTTGAGAAGGTTGTGTCACAACTTGTGGAAGAAATGTCCCAAGTTGTGGCAAGCAGGTGACTGGTTCTTCTACCATGACAATGCACCTGCCCATATTGCACTGAGTGTTCAGCAGTTTTTGACCCAAAACACCATGACCCACATATCCCACCCTCCCTATTCACCTGATCTCACTTGAGTGATTTTTGTTTTGTTTTGTTTCCCTGGGTGAAAAATTCCTTAAAGGGAAACATTTTGCTGATATGGAAGAAGTGACACACACAAATAAAACAGCAAAAGCACTAAAAGACATCAAACTTGATGAGTTCAAAACTGTTTTGAGCCGTGGAAAAAGTGTCTTGATAGGTATTTTACATCAAATGGAGATAACTTTGAAGATGACTGAAGTTTAAACGTGTGAGAATAAATGCACAATTTTGTACAAACAAATTCCAGGTTTTTGGGGACCCCCCTCTTATTTACAACCTTAAGTATCTCAGAGGATTGTTTTCCTGCAGAAAAGGTATGACCCAGACCTTTTGGCTCCAGGGTAGGGGTGGTATTGAGGGTCAGTTACACCCTCCTGTTGCCTGTTTACTTTCTGACTTAGTCCTGTTCTGAAAGACTAGGAAGTGTACAGCTTCTCAGTCAGGTTCATCTCTCTTATGGCCACCAGAATTTCTCCCAGAGTGGCAAGTCATTGATTGCTTTGCTCAGCTTCCAGTACTACTGTGAAATGAAATGTCCTGTCCATCCATGGGCGTTCTGCTGGGATGATGGAAACTGAGGAGCACAGAGTGCTAGTTAGCTGCCATCACACCTGGGAAGTTCAGAAGTCTTTTACATTCGGGCTGCACTGACCTTTGTAATTTCAGTTTTATGCATTCCACATATTAATACATTATTCATTGGGAAATCCTTAAACTGCCTTTCTTCAGTCAAATTGAAATTTATGCACATCAGCTTGTGCGTATTTCAAGCCATCATATATTGGTGCTACCTGTCATT
Source organism: Cephalopachus bancanus (assembly GCA_027257055.1). Lineage (NCBI taxonomy): Eukaryota > Metazoa > Chordata > Mammalia > Primates > Tarsiidae > Cephalopachus > Cephalopachus bancanus. The sequence goes on from JAPVLO010000699.1 coordinate 61,025, forward strand.
CAACAGTCAGGTTTGAAAACATCTCCATCTTTGCACAGCAGGGCTTGTGCCATTATTTGAAAGTTTTGTTTTTTTGTTTTTATTATTTTGTAAAAATGCAAGGAGAAAAGTCTAGATCTTAAACTCCATATAGAGCTCTAAGCATGGTAAAAGCTGATAATCTTTAACTTTATTTGAATGCTCATCAGACTTCACAGGTACACTATATTAATTATGAAGAAAATGAATAAAAATAATGAACATCTCCAAAATGCTGAATATTGAACATGTCAACACGATTGATGTATTCTGAATTTTCCTAATATTTAAAAATATCTCCAGGAATTAAATCCTCTTATGTGATGCTATTGCTTGACTTTCTCACACTGGAGTTTGCGTACATTGTCAGGAAGACATTTTGTATCAAACTAAGAGGCTGTTGTACTATAATTTATTTCCTATATATTCTCTCTAATTTTAAAAACTGAAAAGATGGAGATTCCTACTAACTGATAAATAATCCTGTTCTTTTTTTCCTCATGACCATGTGAAGTGGCTTAAACAATTTTTTTTCTGGAATATTGCTGGCACTCAATAAATGATTGAAGGTTGCAGGTAGTTTTCTCAAGTTATTATTAACTTCGTAACAATTAAGAAACTACCAAAATAGTTTTATGATAACCCATAGGCTAATTCATCATTGTCTAGCTTTTCCAAATGCCACAGCTTATTATTATTTTCCCTGTTCCATTTGGGAAAAGGTATTTTCAGGTCCCCAAATCTTGGTGGAAGTGTGGTTATTTTAGAAAAGAATTATAGTGCTACCATTTCATGGACTCGGAATGCAAATTCAAGTCTCTCTTACTATGAACCTGTAAAGGTCCTTGGTTTCCAAGAATTTTTTTTTTTTTGAGTTGGAATCTCACTCTATCACCCAGACTGGAGTGCAGTGGCCGCTCCTGACCACCGCAGCCTCGACCTGCTGGGCTCTGGTGATCCTTCCGCCTCAGTCTTCCAAGTAGCTGGAACTACAGGTGTGCGCTACCACGCCCGGCTAATTTTTTGATTTATTGTAGAGATAAGGTCCCGCCAAGTTGCCCAGGCGGGTCTCGAACCCTCAGGCTCAGGCAATCCACTCACCTCAGCCTCCCAAAGCGTGGGATTACAAGATGAGCCACTGAGCCCGACTTCCAAGAATATTGTAATATTCCTAAAGGTGATCAAGGGTCCTGCTCATACATTTTAGGACCACATGTGGAGTGAGAAAGATGTGTTTTTTTCCCCCATAACCTGCAGTGACCTTGGGACATACACTTAATTTGCAGGAGCCTGGGTTCCCTCATCTGTAAAGAGGAAACTAATAAGAATTAATTAGGTGCCGGGCTCGGTGGCTCAGCCTGTAATCTCATGCCTTTGGGAGGCTGAGGTGAGTGGATTGCCTGAGCCCGCAGGTTCGAGACCTGCCTGGGCAGCAAGACTTCATCTCTACAATAAATCAAAAAAAAATCAGCCGGGTGTGGTAGTGCATGCCTGTAATTCCGGCTACTTGGAAGGCTGAGGTGGAAGGATCGCTGGAGCCCAGGAGGTCGAGGCTGCGGTGGACAGGAGCGGACACCGCACTCCAGTCTGGGTGACAGATTGAGACGCCAACTCAAAAAAAAAAAAAAAAAAGAATTAATTAGGTGTTAACTAAATAGGTTGAAGATTGAACTAAACCAGTTGCACCTTGCTTGTGATGCTCTTTTAGCAGCTCTTAGTAATTATTAATAAAGTATTGACACATTAAACATGTTTATTCACACAATTCATCATCAGCACTATTCATAACTCTATTTTTCCCAGAAAGTCCACTGGATGAGTTTGTTCAGTGAGTGAATGCTTGAGAGCTCAGTGATAGGATGTCTGTGACTAAATATACATTGTGGTGGGTATAAGTAGGTTGTGCCAAAAGCCTATCTGTCAGGCCCTAAAGGGCACTCAATACTTATTATACATACTTTTCTGCACTGTATTCTCTTCAAAATAGGTGAACCATTTTGACATTGTGGGCAACGGATATTCTACAATTGCTTCCAAAATAATTAGTAAATTGAAGCTTAGAAATATGAACAATCCTAATTTCTGTTCCTATATTTATACTTAGGAATGCTGGAATGAGCCTATGAAAACCTTTCTGGATCATTTGTTTGTTGGGAGACAACTCTCCATGGGTATTTTGCATTTCTGCACAGTTGAGCAAACAAGTTAAGAGATTTGTGTTCCAGACTACCTTTTCAAAAATGTTTGCATAATGAGGAGGCTTAGAAGATAGAGAGAGTGTTTCCCCCTAGACCAGAGGGAAGATTTGTTTTCTGTCCAGGATGATAAGGATAATGTGTCTTTCCAGGGCAGGTTTGGCAGCAGTTCTCTTATCAAAGGTTAGCATTTCCTAAGTCAGGAGTTCCTGGCCTGTAATGCACCTGTAATGTATTCAGGCATCACCTGCCATTCATCACATCATCTGTGGGAATTGAGACTTAGGGAACTGGTGCAAGGGGTGTTATTTTGGTTACTGCTATTGCTGTTCTTTGTTTCTGACTAGAAGTCTGGTTATTTTACATGCATAAAAGATCTAGGATGGGGCTGGAACTCTGAGAGCTTTTATCTAGTTAATCCCAACCTTTGCATGCTCCTCTTTACTCTCCAAGAAGAGGGGACCAAGGAACTTTTTAGAGTCTTGTGAAGATTAAAGGAGCTAATTCTTGTGAAGCATAAAGTGCTGTGTCTGGCACAGAGTAAGTGTTCAATAAATCATAGCTATTTAATTTTTCTTCTGTCTGTTAAAGGACTTTGGATACATTTGCCCAAAGCTCATCTGAGTGGTTTTGGTTTCCTCTTAATTGGTGGATGCTTGTTTCTCCATCGATTGGAGTGGCATTTGAAAATCAGGTTTAACGGACCTTTGGGGAATCATACTTAAACATTTTATATATAAAGATGACATAATACCTACTAGTATAGTGCATAGTAGAAAGCAGGCACTCAATAAAAACTAGATATGGTAATGATGACGGTGGTAGTGGTGATGATGGCTGTTAGTGTTATTTCCCCCTTTATCCACAACACTTATTTCTCATTTTATTCTATTGTTCAACCCAGTTCTTCTCCGCTTGCTTGTTATACATACAATTTAAAGTTACCTAAGCAGAAAATATTCAAGGAGCTGAAAACTTCAAGATATGGAAGATCCTGTACATTTGGGGAGCACAAATGGTTATTTTTTCATGTTTATCTGATAATGCCTGATAAGCGTACAAAATGGCAGAGAAAGAAATGGAATGATCTTGATTTAAGTTTCAGCTCTACCATTTAATTAGTTGTGAACTCTTGCAAGTCTTAAAAATCTCTCTGCATCTCAGTTTTCTCATCTGCAAAATGGAGAATAATAATATTATTGACCTCAAGGAATTATTGTGAAGATTAAATGAATTAATACTTGTAAAGTACATAGAACAATGCTTGGCATATGGTGGGTACTCAAGAAATGTTAAGTATTATTATTATTATTATTATTGTTATTTTGAGTCAGAGTCTCACTCTGTTGCCCAGGCTGGAGTGCAGTGGCATGCTCACAGCCACTCCAGCGTCGACCTGCTGGGCTTAGGTTATCCTTCTGCCTCAGCCTTCCAAGTTGCCAGAACTACAGGCATGTGCTACCACACGTGGCTAATTTTTTGACATACTGTAGAGACGATGTCTCACCAAGTTGCCCAGGCTGGTCTCGAACCCCTGGGCTGAGGTAATCCTCTTGCCTCGGCCACCTCAAGTGCTGGGATTACAGAGTTGAGCCACCGTGCCCAGCAATGTTAAGTATTATTAACACACTAATGTCTATCATTTAAGAGGCAGGAAGAGGCATTTTTTGTTAACGTTGGTGGTGATGTTAGCAAAGCTATATCATAGTAATTCATGGAATTCAGAAACATAGTGGAGGAGAAACTCCTCCTTATTTCTTTTTAAAGTAAACACTTTCTATGATAGTGTTTCAATTAGGATTGAGTTTGGTTAGAAGTAATAGGTAATGCAACTTTTATGACTTGTAGTGTTCTATATCTCTGGAAGCAGGAAGTTATTGGCATTGATCTGGCTGTTCAACTATATCAAGACCAAAGTCTTTTAACTCCCTAGACCTTTCTCTCATGACTATAAGATGGCGGTTTCAGCTCCAGACATTGGGCAGAAAGAAAGGGAAAAAAGTGGGGTTAGTCATATTTGCCTATTTTATCAGGAAAGCAAACTCCTTCCTGGAACTCTTTTAAACATATTCTGTTTCTGTCTCATTGGCCAACATTGTGTTACATGGCCACCGCTGATGGCAAAGAAGACTGGGAAAGCCAATGAGTAGTATTTTCAGTGTTTAAGTTTGAAACCCACAAAGGACAAGGAAATCATTGTTGGATCAGTCAATCAATGGTATTGGTTTCAAGTAGTATTTGGATTTTGTTTCTAAAAGAGAACCTTTGATCTAGCAAACCGCAGATTCTATTGTTATTTCTGGAAAAAAAAATTCATTCCCACTCTCTCATTTTAATAATGCCTGACACATTTGACAGTCAATATTTTTTTGACCAAATAAAAATAACCTGAGAAATGGAGACATAGAGTGGCTTTTCCTGCTGGGTCACTATATTAGTAATCTATTTCTACACAATAAGTTACTCCAAAATTTAGTAGCTTAAATGAATAAATATTTATGTCAGAGTTTCTGTGGGCCTGGAATTTGAGAACCACTTATGTGGTTCTGACTCAGAATCTCTTATGAGGTTGCAATCACAATCTCAGCTAAGATTTCAGTTATCAGAAGGCTTGACTGGGGCTGGCAGTTCTCCTTCCAAGCTCACTGAAGTGCCTGTTGGTCACTTCCTCACCACATGGACCTCTCCATTCATCTGCCTGAGTGTCCTCAGGATATGGCAACTGGCTTCTCTGGGAAATGAGTAATCCAAGAAAGAGCAACAAAGAGAGCGAGATAAAGAAGTCAAAATGTCTTTATGATCTAGTCTTGGAGGTCATGCAGCATCATTTTTGCCATATTCTATTGGTCACACAGATCTACCCTGATATACTGTGAGGGAGGACTACATAAGGGCATAGATATCTGAATGAAGAGATCATTGGATACAATCTTCACTTTTATGTTGTTTTTAATTTTTTTTTTAGTAGAGGCAGGGTTCTTACTATGTTGCCTACACTGATCTTGAACTCCTGGCCTCAGGCAATACTCCTGCCTCGGCCTCCCAAAGTTCTGGAATTACAGGTGTGGGGTGCCATGCCCAGTCCATTTTCATAGTATTTTTAAAGTTAGAATTAATAATTAACAAAGGACACTTTTTATTAAAAACAGTGGTCACTTAAATTAGCTTCTCCTGTGTTTTGTACATGCACGCACAGACACATTCACACAGACACAAATAAATAGACGTTTTGCTATGGCTCAGTTACTGTCAGTATACTTTAGAGGGGACAAAAAAAATTACAGAACTCTTGCCTCATGTAGCTAAATCCCATAACTGAAAAATTAAGATAGCTGTGTCATCAACAGGGTATAGATCTGACATAAGAATTACGCAGTTGGTTTCCTTTTTCATCAGTGAAATGGAAAACAATCAAGAAAGAAGAAAAGAAACCATCTGCAAGATAGACGGGAATGAAGCAAAAGGTAATTGAAAGATTTTTAAATGAAAAGAGCAGCTTTTATTTTTTATTGTGGAGCAAACCGAGTTCCCAAGCTATTATTTCATATGCCTGTGTTTGTAAAGCAACGCAGATTGGTAAGAAATTGCTTGCTCCAGTTGGGTCCTAGAGGGAAAGGAGCCCAAACGGAATTTCAATTTATTACAGTGATATTATTTTCCAAGCACACCTTACAGTAAGAATAAATTTGTTTTCAGAATGACCAACTCTCCATAATTTGAAGTAAGCAGATTTCAATTTTTACCCACTGTAGTTTTGGAGCTAAAATAACAGTGGGCATTGCTTTATTTTAATTGTGTCTTTTTGTTCCTATTTCTCCAAAGTCCATCAAAAATACTTTCTGAGCAGACATTAATTTGAAAACTCCTGGAATAATGAAGGAGGAACAAAGAGGATTTTTGGCCTGGCCTCTTTTTCCTTATGGAAGTGTGTATTTCAATTAACTTCAGTTAACATTGGAATGGGTTAAATCGGGCTCGGAGGCTCAGCCTGTAATCCAGCGCCTTTGGGAGGCTGAGGTGAGTGGATTGCCTGAGTCTGAGGGTTCGAGACCCGCCTGGGCAGCGAGACCTCATCTCTACAATAAATCAAAAATTAGCCGGGTGTGGTAGCGCACGCCTGTAGTTCCAGCTACTTGGAAGGCTGAGGCGGAAGGATCGCCGGAGCCCAGCAGGTCGAGGCTGCGGTGGCCAGGAGTGGCCACTGCACTCCCACTGCACTCCAATCTGGGTGACAGAGTGAGACTCCAACTCAAAAAAAAAGAAAAGAAAATACAAGTTTTTGAGAAAGGAGAGAAACTTTTATGGAACAGCACATATATCGTTAAAGACAATGCCAGACAATGTTGATATGTTTTCAGTTTGAAATATTTTGCTATAGTGAACCAGGTGTCACCCAGTTTATAACTGGGAGAACTGAGGCTCAGAGAGGTTAGCTTGCTCACTCATTTAATGACTGTTCCATAAGCTCTTGCTCTAAATGAAATGTACTGTACTGGGTGTTGGAAGTATGGTGGTAGACAGGACAAGGTCACACAGTAATGAAAGGAAAAACTGAAAGTAGGACCCCAATGGTTTCAGCATTTAGCATTTCTTCATTTTATCTCTGTGTGTTTATACACAAATAGCCATGACACAAGGAAGAATGTATGATCAATTATAGAGAGGTACACACTAACAATTACTGAGTGCTATTTTCCAGGCATTATTCAAGATGCTTGCCTTGTTTTAGTGTATATACCACTCAAAACTACCCTATAAATTGAATTAATATTCCATTAAATGATAAAAAATTGAGGCTTAGAGGGTTTCAGATTATAGTTTATGGTGGCTTAGTTATTCAGGGATGAAATATTATTTGAGCCAAAGGGAGTGGGGATTTATTCCTAGTAGGAGTCTTCCAATGAGTTGTTTTGTGTTTAAATCAACCAGAGTTGGTTTCTGTTGCTTACAGCTAAGGAATCCTAAATGATTGATATACTATCTTGGCTGGTTCATGATTATTGCTGATCCTGTGTAACTCTGTGATCTCACATCTGAAAGCTAAAAAGAAAGAAAAAAAAAAAAGAGGCACTCTCCTTTCCTGGAAGCAGCCTGTTCATTCGAATCCAATTCACACTGTCAATTTACATTTTATGCTGTTCAGATAATTACAGGGACAATCCAGAATTCTTGGTGCCAGAAATAAATGCATCCTTATCTGCATGAACTGCTATAGATGGGTTCCCCAGAAGACCCCCTAACTGATACACTGGCTTCTCCAGGTCATCTGACTATGAACCAAAGCCCTTCTGAAAAATGTTTAAATTCTGATTTCTTAACTCAGAAGATACACAGGGCTGGCTTTCAACCTTGGGGTACCAAGCCATTTCCAAGGTCACACTGGAATTTAATGAAGTTCAATGAGGTTGGTGCTTAGAAGGGCCTTATGTTTGGTTTAATGCTCTATTCTCACTGCCTTAAATTTTAAAATAATTTTTGTTCAAACTGTCCCACATTTTCATTTGTAGTGAGCCCCACAAATAATATAGCTGGTCTTGGTGACATACCAGTGACAAACTCATTCCAACCAGGTTCCAATTTATCTATGAACTGAATTAGAAGATAGTTAATTGAGTAGCGGAATTTAGATCTCTTATTATGTGGTTCAACATTACTTAAGTTATGGTTGGATTGTAGTAACTCTGACCAGTGCTATTCTGGATCCTTTCTACTACTTCACAATGTTTCAAAAGAGAACTTATTCCAAAAACATTAAGCACAATCATATAAAAGACATCTCTCTACTAGTAATTTGAGATCCAAGGAAAATGTATTCTGATATTGTTGCTGCTAAGGCCAAATATAGTATAAAATGTGTAAATACACACATAGAAAATAGAAGTATTTAAATATATTAAATAATAATATTATAAGAAAGAAATTGGCAGTAGCAGGATACTACTGGGGTGGGGGTGGGTCATGTAACATCAGTAATCGTACCTGATCTCAAACCAGGCAAAGTGGGAATCAGTGGGAGGCCCAAACTTTACCTGTTCGATGTCTACTTGTATACTTAATCATGAATTGTACCCCACATCTTTAAAATAAAATATAAATATGTTTTTAAAAAACTAGCCATAGGATCTGTAGAAAAAAGGGCAGACAATAAAAAAGAAAAAAATAAACAAAATATATTAAATATATAAACAAAAAATAGTGTTGCAATAGATTCAATATATAAATATAAAAATAAATATAAAATAACTATAAAAGCTGACTTGAAGTGAAAGTTTCCCATCAACAACAAAAGAAATGGAAATTTCTGAAGCCCTGATTTCAACACTAAGGTGTATGAGGCAGCTGGCAACAGTGGAGTGTGTTACAGAGAGTACCAATGTCATTACAACCAGAGAGCATCTTGATCCCTGAAGGGAGCAAAAAGGCCTGATTAAAAAAAAAAATCAGCAAAGCACATACTAGGGGGACTCCAAAAATTGGAATTATCTTTTTCTTGGAGGGCAGGTCCCTTGTACAGACTTCCTCCCCAAGTAAGTGTTTTAGGAACCCATTGACATCAGTGTACCAGCTAGCATTGTTGTGAGAGGTTGTGTTCAGTGTCAGTGAATTTTTGGGGGGAGATTCTTTCAATGTATTTGCCCATTTCATGATGGGTGATTTATGAGTGGCACCTGGCCACACTGCACTGAATGTTCAGCAGTTTTTGACCAAAAATGGCACCCAGCCCTCCCTATTCACCCTGTCTCGCTTAAGCAACATTTTTTTGTTCCCCTAATGAAAAAAGTCCTCAAAGGGAAATGTTTGCTGATTTGGAAGAGGTGAAACAAAAAAACGGCAGAAGCACTAAAAAGGATCAACAATGACTAGTTCAAAAACTGTTTTAAGCAGTGGAAAAAGTGTCTCGATAGGTGTATTGCATCAAACAGAGAGTACTTTAAAGGTGACTGAAGTTTAAACATATACCCTACATCTTTAAAATAAAATAAATTAATAAAAATAGAATAAAAAAGAATAAATACACATTTTATAAATATATTTTGAGTTTTTTTGGGTCCGCCTTTGTTACTTCCTGTAGGTGTTTGTAGCTCTGCTGACAAACTGATTTTACAGTATTTCAGACATCAAAATCATCGAATCTTTATAGGTCAGTTTCCAATGTACATGCCTCTGAAATCCTCCATCTTGCACCCAATGACAATTTCTCGATGGATTCCAAAGCAATTTTCTGCTTGGGTCTTAGTGGACATATTTATTTACTTTCACTAATAATATAGTAAACACAATGTTGTTGTGTTGGGTTTTTAGAATGTAGGCAATGCCAGGTTTTGCCAAGGTAATTCCTTCTTTAAAAAACAAAAGAAAAACATTGTGAATTAAGGGATTGCTCTCAAGCAGGGGTAGAAGTCAATGGGATTAAAAGTAAAATTAGAAGCCGGGCTCGGTGGCTCAGCCTGTAATCCTGCACCTTGGGAGGCTGAGGTGAGTGGATTGCCTGAGCCCGTGGGTTCGAGACCCACCCTGGCAACTTGGCAAGACCTCATCTCTACAATAAATCAAAAATTAGCCGGGCGTGGTAGCGCACGCCTGTAGTTCCAGCTACTCGGAAGGCTGAGGCGGAAGGATCGCCGGTGCCCAGCATGTCGAGGCTGCGGTGGCCGGGAGCATGCCACTGCACTCCAGCCTGGGTGACAGAGTGAGACTCCAACTCAAAAAAAAAAAAGTTTAGATCTCTGAGCAAAGGGAGACCGTAGTTGGAATTTATCCACTTATGTCCAGATTGCACCCTAAATGATTTTTAAAATCTATTTATATATGTTTTTATTTTTAAATAACTTGACTCACAAGAAGTTGCAAAAATAGTACAGAGTTCCCATGTACTATTTACCCAGTTTCCCTTTATAACATCTTTTACAAAAATTCTCCCTATGATAACATCTTACATAATCATAGTACATTATCAAAACCGGGAAATTGATATTGGTAGAACTCTATTATTCAACTGCAGACCTTGTGTGGATTTTAGTAGTTTTTACATTCTCTCTCCATCTCTTTCTCTCTCTCTCTCATAGTGCTATGAATATCTATAACTTGTATAGATATGTGTGACAAAACTGTTCCATCACCACAAGAACTTTTATAGCCACACCCTCCCTCAACCTTGTCAACCCTTAATCTGTTCTTTGTCATTGTAATTTTGTCACTTCAAGAAGGTTATAGAAATAAAATCACATAATATGTAATCTTTTAAAATTGAGATATAATTCAAATATCATAAATGTCACCTGTTTAGAGTATATAATGCAGTATCTTTTCAGTAGTTCACAAAGTTGCCACCATCTCTACTATCTAATTCCAAAAAATTCTCATAACTTCAAAAAGAAACCTTGTACCTATTGGCAGTCACTCTTCATTGCCCCCTTCTCCCAGCCCCTGGTAAACATTAATATACTCTCTGTCTCTACAGATTTGGCTATTCTGGAATTTTATAAATGCATTCAGATGTCGTCTTTTGTGACTAACTTCCTTTACTTAGCATAATGTTTTTGAGGTTCATTCATGTATTATAGTAGCGTGAGTCAGTACTTCATGACTTCCTATAGCCAAATAATATTCTACTGTATTTATATACCACATTTTGTTTATCTTTCAACAGTTGATGAATGTTTGGGTTGTTTCCACTTTTTTGCTGCTAGGACATTTGTGTACAAGTTTTTGTGTGGCTGTGTTTTCAATTCTCTGGGGTATATACCTAGGAGCAGAATTGCTAGGTCATATGAGACTCTGTTTAACATGTTGAGAAACTGTCAGACTGTTTTCCAAAGTGGCTGTACCATTTTATTGTCCTACCAGCAATATATGAGGGTTCCAGTTTCTCTATATCCTCACCAACCCTTTTCATTGTCTGTCTTTTTAATTATAGATATCCTAGTGGACATGAAGTGATATCTCCCTGTGACTTTAGTTTGCATTTTCCTGATGACTAACGATGTTGAGTATCTTTTCATGTGCCTATTGATCATTTGTATACATTCTTTAGAGAAATGCCTGTTCAGACTCTTTGCTCAATTAAAAATTGGGTTATTTGTCCTTTTATTGTTGAGTAATAAAAGTTTTTTTTTTTTTTTTGAGTTGGAGTCTCACTCCGTCGCCCAGACCGGAGTGCAGTGGCACACTCCCGGCCACCGCAGCCTCGACCTGCTGGGCTCCGGTGATCCTTCCGCCTCAGCCTTTCAAGTAACTGGAACTACAGGCACGTGCTACCACGTCCGGCTAATTTTTGATTTATTGTGGAGGTGAGGTCTCACCAAATCGCCCAGGCGGGTTTTGAACCCGTGGGCTCAGGCAATTCACTCACCTCGGCCTCCCAAAGCGCGGGATTACAGGCTGAGGCTCCGAGCCCGTCTAAAAGTTTTTAAAAATATATTCTGGATATTAGACCCTTATCAGAAGGGTATATGATTTGTAAAATATTTTCTTCCATTCTGTGGGTTATAGTTTTCACTTTCTTGTAGTGTCCTTTTGAAACACAAAAGTTTTAAATTTTGATGAAGCATAATTTATCTATTTTTTTTCTCTTATACCTTGTACCTTGTGATTTTTGGTGTCATGGCTCAGAAATTATTGCCTAACCTAAGGTCAGGAGGATATACTCCTATATTTTCTTTTAAGTGTTTTATAGTTTTAGCTCTTACATTTAGGTCTATGGTCTTTTTGAATTAACTTTTCTTTGTGTCGTGTGAAGTAGGAGTCTAACTTCATTCCTTTGCCTGTTGCATCCAGTTGTTCTAGCACCATTTGTTGAAAAGACTATCCTTTCCTCATTAATTATCTTGGCACACTTGTTGCAAATCAATTGATCATAAATGTACCAAATGTTTAACTATAAGTTTTTCTGTCAAATCTAGCTCACTATGCTTTTTCTTCCATTCTTTGAATTCTTTTGCTTTTATTGTTTGGGCTGTAAGATGAATACTTTTATTACAATTTCTTCTTGTATATAATGGTTTAGATTGCTTGATTTATAATAACATTTTATCAATGTGTAATGTTGTCATTTTTTAATGTTGTGATGCTTAATTATTCTTTCCTACCTTTTATTGTAGATCAAGATCATGATATGTATACATTCTGCAGTAAAAATATATCAAATGTGTTTAGCCCTTTATAGCTTTCAAAGCATTTTTATAGACAGCATCTCATTAAATACTCAGAGCAAATTTGTAAAGTCAGGCAAGATTGGAGTTATTGTTTTCTTCTGTGCTGATTAATGGATGTGGGATGCTGAAGAGGAGAGTCATTAGCAGAACCTCAACTGGAACCCAGGCCTGGACTTTTTGTGCTATTGTCGGTTGCTTTCTTTGAATTCAGTAGAAACTGGCAAATAGTAGGGCCTTGATAGGAAGATTGAGCTATTCCTTTCTTCACTGTCATTCGCATTTGCCTTTTGCTTTTTATTTCCAAGGCTACTATCCTAGAACAGACTTTCATTATTTCCTAATGGCAATTCCTGCATTAGCGACAGCTGCTCAGCTAGCATCTCCAATGTCCTCCTTTATCATCCATCTACCCATATACTGCTGCCAGAATAATTTACCCAAAACACTGTTTCTATTGTGCTATGCTTTTGCTTAAAAAGCTGTAAAAGCTAGCCGGGCTCGGTGTCTCAGCCTGTAATCCTGCGCCTTGGGAGGCTGAGGTGAGTGGATTGCCTGAGCCCGCAGGTTCGAGACCCGCCTGGGCAAGTTGGCGAGACCTCATCTCTACGATAAATCAAAAAATCAGCCGGGCGTGGTAGTGTGTGCCTGTAATTCCGGCTACTCGGAAGGCTGAGGCGGTAGGATCGCCGGAGCCCAGCAGGTCGAGGTTGAGGTGGCCGGGAGCGGCCACTGCACTCGTCTGGGCAACAGAGTGAGACTCCAACTAAAAAATAAATAAATAAATAAAAGCTGTAAAAGCTTTCTATTATTTCAAGAAATAAGTAAAAACTTCCAATTTTAGGACAGGTGATCTCTGAAAGGATGCATTTTATCTAAAGAACAAGTTAAATCAAGCAGTCAACACATTCATCTTGACTGATATCCCCTTAAAACTTTGTGCTGCATTCAACTCAGTATTTTATTTTCTTAATTTGGTTCTCTCACAAGGTGATCTGGAGATAAAGATTTAAGTGCAAGTGGTTTCTGTGGGATGTGGTTCTAGGAGACATCAGTAGGTGAGTGAGGAAATGAGACAGGGAAGGAAAGGAAGTCATTCCAGGAAGTCATTGTGTTGTCAAGACATGGAAAGGGTAGGGGAGAAGACATAAAGAGAGGTTAATTAATGAGTACAAATATACAGTTTGATAGAAGAAATATGGCCTAATGTTTGATAGATAAGTAGAGTGACTATAGGTTACAATAATCGATTGTACATTTCAAAATAGTTAGAAGAGACAAGTATTTAAAGTGATGGACATCCCAATTACACTAATTTAATCTTTACAAATTATAAGAATTTATTAAATTATCAAATGTATCCAGAAAATATGTACATCTATTATGTATCAATTAAAATAAGACATTAACACTAAGGGCAATTCAAGCTTAACCCAACTCTGGGGAATCCTGGTTGACAGTGTAGACCATGCAACTCAGAGTCTTCCCTTCCAAGGTATGAGAGGACTGGAGTCTGTCCACTAACTCACATCAATCACAGTTTGAAGGCTGCTCCTGTACCTCAAACCTGCTTTGCTCCTTCAGCTTGGGCATGGGCAGAGTAGGCTTTAGCAACCAAAGAAAGTCCTCTGGCAAAATACTGCAGGCATTCACAGAATTTGAGGTCAGGTGCTTTGAAAAGTAAGAGCCAAGAAGCTATGGGCAGGGCACCAACAGCAGTTACTGCACTGAAGTTCCTTTATCCACACACATTAGTCAGTGACTGTGGGGAAGACCCTGGGGGTTTAAAAAAGTTTGAGACCATGTCTGTGTCCTTGGGAAACTCAAGCCCTGGAGAAGAGGATTGACGTGTAAACAGGGCATTGCCTAGAGTATGGCAATGCCTGAAGGTGGTTTATGGGCTTTAGGGGAACAAAGGAAAGGAGAGTAACTTTGCTTGGGATCATTAAGAACAATTGAACAAAGAAAGAGACATGCAAACTGTTTCTTAATGAGATTAGCATAAGTAAGATTTTTACAGGCTGCTAAGGGAAGTTGGGGAGACAGGGGAGGCAGGAAGAGCATTTTAGGTGGATTGAATAGTATATGACAAAGTTAGATGTAGACAAATGGTCTGTTCTAGAAATAATGAATATTCTTAAATAATTACAGCTTAAGGATAATGGCAGGGACATGGTATGATACAAATTAGTGTAGAAAGATATATTGGAACCAGGTCATAAAAACCTTCTTTGGCATGCCTTTGGTATTACAGCTTCGGAATCACTTTTTTAAAAAAATGCAAACAAGCTTCCAAGAAAAATTTTAGGGAATTCAAGCTTGAGTTGACAGGTAAGAGTGATTCCCTGTTAACACTATTATGAGACTTATTCTATATGTTTAGGCTTATATAAGAAAATCTACATGTTTTCCATAAATGAGCTTCATTGTTCAGAAAATAATTTTACTTTATAGCTTGCTTTGCCTATGTGAACATTAGACATTCCTTTCTGTCTTAGTTTCCATGCCAATTTTGCATCACTGTCTTTAAGAAAATGTATCTCAAACCCCAGCCAGGATAATTTCCATTAGCGCTGATTTTTAAATTCCTTTATTTTATTTATTGGTTTACTGTGCCAAAGGTTAGCAGGTTAGCAAATATCTTTCTGAGATCCAGGCAAATTGCCTCGGGTGGCTCTGATAACATTTATTATCCTTTTCACCCAATTCAAAAGACAATCTAATTTTTTTTGAAAGATTTATCCCTTAGAAATGTCTGTCGACAGCCACTTCATTTGCTACACTCAACTCGCATTCATATCATTCTTTAGTAAAAGTAAATGGAAGGGCTGCGTGGTTTATAGAAAAACAGCCACAAAGAAGACTCCTTATTCATGAGGTTTTACCCATTTTAAGGTGTTAGGCAACACAGATCCACAATCAGCAGCCCTGCGACTTAACTACCTAAGAAGGAACTGCTTTGTTTTTCCAAATACCCATTTTAGAGTTAATTCCAGGTTCCATTAGATCAATCTTCATATAAAATGCAGTTATTTGGATTATACTAATCTATGTCAGAGATGAGATAATTACATTTTTTAGTCAAAAGATTATATTTTTGAACAATGTCTCTTTTTCTGCTGTTGCAGTACATCTTGGTCAATTTTGCTTATTTTGAGGAATTTATTGTGGCCTTGGGAAAGGGCTGACAAAGACCGAGGAGGGATATTGCATTTCGTGGTTCTGTACTTAAGCAAACCAGTTACTTTGTTCTCTCCCTTTCCCTCAAGGGTGTCTTAGTTATAAATAAATGTGATTCATTTTCAGTAAAATAGGGACTGTAAAATGGCCTTGGGTTTACCAGTGTCAAAGCATGTGATAAATGAAGAACACAAAGCCAGAGAAAAATACATTTAGGAGGCCATTTTGGACTTGATTGGTATAAACTGACAAGCCCTTCCTCTAGAGGTTGGCTTTGAAACATCGGTGAAATATGAAAAGCGAGAGGGAGAAAGTTACTTAGCCAAACCCAGAAAGAACTTTGCTAAATTTCAAATGGTTACATGTAATCAAATGCCACCTGACACTTTCTGAAACATCTTTTATGAACCAGTTAACTCAAAGGTTGTGTATTTTTAAAGATTGTGTATTGAGTAAGATCCTTTTGCAAATGTCTGAGTTTTTTTTCTTTCCTTTTTTTTTTTTTTTTTTTTTTTAGCACATTTTGCTTTATCTAGCCAGAGTACCCACTCAGTGATTCATTTGGAAAAACATGCCATTATGACAGGTCAACACTTTCAACACTTTCACTTTCAATGAAAATGAAGCACATGGTGTTCAGGTGGTGAAGGAGGAACTCTGAACCTTGTTCTCAAACCTTTAATCCTGTGCTTTCTCACTGCTCTACTCCACATGGAAATTAAGTAAGGAATTGTAAAAGATAATGGTAACGGGTTGTCCCATGAATCCATTCTCCCCTTCTCCTTGCCAGTAACCTCACTTTGACCATAGAGATAAGAACTATGCCCTGGGAGTCTTGGAACCACAAATGGAGGGACCCATGCTCCCTGAATAACCTCTTAAAGTACCAAATCATTTCCAGGACCAAGACCTTCTTTCTAGCAGTGTGGCCCATTGGAATTCTGGAATAATTTTTAAAAGTATGTAGGTCAATTACATAAGGGTTAGAACCAGTGGACTGCGCAGGACCCACATAATAATTTAATCTTGCCTTCAAGGTGTGAGTCTTTTAGGGAGACTTATAGTGAGCTCAAAAATCATCTAAAGTAGCCCAGCATTAGGCAATCTCTTCCACAGGGTATAATAGCAGGGCGGAGGATATTGTAGGGATATGTGGTAATCATCTTGATCCAGCAAACCATGATCCAATTCACCTCCTATCTTCTCTTTTGGAGCTCTTAGCATCTTATGAGCTTCAGCATATAAAGAATCTGTACTAGTCTAGATATATTGGGTCTTGGGGTCATTCACCAAGTTCATAATCAATAGGTAAGTAGGTAAATATTCATAAGTACATAAATACTAAATTTTACCTAGTTGAGAGGGGAAAGAAGTTGATGGAAGTAATCACCGGGTGACTGTTTAATAGAAGAGAAAATACAGACTAAAGGTCATTAGTCTTGCTTGGGACGGGATGCTTCCTGATTCTGGAACACCTGTGTTTTTCAGAAGTCCAGGATACTCCCCTAATCCCATTGATACTATTATAGCCCAAACCTTTGGTTTTTTTCATCTTTCTTGAAATTACAAAGATGGACAGAGTGAAAGACAAAAACACAACTCACATTTTTGAGATAAGTATTATAAAATTTTTAAAATGGAGTTTTTTAATTGAAATTTCATCAACTTTATTAGCTCTATAAGTAATTTTAAGAATAATCAGCATCTTTGTAACATTTTGTCATGACAGCCAGGAATATGGCACGATTCTACATATTTAAATCTTTCTTTATATATCTTAATATAGTTTTTATAGTTTTTATCATAGAAATTCTGCATATTTACTAAATGCATATTTTATGTCTTTGTTGTTCTTTTTTTTTTTTTTTTTGAGTTGGAGTCTCACTCTGTCGCCCAGACTGGAGTGCAGTGGCCGCTCCCGGCCACCGCAGCCTCGACCTGCTGGGCTCCGGCGATCCTTCTGCCTCAGCCTTCCAAGTAGCTGGAATTACAGGCATGTGCTACCATGCCCGGCTGATTTTTTGATTTATCGTAGAGATGAGGTCTCACTGCCCAGGCGGGTCTCGAACCCGTGGGCTCAGGCAATCCACTCACCTCAGCCTCCCAAAGGCGCGAGATTACAGGCTGAGCCACCGAGCCCGGTTTTGTTGTTCTTGTGAATGTATTATACTATTTGGTTACTTTTGGGAAGGAAAACTATTAATTTCTGTACATTTACCTTGTGGGCAATGACTTAACTGAAAATTCTTATTAATTTACATAATTTTTAGTGAATTTTATTTTGTTTTGTATGTATATAATATTACCTGCAAATATAATTTTATGCCTATTTCTGATTCATATCTCACTGCAAGGGTCAGAACTAAAACAATATAAAATATTAACAATTATGAAAATGCATGTTTTGTATCTCATTTTAATGGAGTGCTTCTATGGTTGTACTATTTTTTGTTTGTCTTTTTTTGAGTTGGAGTCTCACTCTGTCCCCCAGGCTGGAGTGCAGAGGCATGCTCACGGCCACCCCAGCCTCAACCCGCTGGGCTCAGGAGATCCTTCCTCCTCATCATTCCAAGTTGCCGGAACTATAGGTGCGCACTACCACACTCAGCTAATTTTTTGATTTATTGTAGAGATAAGGTCTCGCCAAGTTGCCCAGGCTGGTCTGGAACCCGTGGGCTCAGGCAATCCCCTCACCTCGGCCTACCAAAGTATTGGGATTAGGATTACAGGCTTGAGCCACCGCGCTCGGCTTGCTGTACTGTTAAATACGTCTTGGCGGTTACTTGAGATATACTTTGTATTGTGGTAAAAACACATAACACATGTTTACTTTCTTAACAGCTTTTTAAGTGTACAGTAGTATTGTTAACTGTATGCACGTTTTCATACAACAGATCTCTAGAACATTTTCATCTTGCATGACTGAAACTCTATGCACAAGGAACAACTTCTCCTTCCCCTTCTCCCAGGCCCTGGCATCTACTATTTTAATTTCTGTTTCTATGAGTTTGATTAATTACCTAAATGAAACCATGCAGTATTTGTCTATTGGTGAATATTTCATATTTACCTTAGAATAATGTTCCCCAGTTTTGTCCATGCTGTAGCAGTTCATTGTATGAATATACCACATTTTCTTTACCCATTCATACCTTCATGGTCATTTGGGTTGCTTCCACCTCTTGGCTATTGTGAATAATGCTGCAATAAACATGGGTGTGCAAATATCTCTTCAAGATCCTGTTTTCAATTCTTTTGGATATATATTGAGAAGTGGGATTGCTGAATCATATGGTGTTCTATTTTTAACTTTTTGTTTTCCATAGCAGCTACAACATTTTCCAATCCCACCAACAGTACACAAGGGCTCCAATTGCTCCACGTTCTTGCCAATACTTATTATTTTCTGTTTTTTCTAATAGTGGCCTTCTTAATGGATGTGAGGTGATATCTCATTGTGGTTTTGATTTGTATTTCCCTGATGATAGTGATGTTGGACATCTTTTCATGTGCTTTTGACTGTATATCTTTGGAAATATGTCTATTCAATGCTTTCCTTTTAAGTTTATGGATTTCTAGTTGTAGTTTTATAATATTTCAGGAATGGGGGTTTTGTTTTATAAAATGTCAATAACTTAGAGAATATTGCATACTTTTCTTAGTTGATCTTTTAATTACTTGATCTATTATATGTTACCAAATCATTTTACATTGTTATTCTTCCCTTTTTGTAAGAGTAATAAAACTAATTTAATTATTAGCTATTTTAAAATTAGGTTATTTATGCTTTATTATTGAGTTGTATGAATACTTTATATATTTTGGTACTAACCCCTTATTCAATATAAGGCTAGAAAATATTTTCTCCTATTTTATAGGTTGTCTTTTTACTCTGTTGATTGTTTCCTTTGCTGTGCAGAAGTTTTAAGGTTTGATATAATCCCATTTGTCTATGTTTGCTTTTGTTACCTGTGCCTTTGGTGTCATAGTCAACAAACCATTGCCCATTCCAATGTCATAAAGTGTTTGCCATTTGTTTTCTTGCAGGAGTTTTATATTTCAGGTTTTGCATTTAGGTCTTTAATCCATTTTGAGTTCATGTTTGTACCTGCTATAAGAGCTCATCTTCATTCATTTGCATATGGATACCCAATTTTCCCAGTACTATTTGTTGAAGAGTCTGCCCTTTTCTTGTTATGTAGTCTTGGCACTCTTGTTGACGATCATCTGATCACATATGTTAGGCTGTGTTTCTGTGCTCTCTATTCCATCCATTGGTCTGTATGTCTGCCTTTATGCCAGTACCATACCATACTGTTTTGATTGCCATAAATTTTTAATATGTTTTGAAATTAGGAAGTATAAGGCTTCCAACTTTGTTCTTCCTTCTCAAGATTGTTTTAGCTATTTGAAGTTTTATGAGATGCCATTTGAGTTTAAGCATTTTTTTCATTTTTGCAAAAAAATGCCATTGGGTGTTTGATAGAGATTGTATTGAATCTGTACATTGCATTAGGTAGTATGAATATTTTAACAATATTAAGTATTCCGATCTATGAACATAGGATATATTTCCATTTATTTGGGTCTTCTTTAATTTTTTGTCTGCATTGTTTTATAATTTTCAGTCTTCAAGTCTTTTTTTCTTTTTGCTTAAATGTATAAGTATTTAATTCTTTTTGGTATCATTATAAATGGGATTGTTTTCTTAATTTCCTTTTCAACTTGCTTTTTGTTAGCGTATAAAAACACAACTGATTCTCGAGTGTTGATTTTGTATCCTGTAACTTCACTGAATTTGTTTAATTCTAACAGATATTTTTTTCCTGGAACCTTCAGGGTTTTCTACATATAAAATCATATTATCTGCAAACAGAGATAAATGTACTTCTTCATTTTCAATTTGGATTCTTTTAATTTCCTTTTCTTGTCTAATTTCTCTGGTTAAGACTTCTAATACTATGTGAAATAAAGTGGCCAGAGTGGGCATCCTTGTCCTGTTCCTGATCTTAGAGGTTGACATAGACTTTTAAAAATTCTTTTAAATTTATGGCTTTCTAGTTGTAGTTTTATAATATTTCAGGAATGGGGGTTTTGTTTTATAAAATGTCTTTTCAGTGACTTAGAGAATATCATATACATTTGTTAGTTGACCTTTTAATTAACTTGATCTATTATATGTTACCAAATCATTTTACCTTATTATTCTTCTCTTTTTGTAAAAATAATAAAACTAATTTAGTTATGATAAATTATTATCTAAATTAAATGTTGGTTTCATTAAATTAGTATATGTTAATTTGATTTTTGTATTCATATTGTTAAGTGAGATTAGTTTATAGATTTATTTTCCTTTGTATGTTTGTAGATTTTTAATAAGGATACTATAATTTTATAAAATGAATTTTTGAATGTTTTAATTATTTTAGGTTACAGAATACTTTGTGTAGTATTAGATTAGCTATCTCTTGAAAGTTTCAGAGAACTTACCAGTAAAACTCTCTGACTCAAGAATCTTTTATCTCAAGATTATTTTTTCAAAACTTTTTCAATATCTTTCTTGGTTATTTATCTGTTTACTGTGTTTACTTCCTCTTGATTCAATTCTGATAATTTATGGTATTTTTTTGCCAGAAAAATATCCATTTTATGTCTATACTACCCAAAGCAACTTACGCATTCAATGCCTTCACTACCAAAACACCAATGGCATTCCTCAGAGAAATAGAAAAAATAATCCCAAACTTTATGTGAAATCACAAAAGATCTAGAATATTCAAAGCAATCCTGAGCAAAAGGAACAAACGTGGAAGCATCACACTACCTGACTTCAAATTATACTATAGAGCTATAGAAACCAAAACATCATGGTACCAGCATTAAAAACAGACACATAGACCAATGGAACAGAATAAAGAACTCAGAAAGAAATCCACGGATTTACAATTAACTAATCTTTGTCAAAAAACACCAAGAGGCTGGGCTGGTGACTCAGCCTGTAATCTCAGCACTTTGGGAGGCCAAGGCGAGTGGAACGTCTGAGCCTGTGGTTTCAAGACTAGTCCAGACAACTTGTTGAGACCTTGTCTCTACAATAAAACAAAAATTAACCGGGTGTGGTAGTGCGTGCTTGTAATTCCGGCTATTTGGAAGACTGAGGCAGAAGGATCGCTGGAGCCCAGCAGATTGATGCTGGGGTGGCCGTGAGTGTGCCACTGCACTCCAGCCTGGATGACTAGTGAGAGTTCAACTCAAAAAGCAAAACAAAATAAACAAAAAAACACCAAGAACATACAGTGGGGAAAGAACAGTCTCTTCAATAAATGGTGCTGGGAAAACGGAATATTCATATAAAGAAGAATGAAACTAGATCCCTATCTGTTGCCATATACAAAAATTAAATAAAAATGGATTAAAAACTTAAACCTAAAACCTGAAGAAACTATGAAACTATTAGAAGAAAACATTGGGAAAACGCTCCAGGACAATGGTCTGGGCAAAAATTTATTGAATAAGACCTGAAAAACATAGGCAACCAAAGCAAAAATGGACAAGTAGGATCACATCAAGCTAAAAAGCTTCTGCACAGCAAATAAAGCAATGAACAAAGTAAATAGATAACCCACAGGATAGGAGAAAATATTTACAAACTCCCCACCTGGCCAAGTGAGTATAACAAGAATGTGTAAGGAGCTCAAACAACTCAAAAAGAGAAAAACAATCTGATTTTTTTTAAATGGTCAAAAGATTTGAACAGACATTTCTCAAAAGAGGACACACAAATAGCCAATGGATATATGAAAAAATGCTTAATATCACTAGTTATTAGAGAAGTGCAAATTAATACTACAGTGAGATATCATCTCTCAGTTAAATTTTTTTTATCAAATGGCACTAACAGATGAATGTTGAGGATGTGAAGAAAGGTGAACCTTTGTACACTGTTGGTGGGAATGGAAATTGGTACAGCCACTATGGAGAACAGTATGGAGGTTCCCCACAAAATGAAAACTAGAACTACCATATCATCCAGCAATCCCACTGCTGGGTATATACTCAAAATAAAGGATATCAGTATACCAAAGACTTATCTGCACTTCTATGATTTTTGCAGCACTATTCACAATAGCTAAGATATGGAATCAACCTAACTGTTCATCAGTGGATGAATAAAGGAAATATGGTACGTATACACAATGGGATATTATTCATCCATAAAAAGAATAAAACCCCGTCATTTGCAACTACATGGATGAAACTGGAGGACATTATGTTAAGTGAAATAAGTCAGGCGCAGAAAGACAACCATTGCATGTTCTCACTCATATGTGGAAGCTAGAAAAAAATTGAACTCCTGAAGACAGAGAGTAGAATGACTCAGGGGCTGTGAAGGGTAATGGGGAGGGGGGAATAAAAAAAGGCTTTTGGGTACAGAAATAGAGTTGATTGAAGAAATAGTGTCTAGTGTTCAGTAGTGCAGTAAGGTGATTATTGTTAACAATAATTTATTGTATAGTTCAAAAAACAAAAAGCGTGAAATTGGAATGTTCTCAACACAAAGAAATGATAAATGCTTGAGGTGATGGATATCCCAGTTACCCTGATTTGATCATTATACATTATATGCTTGCATCAAAATATCACATGTACCCTATAAATATGTACAACTCTTATATATTCATAATAATTAAAAAATTAAAAAAGAAAAACATCTGATTGGGCACAGTGGCTCACACCTGTAATCTAGCACCTTGGGAGGCTGAGGCAGGAGGATTGCTTGAGGCAGGAGTTTGAGACTAGCCTGTGCAAAATGGTAAGACCTTGTCTGTACAAATATTTAAAAGTTAGCCTGTCATGCTTCTTTGCTCCAGTCTGGGCAACAAAGCTAGACCTTATCTCCATTAAAAAAAAAGAAAAATGAAAAACATCTATTTTATTGAAGTTTAGAATTTTATTAACACAAAACCGTACAAAGTATTCTCATATTTTTTTCCTTGATTAGATTTTGTACAAGTTTTTCTATGGTTGTTGTTTTTTCAAACATTTACATTTGGATTTATTTATCAATTCCTCTGTTTTCCTTAGCTTTTTAAATAATAAATTTATTTTATGTTCATGAAAGTGCCACCTTTCAGGAAATCAAGATTAAGTTGCAGAACTTATTTTGGCACCTCACCAAGGAGAATGCTGATGGGGCTGCCTTTTCCTGGCTACTCTATTTCTTTTTACTCTGTTACCCCAGATCCTTTAATAACAGTAACATCAGTACTACGTATAAAGCTTCTAATCTGATCTCAAATCCACTTCCTGTACTGTTCACATTTTACAAATGAGGGAACTGTTGCTGAGAGAATGTAATCACTTTCCTTTGAATTACACAACTAGTGAATACAGGGTTTGAGTGGGTGGATTTCTAAACCTGAGTTTACTTATTCTTGTAATAAACTTTTTATTTTGGAGTAATTTTAGACTTATGAAAAAGTTGCAAAGATACTACAGGGTCTTTCCCTATATCCTTCACCCAGTTTCTTCTAATGTTAACATCTTACATGACTGGGACATTTGTCAAACCCAAGATATTGACATTGGTATATTACCATTAACTAGACTCCAGACTTTATCAGATTTTACCAGCTGAGTTTATTTTAATATCCTGCTGTGCTCCCATTTCTCCCAGTTATGCTAACTCCTACAAGGGTTGAAGGGTGTGTGTGGGTGAGAGAGAGTGGTGTCAGGAGCTTTCACAATGACTCAGTGGCCAATCAAATGCTTAGGAGTTCTAGTGAGCCCTCTCTCCCCCAGTAGTCCCAAACTTCCCTGGCATGTAATTTACTTATGCAACAAATCTTCACATGTATCCCACAACCCTAAAATAATAAAAGAAGGTAAAAAACACCACAAATGCTTAGGAGTTCATTGTTTACTGCTAGGCCTTCATACCCCAACAATCATGCAAATATATTCAACACACACAGGCAGGAGTTATATGAGAGAGGGGGAATGAACCACAGCCAGTAGCTTGGGAGACCGGCATGCTGACTTGCAAGCAGCAAGCAGGTCGGGTTTTCCTCAGAATGCCAACCAGGATACAGGTCACTATTCTCCCAGCAGGGCTTCCTGCTGCCATTGCCAATGAAAAAGAGGCCTCAGAGTTCTCAAGGACAAAGTTTCTGCAGGTGTCTTGGCCAAGGTCAATCTCTGAGTGGTCTGAATGGTCCTCTGCAGGAGTGTCCATAGTCCTTATCTTTTAGTTGTCTTTTGGCTTTATTTTCTTGTCAGGGGTTCAGTTATGGATAAAAACAGGCAAGCAGGCGAGGGAGAAACAGACTTTATCGCTTGGTGACCCATTGTTACTAGAATGTTCGCAAGTTCTTGTTCACATGCTATTAGGACTTACAGGTCTCAGGAGTGCCTAGCGACAGAAGATGTCATCACCTTAGTTCACCATTCATATGCTTATCATTATTAGGGATCGCTACTTCACTGTGGGTTCAGTCACTTGTCTTAAGCTACTCCATTCCATTTGAGACATTTAGAATCACAAAACATTATTGTAGATCACTATCCCACAGGTGGGAGGAGAGTCACTGAAGTGACTGGCTATGGAAGGAAAGCAGCAAGTTGAGAGTACAGGAGTGGGTATAGTTGGTGCAAAGCATTTAAATAATCTGTTTCCATATCACTGTCGTAACTGATATTTTGATCACAAAATTTTCCTTACCAAAAACCTAAAATGTTCACATAGAAAAGGGTTTTGGAACTCAATCCATCCAAGGTCATGCAGTTAACAATCTGGGGACTTATAATTCCAAATCCCTTTACTTTTCTTGATAACCTGGCACCTTCTAAGACATATGCTGCTCCAAATGACTTGGTGCCGGGAGTTTCTTGTAGCTGATAGATCACATCAATTATATCTACGGTAAAGTGAAAATGTTCTAAAGGCTACAGCAGTAATGGTGTGTGACAATGAATGATGATAGAGACTTGAAACAGATAGTACACACATGCCTCTAAAAGTCATTACTTCTGTGTGCTTGAACAAAGAAGATATTCCAAGTAACATGCTACCTTTCTAGAAGTTTCTTTGGTAGAAAGAGCAATAGCAATATAACCAGAAGAAAAGTGCACATTAGTTTTCATTTATGTTCTTTTGACATAATGCAAAATGGCAGGCAAGTCTTACTTTGTTTACATGGCAATGCTTCCAAGGTTCACATATTGTGTATGTCAACACTAATGCATTGTAAACTGCTGGCCAACAGATGCCTTATACCTAAGGACACTTGGAAAATCAATAATCAAACTGTAAAATTTCATTGGCTTTAAATTGTGACATTCACTGGAGCACAATTTCAGCACTTAAATATTCTGCCTCCTTTGAAGTGTGTCCTCTGGAATGTTTCTTACATTTCATACTTCCATTCTTGTAACCATAATCTTCCTCTGGGCTCTTATTATCTCTTTCTTGGCATTTGCAGAGGGCTTGTTTCTAGAGTAATTTCCAGATTGGAAGAGAATTATATGTGGAGAGGGAGCCCCAGGTCTAGGGACTGAGGGGAGGCATTGTTCTGATACACTGTAAACAGACAATAAGGGGCTTTGGTGAAGGTCTGTAGACTCCAGATGACCAAAGAGTCAGCATAACATAAAGCCAGGTGTTTGAGCAACTGGACAGAAATAAAGCAAAGTTGTTTTGTCCCTCTCAATGATTTGTTAATGCTACCAGTGTTCTTCCAGTGTATCAGATTCCAAACTTTGAATTAATCTCCTTTCTCAGTGTGCTTTCTCTCTCCCCGTCCTCCATCTTGTTCCCTCTTCTTCTTTCCTTTCTATACCTAGTCAGTCACTGTAGCACATGCTGTTGGTGCCCTGTGCATATTCCCCTAGAGTTCACCTGTTTACACTGAAAGCTGTTCATTGTGACCAACTGTGACTCCACCTGAAACATTTTTTCTGGCCTCAGGTGCATTCTCTGCCCACATATAGGGCAAACAGGAAGTGTCCTGAAAGCAGCTCTCCACCATGATGATCACGGAGCTGGTGAATAAATACCCCAACCTCCTTGCTTCTCATTGGGGATAGCTTTGAGGCACATTCTACACCCTGGTTATTTAAATTGTAGCATGAGGATCAACAGTCTCGGCATCACCTGGAAGCTTGTTGGAAATGCAGAATCTCAGGCACCATCCCAAACCTACTGAATCAGAATCTGCACTTTAATAAGATCCACAGAGGATTCAGATGCATATTGAAGTGTGAGAAGTGTTGCTTTCCACAATTATCCAGAGTTCCCCGGTGGGATTGAGCTACAGTTGCCCACCAAGGAAACTGGCTTAATTAATCCACACTTTACTGGCCTCCTCCTCTCCATTCTCTCACTTTCTGTGGTAGGTAGGCTAGATAATGGCCTCTCAAATGTCCAAGTTTGGAACCCGTGATTGTTACATTATATGGCAAAGGGGATTTTGCAGATGTAATCACATTAAAAACATTGAAATGGGGAAGATTATCCCGGATTATCTAAGTCTGATGTAGCCACATTACTCCTTATTAAAAAGGCCTCAGCAGGAGTCAGAGTGAGAGGAAAAGGTGATATGATGATAGAAGCAGAGATTGGATAAATGAGCTTTGAAGGTAGAGGAAGAGACAAGCCGAGGAATGTTGGCAACCACTAGAAGCTGGTTGAGGGGAAAAAATGGAGTACCTCCTGGACCTTTCAGAAGGAACCAGCCCTACTGACACCTTGACTTTAGCCCAATGAAACTGATTTGGACTTCTGACCTCGAGAACTGTAGGAGAATACATTTGTACTGTTTTATGCCACTGAAATAATGTGGTAATTTGTTTCAGCAGCAATAAAAAATGGATACACTTCCCTACTCCTGTATTGGTTTTCGTCTCTTAAAAAAACTACCTGCATTCAAACTGTCCTCACAAGTTTTGCTTCTGGTGAAATCCAAAGTATGCCCCTCACCATCTTTGCTATACTCACCATCTCCTTCTTACCACCCTAATCCAATCCCATATTGTCTTTTCTTGTATGGTTTCTGGAGTCTCTATCAATTTACTATTGAAATATTAAACCCACTACCAACACACAACCTTATTTACTGATTTAAATGTAGGTTATGCTTTCAGTATTCTCTTCACTTGATTTCCGTATTCCTCTATGTTGCTAATATTTTAATTATAATAATGTGAAAAGGTATTTTTGTTCAAATAAAATTAAGTTTTCCTGGAAGTTCAAGGTGATTTGGCATCCAAATAATTTTATTTGAACAAAACTATTCTTTTTTATTTTCTTAACAATGGTTTTGAGAAATCTTAAGGCACTTAATCATCAAGTGCATTTATTATACTGTATTTATTAAGGCAGGAAAATGAACATCTACTGTATTTATTGGGGATCACTTACAGAAACAGAATCAATTATAGCTGGCGTAAGCAGAAAGGGACTGATATGGGGTATTAAATGGCAGTATGATTAGAAGGCCTGAAGGGACAGGCTGTGAGTTGGACTGCCAGGAGTGACTTTCAAAGCAAAATCAGGCCACAGGGGACACTGCTGCGCCCACCACAATCTAAAAGCTGTCTTTTGAATGGGCCACTACCACTAAAGTGCTGATTTGGAAGACACATTTTATCTGCTGTGACAGAGGAGCCACTTCTGCTAACTCAGGAAGCCATAGCCTCAAACGCTGGCACTGGAACTTGGCTGACTTAGCTTTAATTTGCACCCACAAAACGGATTTCTCACACCTGGCCTCTTTTCCTACATAACTGGGTTCCAAATCCAAGTATTAGATGCGTGCATCTGCTATGCAGAATTTGAGTCTCATCCACAGTTCAAGCTGTAAGAAAGTTTGGAAAATAGAGTTTGTTGCTTTCAAGTCTCTGTAATCCAAGAAGGCACAGAAGGAAATTGGTACAGAGTTGAGCAAACCCATCCACAAAACCCACTATAGCCAGGTGCTAGCAACAATATTGGAAAAATAAGAAGGAAAGCATTCTACTTAGTCTTCCTTGGAGTAGAAAACCGCCTTAGCTACAATAGCCCATTTCAGGTAATTGAGAGGAATACTATATTATTACTATACTTTGATGTAGCAATACTACTTCTCATTTGTTTGTGCCAGTGTTTGGTAAGCTTCCATGAGCCCATTTTAAAAAAAGTTGTCTCAGGTCACAGACTGCAACTTCCTTCTATCTTTCCATGTGCCAACCAGTGTTTTGAAGCCCAGGGGTACTGAATAATAGTTTGTGGCATATGATCTTGAGTCTTCATTTCATAATCAGAGGGTAAAATTCTTGAATTAATGTAGAAATTATCTTGTTGAATTAGATGCTAGGGCTACACAATCTTGAACGATATCTACCTACTGTAATTTTTAGTGGACTGTTGCTGTGATGATTTGAACATCCAGAATCCATGCTCAGGGGAAAGGAGGAATAAGGGTATGTTCCGGAAAGACTTCTTGGTGAAGACTTGTTTTACCAGAACTGAGGGCCTTTGATAGAGGTTGTCACTACCTTTCCTTCTTTCTCATTTCACAGTACTTAGATGGTTTAAAGTTCTAGTTACAATGGATGTTATGATGGAGAAAGAGCAGCAACAACTGCTGTTCAATGAGACAAAATCTCTGTCCCCCATGGAGAAACTTGGAAGACATTTGATAAAATTAGCTTTGTGATGATGGCATGTTAAAGGCATATGATTGTTGGTTTTTATGTTTTTATCCCTGGATATTCACGCATGGTACCTTCAAAGATTTCTGAGTTGCAATAAGAAGCCAAAACATAACTTTATAAAGATGGTTTATCCATCAAATGGTTTTGAAAACAAATGCTCAGGGCAACCCCTTCGGGTCCCCTCCCACTGTGGGAGCTTTTCTGTCCTCTTTATAAATTCTGCTTTCTAAAAAAAAAAGAAAAAGAAAAAAAGAAATGCTCAGTGAAACACAAATTATGAAACTGAGTTCCTTGAAATGGTTCTACGAGCAAGATATTTCTTCGTGGAAAGCATCATCGAAGTTTGTATATTGCAGTAATTTGAACAATGATAGAGTATCTTGGGAAACCAGCAGCAAAATATAGAATAAGAACATCTGGAAATGTTGACAAGTGTGAGTTGGAAGGATACCTTGTGGCGTGGCAGGTGTGTGGGTAAATGGCAGTGGATCGGGTGGAATTAGGTGGGAGCAGTTATTCTAAGTGATAGCACTAAGGGGCTGCAAAATGAGAAATTTGTTACAAAAGCAGATGGCCAGGACTCTACTATTGATTTATAATTTGTATTGAATGTTATTTACATCTTTTTAGAAATATTTTGCATTTGTCTTAAATAAAGGCAACACTTGGTATTCCTAACCCTGCACAGAACTCTTTCTTTTCTTGGACCTATTTGGCCCCAAATAAATTAATGAACACTTTAATAAATGTTTAAGGCCAGGCATGGTGGCTCATGCCTGTAAACCCAACATTTTGGGAGACTGAGGTGAAAGGATTGCCTGAGCCCAGGAGTTTGAGACCAGCCAGAGCAATATGGTGAGATCTCGTCTTTACAAGATATCAAAAAATTAGCTCTGCATGGTGGCATGTACCTGTAGTCCCAGATACTTGGAAGGCTGAGGTGGAAGTATTGCCTGAGCCTAGCAGGTCAAGGCTGTGGTACCTGTGATGGTGCCAATGCACTCTAGCCTGGGCAACAGAGTGAAACTCTAACTCAAAAGAGAAAAGAAAAGAAAAGAAAAAAGTTTAATAAAATCAATATTATTTTCTCATCTAAAATGATTATATAAAAGGCCTCTGCCATTAATTTAAAACTTTGCTACCAGATGTAAATTGTCCACATTAAAATCGACCTTGATTTCAATTAAGTTTTTCTTTTCTTTAGATCAGTGGTTCTCACAGTATGGCCCCCATACCAGCAGCATCAGCATCACCTGGGAACTTATTAGAAATACAGATTCTCAGGCCTGATGGCAGACCCACTGAATCAGAAACTCTGATGGTGAGACCCAGCAATTTGTGTTTAAACAAGCCTCTGGGTTATCCTGATGCATGCCCTATTATGAGAACCACTGCCAGTCTAGGGTCAGAGACATTACTAGAGAGAGAGAGAGAGAGTAAGATATGGCTATCTCAACCTGAATTCTAAAAAATTGTGTTTCTTTCTGTTGCAGGAAACTAGAGAGACCATGAGACTGAGGCTGATAAGCAGGAAGCTGCGTTTATTACTGGAATACCAGAGTTTGGCCCAGTGGACTTTAGTCACAAAGACTGGGCCCCAATTGCAGTCAGGTCTCAGCTTTTTAGGTTTTGTATTGGCTTTTGGGGGAAGGGGCTTTTAATGGTGTAAGGTTTTGTACATTTTGTAATAATAGTACAAGCTTGTGGTTTTGGCTGCAGGCACTGAGCATGGTGTTATAAGAAGGGGCTTGTGGTTTTAGCTGCAGGTACTGAGCATGGTGTTTTGTATTAACAAATTGGAACATTTTAATAATGGTATATATTTTGAGGGTTTTTAAAATTTATTTTTATTTTTTATTTTTAGTTTTTGAGTTGGAGTCTCACTCCGTCGCCCAGACTGGAGTGCAGTGGCTACTCCCGGTCACCGCAGCCTTGACCTGCTGGGCTCTGGCAATCCTTCTGCCTCAGCCTTCCAAGTAGCTGGAACTACAGGTGCGCGCTACCACGACCAGCTAATTTTTTGATTTATTGTAGAGATGAGGTCTCGCCAAGTTGCCCAGGTGGGTCTCGAACCCACGGGCTCAGGCAATCCACTCACCTCAGCCTCCCAAAGCGCTGGGATTACAGGCTGAGCCACCGAGCCCGGCTTGATGTGTTTTTTAAAAGCCTTCTACCACATTTCCCCCTTTGATGCTCAACCCCTTTAGGGTTAAAGAGCATCATTTTGATTTAACATTATTATATGGGCTGCCGTTTTTTGTTTGACCATGGTTTTAGTGAATTTAGAGACAGACCTTATGAGCAGTGGGGCTATACAGGGGAGAATTAAGCAGGTTTTCAGGAAAAGGATTACTGCTTCTATGCACAGGGTGAGTAACAGGTCGGGTTTGTAAAGGAGGCTCAAATTAAAAGCAACTAACAACAATGAAACTTTCTATTTATTGGAAGAAGAGTATTAGTAAAAAAAAAAAATCTTTTGCCACACGTCCAGTTTGCTGGTGTGGCTTTTGCTAGACTAGGGCAAAGGCTATAACGATAGATAGAGACAAGGAGTGGTCGCACATTAAAGGTTTGCTTTAGAGAAATAATACAAAAACAATTTTGCCAATAGTCAATATATGGGAACTGATCAGAGTGGCTGGGACCTGGGTTTCCTATGATAATTCTAAATACCTTAGCAACTATTATTTTATCTAATGACACTTCTGTGGGCCATTCCACCCCAAAAGAAGGTCAATCTATTTCACAGAATGTTTGGAGCTTTTTCCAAGTCAGTTTCATATCATAGTCTCTTGAGTAACCTTGCTGAAAAATTTTCAACATGTATTCAAGGGGGGGTGTTTTTACTTTGTGTTTTACCCATTTTTCTCCACCTAAAAGATGCCAGTCACACACGGAAAGAGAAAAAAGGGGTCAGGGGAACAATTGCTTCATCCATCTCCAGCTGTACTCCTCACGGAGATATTTCAGACACCTCTTAGCAATTGGCAGGTTGTTATAAACCACCAACCCAGACCAGCCCTATTATGGGGCTGGGGCTGCCTTCAGCTGCATGAGGTCGCCACTGGCTTAGATTAGGATTTACCATTCACTTTGACCCTTTGGTTGAGTCAGAACCCTTTCACTGTTCATCTCATTTATACATAATTACACAACAACCCAACCCTCCACCCAGTACCTTGGAGTCTACAGTTTCATCTCAGGACAGTGTTTTCTTCCACTGTCTCTAACCCTTTCCTTCAGGTTTGGGACTACTAGCAGACTCCGGGAGTTGATCAGGCTCCCCTTCTGCCTCTTAAGAACAGGTCTATTCCATGTAACCCCAGTTCCTACCCTTTCCATTAGGTGCTGCTCCTTACACTGGTTCCTGTGCCTCACTGGGTTCTGTTGTGCTTTTGGGATCCTTGCCATGGGATGCCGGGAGGTCTTCACCCCTACAGGTCAACTGGTCTGTTGGTACCAGGTGAGGTGGCCTCTCCTGTCACCCTGGGGGTTGTATCCTAGTGACAAGGGAGGTGGAAAACACCGTTTCTGAACACTCCACTTTCCCGGCCAACGTACCAAGAAATGTGGAAAACAAATCAGAGAGACCGTGACACTGAGGCTGCTAATCAGGAAGCTTGTGGAAGGGGTTATGGGTTGAATTGTGTCCACCAAAAGAAATGTTGAAGTTCTAACTCCCAGTACCTCAGAAGGTGAGCCCTTGATCCAATATGACTGATATTTTTTGGATAGAGGAGAAAACACAGAGGCAGAGACACACAGGGGTAGCCCCGTGAGACCACAGAGGTAGAGATTTGAGTGATGCATCTATAAACCAAGGAAATCTGAGGATTGCTGGCAACTACCAGAAGCTAGAAGAGGCAAGGAAGGATTCTTCTCTTGAGCCTTCAGAGGGAAGTTGGCCCTGCTGACACCTTTGTTTCAGACTTCTAGCCTCCAGACCTATGAGAGAATAAATTTCTACCGATTTAAGCCACCCAGTTTGTGGTTGAAGCTATGTTTTTTGGGGTTTTTTTTTGAGTCAGGGTCTCACACTGTAGCCCAGGCTGGAGTGCAGTGGCACGCTCATGGCCACTACAGCCTCCATCTGCTCTGCTCAGGCAATCCTTCCACCTCAGCCTTTCAAGTAGCTAGAACTACAGGCATGTGCCACCACACCCAGCTAATTTTTTAAAATTTATTGTAGAGACAAGGTCTTGCCAAGTTGCTCAGGCCAGCCTTAGACTCCTGGGCTCAGGCAATTCTCCCCCCTCAGCCTCCCAAAGTGCTGGAATTACAGGCATGAGTCACCATGCCCGGCTGTTGAAACTATTAATAATATAGATGGCAAATGATGAGTCAGTTTAGCTCAATTCAAGATGTTTAAGAGAGCACTCAGAGACTCATAACATATAAATAAACTGATTATTCCAGAAATGTTAGGGAATTAGGTAGTCCTGCAAAATGAATTTTCTAGTTTGACTATTAACCAACTTATTTTCACCATTTAATTTATGCTGCTAGCATTGCATATTTTAAACTTCTGAGATGTCAGTAATAATTATA
Source organism: Cephalopachus bancanus (assembly GCA_027257055.1). NCBI lineage: Eukaryota > Metazoa > Chordata > Mammalia > Primates > Tarsiidae > Cephalopachus > Cephalopachus bancanus. Next base: position 94,809 of record JAPVLO010000699.1, read on the forward strand.
GTAAGACCAAGAAAACCACAGGACCACCAACTTCCCTGCAGACACTATAATATTACTGTATTCTAATCAAGAAATGAAAAGAATTGAAAAATCTTGCAGATAAAAGATTTACATTTAACTGAACCAAATTCCAAGAGTTAGAAGACAATGCGATATAATTAAAACTAAAACTATGCTGTCCTTAATTTATTCTTTATTTGATAATTCATAAAGCATTTTTAGATGTTGCAAAAGTATTAATCTAATCCTCAAATTAGTTGTGATTGTTGAGTCTTGTAGGCTAATTTAGTTAATTATTTTCTTTTTGTGTGTGTGACAAAGCCAGTTATGGTCATTTGGACTTTCTACTATTTAGACTCTAATCTGAGTGAAGGAATATTGCTATATGACATGAGAGTCCAGTGGCAAAGGTTTCTGACAAGATAATCCACGGACATTGGTCTGAGAGGGGAGAGCAGGGTTACAACCATGGAGAAAATCCACGTAATGATGCATTCAACAGCCTTGTAGTTTTTCCCAGGCTTTCTCAGCTTTCAGCCATTCCTATATTTGCTCTTGCATCCTCAGTGGAATTCTGAGGCCAGCAAGTACAAGCAAAGAAAAGGTATTGTCTCCTTATAACAGCTAGATGTGCTAATGTTACATGAATCATGCAAGGCCTAACCTGTTCATCATCTGTGGTATTTAATTGACACAGCTAGAAAGATGATCTGAATGGTTTCCAGTATGTGGTAAAGGTGCTGAACTCTGAGTTACTCCTTAAAAAAAGATTCACTAACAAATCGAAGATTTTGTTAAATGGAATCACTTAGAATTAGGGTCAACAAATTATTTTTTAAAAAAAGGACCAGGTAGTAGCTATTTAAGATACCTAGTACTTTCTGCAGATTTTGTATTAATGAACTGATGAAGAAACAAAGGTGAATGACCAAGAGTCCATGTATATAGTTAGGGAGGGGACATAAAAGATATATGAATGTCCTTAACATAAGGGAAAATGTTAAAAAGAGATTCTAAAGATGTAAAAATAAAGTGTTCTATTAGTCCAGATGACACTTCTAGCCATGGATGTCTTAAGCCATAATGATAATAAAATTTGAAGAGATTTCTTTTTATTAAATAAGTAATTAGTCAATTTATTTTAAAAAGGCCTCAAGTCAAACAACCATTGTGACTGACTTATAATTATTAGACTTTATAGTAGCTGTGTGAAGAGACAGTGTCTTATGTTTTTCCATAGCATCTAGGGCAGGCATAGATGATAATAATGAATATTTCTTGATTATTTAATTCCTGTCGTGGTTCTGACTTTAGGCACCGTGAAAAATTTGATTTTGAAATCGTGTTTATTTCTTTTTTCAGTTAATTATTTTAATGAAAGGGTATACAAAATTGACCATATGTACCAAATTTACAGATGTAGTTATTTTTTCCCCCCAGCAATCTCACCTCTTGGCATTGATGTCGTGGATACATATGCACCAAAAAGAAAGGCTACTCATCACAGCGTTGCTTACAACCTAATGTCCAGAAATGGAAATCCATTTTATTAGAATACAGTTATGCCCCATCATTTACATATTGTCGATGACTGTTTTTGTGCTAAAAAGGCAGCCCTAAAATAGTTTTCTCTGGCCCTTAAAAAAAGTTTGCTGATCTCAACTCTAAGTGATTCAGTTTAGCAAAATCTTACATACAAATACAAATATAAAATAGTCAAAAAGAAAACTCAAACCACTAGCTTCCTTCTTGAGAATGCACAGAAGGAATGGTGTTCTCTCTTAGTCTGAGAATCCTTCTCCTCCAGGGAGAAAAGACAGAAGGCAATGTTGCTTCATTATTAATTTATCTGACAAGATTCATTGGGTGTATACTCTGGGGAAGGTACTCCTGGGACTACAGGACGCAGGGATGAATAAAGCATGATCTTTCCTCCTGGGGTCTCACAGTCTAGCAAGGGAGTCAGATATGTTCAATAATTACAACACAAAATGACTAGTGCTGTAAGAGAGAAAAGTGCTGCGAGAGCAACAGCAGCAGCAGCCAATGTGTGAGTCTGCCCCAGGCCTTTTTGAAAAAATCATGCACTATAACTGAGAGAGGACATTTATAGAAGAGAGCCATAGTGAAATAAAAATTGCCAGTGAGATAGGTTTTACTCTGCACAAATGAGTATGGTGAATGAACATTTGTCTAACTCAAAACCTAAACAAAATGTTTAGGCCCTAGATTATTGCTGTACCTTATTTTTCTCCAGAGCTTTAACTTTACACTGTTAGATTTGTTTTTAGAATTCTGACCTGTTCATACTTTTACAGTGGATTATTTGGTGCTTCATGAAAATAAAATCATCATTGTATTGCAGGCATTCTTTACAGGAGCAAGATTTATTTTCCTCTTTGGTTTACCATAGGTTTAGCACATAATAGAAGCAGATTCGTTTGCAAAGTGTATTTAAAATGAAGAGCTCACTCATCCATGTGAGTGGAGGGAGATGAAAAGCCACCAGTTTCACTTTCAGCGTGCTGGGTTTTCACTTTCATTTTAGATCAGTTCATACTACTTGCTTTGCCGACAGCTATCGCTGAGGTTTCTTTAGGATTGCTCAGACATGGAATGAAATGCGAAGATGTATGACAGGAGCGTTGATTCGCAAAGCAGAACGTTCAGGCCCAGATGACAGTTTCTTGATGGCTTCCATTTGCTTTTGCAGACCCTTTCTCTAAGCTTTGTGGATTGAAAGGCTGACCTGCGTGGCTTCCATGATGTGCTTTCTGCCCTCTGGCTTCTTGTTGGGTTCAGCCAATGAGAAGCTATGGCAGATTACGGGAAGGGAAGAAAGTGAGGTTCAGAGTATTATGCCCCCAGCTTATTCCTGTAGGGTTGTTATAAGTGGCATCCTTTGGCACGATGCCATTTTCACTCAACTCTCAACCCTCACTGTCTACAGCTTCCGGTAACTGCCTTTCCCTTGGCCCTTCAGTGCCCTGTTGTTACATGCCCCAGGGTATTTTACCACTCCTTTTGGTTTCCCTATTGCCTCCTACACAGTTGTCAATAGTTTCTTTATTAAACTCGCTTCATATTAGCCTTGCTGACTGTGCTGTGCCAGGGAGCTGAGGAAGTCAGTGTATTCCTGTAAGGTTGTTTTGCAAATCAAAAATCTTAAATGCATAGAAGAAATTACTAAAAACAACACTGAGGTGAATTCTTTCATAAAGGGAAGAATTTTCTGTAAATTTAAATGGGTATCTCTTAATTTAAAAAAAAAATCTAGACGTCTATACATTAGGGTTATATGGAATATTGCTTTTTCTCAATGCAATTTCAAGTCCAGGATTTTCAGATACCATTCAGAACACACATCATTTCTCTTCCTCATGAGAGTCCCACCAATATGTAAGGGCATCTGTTGTTTTGTTCCCCTGAGGTTCCTCTTCATTGTGGTGAGTCACTCTCTTCCCACTCAAGTTAAACAAATACTCCTTATAGGACATAATTTTAGATTTGTTTACCATTTTGATTTATCTCCTCTGAATATGCTTTGCTGTAGGCATCCAGACTGCCTGACTCAGATGCAGTTCACCTGAGAATTGTAGGCAAAAATAAAACTTGTAACTGAATTTGCTAGCACTCATGAAGCACTAAGGTGTAATCAAATTCCCATAAGGACTTGAAAAGTCCTGTTGAAACATGAGTCTGCACTGTGAACTGTAAGTTGCCAGCCATGGTCTGACAAGGGCAGAAAGACTTCAGTCCAAACATCACTGCCCTCATTCTACATGACACACTTCTAGAACTATATTTACACCTCTCCCCAGCCATAGTACAGTATCAAGTTATGTTTACCTTCTAGTCAACCAAAAATCTTCAAGTCTTCTTCACACTTGGAGCTGTTAAACTAAATTCTCTCTATTCTGTATTTGTGTAGCCATTAGGTTTTTTTCTACAAACGGGCACTTTATGACATATATCCCCACTTCATTGCTAATTGACTGAGCAACCTCACCTTGAACCTCATGTTAAGATGAAGACTAAGCAAACATAACAGAGAAACCCATCATGCAGTGACTTATATTTCATATAACATTCTGATGTAAGCAGTCCAGGTCATCAGAGAAGATTTGCTCCATACAGTCATTCAGGGGCCTAGGTTCCTTCCTTCTTGTAGCTCAATCATTCTCCTAGGGCACTCTCTTCATCTGCATCATACTAACCTCATCCTCTTAGACTTTCTATCATTCATTTATTTGATGCTGTGCTACTGTCAAGTCTGTCCTAGTTCCAGCCAGTGGGGAAGAAAAGAGAACATATAAGAGGCATCTCAACACCCTAAGAGAGATTTGAAAGTAGAAATCATCATGTGTGTCAACATTTAATGAGTAAGAATTCAGTCACATGACCATATCTAACTGCAAAGGATACTGGGAAATATGGTCTAGTAAAGCAATCACGTGCTCAGCCACAACTCCACTTTTATGTAAGAAGGGGAGGATAGATTTTGGTAGTCAACTATCAATTTCACTACTAACCTCATCCTCTTGGACTCTTTCTATCATTCATTTATTCATTTTTCCATTAACAAAGCATTCATTGACAACTTAGTGTTAGGCACTAAGATAGGTACTGGGGGAATGCAAAGATGAATGAGATGGGGGCATACAATGAAACAACTGAAAATCTACTCTGTTGAAGCTTCTTTGTATCTGGATTTATGCCATCTAATGTATTATTTAATATAACCAACTTCCCGTCAGCTACATGTTTGGCCAGTATACCACCAATCTTCTCTTCCAAATTTGTGATCAACGTGTTGAATAGTCAGAGGTGAGGATAAAGCCTTTTAAAAGCCACTAGGAATTTTTCCCTATGTTGATTTGACCCAACAATGAGAATCTATGAGGTAAGAATACTCAGTTGTTAAAGATTTATCTAGCTTTCATTCAGCCCAAGTAACATCTTTTTTCCTTCTTAATTTGTCTTTTTCTACTAGACATTTAAAATACGGAAGTGCCTGTCTTCTCTTTCTGCCTTAGCTAAGTTTTTTATGCTTGATTCTGTTTCCCTTAAACTTTGGGATCTGCTGATCCTCTTCAGCTTAGCTACCTTGTGTCAAAGATGCTCAAGCAATCTCCTACCCTTCGTTCCTCGTATCCCCACTTAATAATTTATGTTTTTTCCCTTCTCATCTCAGAGTGTCTAATCTCCTGTGTTCATATTTTTGCCACTGTCTCCTAATTCCTTGCCCTCTTCCCTGGCTAGATTTCTAAGAATTAAAGTCAAACTATGCATGGTGTGTGTGTGTGTGTGTGTGTGTGTGTGTGTGTGTGTGTGTGTGTGTGTGTACATATGCACACATGTGCACATTTGCTGTGGAATGCCTGTTATTACCTTTTCATTCATTCAGTCAGTGTTCAAGGTCTTAGCTGGCAATTATAAAGTAGTTTGATGCCTGGGAAATGTTTACATTCAGATATTTATGTAACAAAGACTTCAACAAATTGATTTCACCCCTTTTGATAGATGTTAAGGAAGAAATAATTAGAAATATTAGAATACAGTGTATAGTCATGGATTGAGAACACGGATTTAGCTGGTGGTAGAGAAAGTTACATAATGCAAATCTTGATACCTCTCTCTGGGCTAAATCATCTTGTATGCGGTAACATTTTAATGACTAGTAAACTCCTGAATTGAGCACAACTTTTGATTTTTTATTATGGAAGAAAGGAGGCTAACTGGATGTGAAACTGGGCTAGAACTTCTATGTATATCATGTACTTGCTAAAATAGTCCTGGTTAAAACAACCCTCCTGTAAGCATCAGGGAACGTGGTCTTGGTTTTTTCCTATTCTGAATACTAACCTTACTTGCGACAGGAAAAGTTCATCCATCCTACCTGTATGTATGTCTATAACAGATGGTGATTCTTAAAAGCTATACTCATAAAAACTTAAAAAGGACTAGCTGGAAATTATTTCTGTTCCAAAATTACAGAATGAGAACTTTATACAGTTTACCTATGATCGACTGAAAAACAAAACAAACTGCATGTGATATACAGTGGGACTCTGTTATTTCTTATTCCCTTGTCGTTAAGAAATTGTTAATAATCCTTACTAAATATGGCTGAGAAATTTTCCCTATTTTGGAGTTCTTTTCTATTTCTAGAAATAGTCTGCCGATTTCTTTTCTAATGTGCTGTCAGCAACCTGAAAACTTTTCCTGTAAGGGCCCAGATAGTAAATAATTTAGGCTTTGTGAGCCATAAGTTGTCTGCTACAACTACTCCACTCTGACATTGTAGAGAAAAAGCAGCCTTAGACAGTGTATAAATGAGTGGTGTGGCTGTTTTCCAATAAAACTTTGTTCATAAAAACAGGGATGGGCCAGATTTGGCCTATGGGCCATATATTGCCAATCGTAGTCCTATACTATTTTATTTTTTTCTATTTTGTTTTTTTCTATTCTGTCTTCTAATTTTACATCTTTTATTGAAATTTGCAGAAAATTTTCAGTTTCTTTATCCATAATTTCTGAGGTGTATATTACCAATTAATTTCTAATGAGGTTGCTCCATCTAATACCTATTGAACACATGTCAGAAAGCCTGTTGTTGCTTTTCTCTCCAATACAGTTTTCTGTAACTTTCTTAGTTTGAACTGCCTGAACTAAGGCTAGATACTTCTGACTTATTTCCCATGTCCTCTGCTAAACTGCAGAGGAGTGTATTATTGTGCTCATTTTCTGTTGGGAAGAGTAATTTTCAGATTGAGGCTTGAGCAGAAGGCACATTCCTCCAATGGGGAGAAGCAAGGATGCCGTGACACTTCCTGTCACATGATCTTTCTCTTCCACAGCTCAGATGTTCTGAAAATTCAATAATTGTTCACTCATAGTTAAATCAACCTTCAAGGGCTAAAAGAGCAAATTGAATATTTCCAAGTGGAATATTGCACCAAAACCTGGAAATATGAGTGACTTAGCAAGAACATATTTACTAAATATCCCACTGATACTGAAATGTAAATAATCAACTCAAGCACCACCATTGGAAAGAGGGAAAAAAACTGTGCCCATGTCTTGTTTATTTATGTCTTCCTTTACCATGGTTAGTATTCTCTAGGGCTTAGTCTGGTCTCTTTCCTCTTCTTTCTTTGTACAGAAGTTGACAGTCTATGGCCTATGGAACAAATCTAGCCTTTCACTTGCTTTTGTAAATAAAGTTTTATTGGAACACAGTCATTACCATTGACTTGCATATTACCTATGACTGCTTTCTCCCTCCAATGGCACAACTGAGTAGTTTCAATAAAGACTGTGTATGGCCCACAAAGCCGAAAATATTCACTATCTGGGCATTTACAGGAAAATTTCGTTGACTCCTATTCCAGGAGGCACCCACTGTCATGGCTTTAAGTTCTGTTTATCTATTGACAACTCCCACATTTAAATCTTTATTTCAAATCTCTCTTTTGAGTTCTAGTGACATATATCCACCCATTTAATAAATCCACTTTGGTATCTCAGGTTAAATTCAAGATATTCAACAAATACTTGATTTTATTCCTTTTTTTCACCAAGTTTTCCCCATCTCAGAAAAGACCACCATCATCCAGAGAGTTTTTCAAGCAGAAACCTGGCTGAGCTAGACATCTGGAAGTATCTGGGAATCATTTGGAATTCCTCCATTTTCTGTTCTGTACATGTCCAGTTCATCAGTCAGTTCTTGATTCTGTCTAAATCCCACATCCCTCCATTCCAGTCACTCCTACCCTAGTTCAAGTTACCACTATACCTTGTTTGGTCCTCACTTCCAACATATTGTCCATCTAGTAGGCGGAGTAGTCTTTTTAAAGCAAAGATAAAATCCATTTGCCACCACTTTCTTTGGCTTTCCGCTGTATTTTGGAAGAAAATATAGCTCCTTATCTTGTCCTACAAGCATGCTCTGGCCTTGCTAACCTCTTCATCTTCTTCTTAGTCACCATCCTTTTGTCCTCCTGGGCTCCTTTCAATTCTTAAAACATGAGAAAGAAGCTCACAGTCTTCACACTTGCTGTGTCCCCCTACTCCCTGCCTGGAATGCTCAACCCTGACTCTTCTTGTGACAGGCTCCTTCTCAGCCTGCCACTGGAATCTTTAACCTCATGCCCTTCCTGATGACTCATCTGATATTGTTTTTTTAGTTTTATTTGGTTTTATGTATGTAAAATTTATTTTTTAGGTAATAAGGCTTAATACAGAATGTATAATTTATCAAAATAATATTAAAAATAAACATATAGGAAAGAATATTTGTAATATATATGTGAGGAGTACAGAGAGAGAATATTTGTAAAATATATGTGAGGAGTTAACAATCAAATAAACAGCTGCATACCTGCAGCTCAACTTAAGAACAGATTCTTACCAGTACTTTGAAGCCACCTGTGTTACTTCCACACACCATCTCTCTCCACCTAGGAGAATCTCTAACCCAAATTTTGTATTTACCATTTCTTCTGAAGGTCTACAATAAATATATAGGTATCCCCATATCAGCACTGTCCAATAGGAATGTAATGTACTGTAATCCCAGCACTTCGGGAGGCCGAGGCGAGTGGATTACCTGAGCCTGAGGGTTCGAGACCCATTCAGGCAACTTGGCAAGACCTCATCTCTACAATAAATCAAAAATTAGCCGGGCATGGTAGCATGCGCCTGTAGTTCCGGCTACTTGGAAGGCTGAGGCGGAAGGATCGCTGGGTCCCAGCAGGTCGAGGCAGTGGTGGCCATAAGCGTGCCACTGCACTCCAGCCTGGGTGACAGAGTGAGACTCCAACTCAAGAAAAAAAGAAATGTAATGTAAGCCACAGATGCAAGCTACAGGTAATTTTCTATTTTCCAGTAGCCACATATAAATTAATAAAAAGAAACAGGTGACATTAATTAAAAATACATTTTATTTAACCCAGCATATATAAAATATTATAATTTCACCATGTAGTCAATATAAGAATTTATTTATTTTCTACTTAATTTTATTATAAAGATGTGGGGTATAAGTCAGGATTAGGTACCTAAGTAATGTATGTGCAGGTAAAGTTTGAGCCTCCAACTGGTCCTCACTTCTCCTGGTTTAGGACCAGGTACCCTTTGTGTTTTTATGTGCTCCCCCTTCCTCCCTCCCCTGGCAGTGTTCCATGACTGCTGATCCCTCCCTTGTGCTAAACGTTTATTAATGAGGTATTTTACTTTCTTTTTCTCATACTGATTCTTTGAAATCATGTCCAGATTTTAAATACACAGAAAATTTCAATTTGGATCATCCACATTTCAAGTGCTTATTAGCCACATGTGGCCAGTGGCTACTGTATTGGATAGTGTAGCTCCGTATAGCCTTGTGTTTGGTTGTGTATGTTCTTAGACTTTATACAAATAGAGACAAGTTTATGTATTCTATGACTTGTATTTTCCCCTCAATATTATGTTGTAAAAGTTGTCCCAGTTGACATGTCTAGCTCCAGGTTATTAATTTTCATTAGTTGAATATCCACAACTATTTATTCATTCTCCTTTCAATGGGAAGCTTGGTTGTTCATAATATTTTGTGATTACACATAACATAGATAAGAGAATTTTTTTTTTTTTTGAGTTGGAGTCTCACTCGGTCACCCAGACTAGAGTGCAGTGGCCGCTTCTGGCCACCGCAGCCTCGCCTGCTGGGCTCCAGCGGTCCTTCCGCCTCAGCCTTCCAAGTAGCCGGAATTACAGGCATGCGCTACCACACCCGGCTGATTTTTTGATTTATTGTAGAGATGATGTCTCGCTGCCCAGGTGGGTCTCGAACCCGCGGGCTCAGGCAATCCACTCACCTCGGCCTCCCAAAGGCGCAGGATTACAGGCTGAGCCACCGAGCCCGGCTGAGCATTTTTTAATCTGTCTCCTGTTGCATATGTTCAAGAGATCTCCTAGACCTGAGAGGGTGTATTCCTCAGAATGAAACTGATGAGTGTCAGGATATATTCAGTTTCAGTTTTGTTGACTAATGTCAAAATATAAAGCATCAGTTTCCGTTTACATCTCTATCCCTGAGGAATATTCACAAGCCTGAGTATTGTGATAATGATTTCCTTTTTATTCTTTAAGTTTCTAAACACATATGCATCCCCAAATAAAATGTACTTATTTCTCTTGTTTTAGAAGTTGATACAATTTAAACCAAACAGAATAGTTTCTTTTGTGACATCCTTCAGTCAACATTTTTCTTTATGTGATTCATCCAGTATAGCTCTATTTCACTAATTTTTAATGCTATAGAATACTACATTGTCTGGTTATAATACAATTTACTTATTGACTATATCATGAATGGTCATTTGAATTGTTTCCTCTTTCAGGCTATATAAATATTGTGTTGGGTATTCTTACACACTTCTCTTGCAACACGTGGGCATGAGCTTCTTTAGCATGTACACATAGAAGTGGAAATACTGGGCATGTTCCATTTTACTAGGAAAGACCAAACTCTGTTCCAAAAATAGTTGTGCAAATTCATATTCCCAACTATGATGTGTGAGAGTTCTGGTTATTCCACATCCAGGCCAATATCTGGAGTTCATATCATTGTGATATTAAGCATTTCTATATTACTAATACATTTGAGCACATTCAGATTTCTTATTTTGTAAAATGTCTGTTCTGTTTTTTCTCATTTTTCAAATTGTTTTGTCATGAAAGATTCCTAAGGTATAGTTGTATGTTCTGGACACTAATTATTTGTTGGTTATATGTGTAGCAAACACTTATTCCCACTTTGTATTTTTACTCAACTCTGTCATGATTTCTTCAGCAAGCGAAAGTTTTTTTTTGGGGGGGTAGTTCAGTTTATTAATTATTTATTTATGGATGACATCTTTTCTATTATATTAAAAAATTCTTCTCTATTCAGAAGGCATGAAGATAGTCTACATTACCATATAAGTGATTTTTAATTTTGCCTTTTGCATTTAGGTCTTAATCTGGAACTTCATCTGGGACTGATTTTTTTGTGTACACATAAGGTAAGGTACTTATTTTCTTTCCTTTTCCCCCTATATGTATAACCAGCAGTCCTAATTTTGTTTACTAAAGAGCCCATCCCTCCTCCCTCTTACCTGCAGTGCCACAGTGTTTGTATACTGTGTTCAGATACTCAAACATCTAGTTTCGGGTTCTCTATTCTGTTCCATTGGTTTGGTTTATTTCTCTGTTTTTGCATCAATATCATACTGCCTGAATAAACATAGGTGTATGTTGCTTGATATCTGATAGGGAAAGTCCCATCTTTGTTCTTTTTCTTTAAGGGTGTCATGTTCATTCAGAGGCCTTTGTACTTCCCAATAATTTTTAGAACAAGTAAGAATGCTTTCTTTAGTCAAGCACTTTTCTGGATTCTGTGGGTACAGTAGTGAACAAATCAGATCAACTTTGAGCCCATGTAGACCTTACAAGCCAGGGTTGAGGGAGAAAGAAAATAAATAAACAAGCACATCTCAGGTGGTAATGACTGGTGTTATGTAAAATAAAGACAGGCTAGAAGAGTTGGGACTGTGAGGTGGGATCTGGGTTGCTTTCTTAGAAAGGGAATTCCAAGAAGTCCTCTCCAAAAAAGAGACATTTGAGCACTGGTTAGGAAGATGTGTGGCAGAAGGAAGTTCTAGAAGAAGATATTGCAAGGGAAAAGCGCAAAGTGCCTGTATGAAACAGACCATGTGGGTTTTTATGTCATTCACTGGACATTGGCTTATTCTCTGCATCAGGAAGGAGATCACTGTAGAATCCGAATAAGGGACTAATATATGTCGTTTTTCAACAGAAGTCAGAGGGCAGTGCTCTTGTCTTCTGATGACGCTTGCATTTTCAGTGAGAAAGCTGCTATGTGTTTGCCAGACAGATGACTTACTTCCGTTTCCAAGGTTTGTTTTGCAATGAGAAATGGACCTTTTCCATACTACCATTCTAAGAATAAACTGTCTGGACCTTTGACATTTTCAGGCTGCAAGGTATTTCATACATTATCCCAGCGAACCATGTGATTCAGCACCAGTTAGTCACTAAATGATCTCTGGTTCTGAAGGACTAAGTAATTACAGACGGAAACAATTTAAAGACATAAAATTCCATGCAGGCTGCAAGGGCTGAGAAATGTAATCTAATGATATACACACAATAGCTGTGGTAGGAGCAGAGCTTGGACAAAACGAGCATAACCAGAGATAGATTTTTCTGTCTCACCATCAGCTTCATTAAGTCATTAGGAGTGGGTGGCCAGTCACTCACCAGAGCCTGGGAGGGATGTTTACCTAGTTGAGCTTTGCCCCAAAGCTCTGTAGGCTTCCAGACCTCAGACAGGGCCCTTGAACTGTGGCTCAGGCAAATCAACACCTAAACCCTTGAAAAATTTAAAAGGATCCCAAAGTCATCTGATCCAAACTGCATTTTATATATATATATATATATATATATATATATATATATATATATAGAGAGAGAGAGAGAGAGAGAGAGAGAGAGAGAGAGAGAGAAAGAGAGAGAGAGAGAGAGTCTGTGTGAGGACTCTCTTACCTTTTCTTATGTAATTATCTCCTCTTTGACACTGAAGTATCCATGAAGGCAAAATGCTGTCTAGTTCACCGCTGTGTCCCCAGCGTTTAGCATAGTGCTTAGTATTAACATGCTCAACAAATGGTTGTTAATTAAATCGCCTCTTTCTCATGCAAAGGCCTTGTGAGCAGCATTTCCTTGATGAAAGCTATCTTAGTTTGCTCAGGCTGCCATAACAAAATACCACAGATTGGATGCTTAAAAACCAGAAATTAATTTTTTTACAGTTCTGGAGACTGGAAGTCCAAGATCAAGGTGCCAGCACAGTTGGATTCTGATGAAGGCTCACCTCGTGACTTGCAGATAGCTGCCTTCTTGCTGTGTCTTTACATGGCTGAGAGAAGGTGAGCGCAAGCTCTCTGGTGTCTCTTCTTAGAAGAGCACTAATTCCATCAGACTGGGGTCTCACCCTCCTAACCTAATTACCTCCCAAAGGCCCACTTTCTAAATACCATCACATTTGGGGTTAGGGCTTACACAAACTTGAGTGTGTGTGTGGGGGGGGTGGGAACACAAGCATTAAGTCTATAACACAAGCCCTCAGACGACTCCTGGTCAAAGTATGTAATAAATAAACATCTTTTCTATTACTTACTAAAAAGGTAATACCTTCCCAGTTTCCCGTTCTGCCTTAAGGAGCTTGGAAGTCACCACTCTAAATAACAAGTAAAAAGTTAGGCAAACTGAAAAACCAAAAACTTTTTTTGGACTCATAAAAGAAGTTAAGTCACAAAGCAAGCTATTGTCCCCCAAATTGGAGGAACAAGCAGGCAGATACAGAGCACCCCAACTTACTGGAACAGAAACTTTCACAGGAGCCAGTGCTAGAGTAGGAAATCCTGAGTTGTAATTAACAAATTGCTGGAGGCTGGATGTGGGCAAGATGAGAGTTAAAAACTCCAGGAGTATCCAGTTATTGGTGGGGGGAGGGTCCTCATGCTTTTCTGAGTTTTATCTCCAGCAGCTTGATCAGGTTCTCACAGTAAATATTGGAGAAATATGCCCATGTGCTCCTGGCAGGAGAAAAGGAAGAGGAATCATTTTGAAATATGTTAAAGCACTCTAGTCTTTTTTTTTTTTTTTTGAGTTGGAGTCTTACTCTGTCACCCAGACTGGAGTGCAGTGGCTGCTCCTGGTCACCGCAGCCTTGACCTGCTGGGCTCCGGCGATCCTTCCGCCTCAGCCTTCCGAGTAGCTGGAACTACAGGCGCGCACTACCACGCCCGGCTAATTTTGATTTATTGTAGAGATGAGGTCTCGCCAAGTTGCCCAGGCGGGTCTCGAACCCGCGGGTTCAGTCAATCCACTCACCTCAGCCTCCCAAAGACGCGGTATTACAGGCTGAGCCATCGAGCCTGGCTAAAGCACTCTATTCTTAACATAGTCTGCCCTAAGGAGAAACTATTTGACCAGAGCCTAACCGCTGGGGATTTATTAGCGCTTAACCAACCTGGAAGAAGGAAATACTCAACTCTAGCCATCCTTTCCTACTTAAGTTGGGGTTGGAGTGGGGAGAGAAACTGAGAGACATTTCTGAAGTTCACATTTCAGAGGCACATGCTCACTAAAAGACAAAGACCTGATCACAGGTCTAAAGAACACTTCCCCCTCTAAACCTTAACACCACATAACTAAAGGCCTATTTACAGCAGTTCCTTTTACACAGTACATCATGGCCAGCTATCAAGAAAAAAATTACAAGACACACTCAAAAGCAAAAAACACAGTTTGAAGAGACAGAGCGAGCATCAGAACCAGACTCAAATATGGCAGGGATGCTGGAATTATCAGACTGGGAATTCAAAACAACTATGATTAATTTGTTAAGAGCTCTAACAGAAAAAGTGGACAGCATGGAAGAACAGATGGGCAATGTAAGCCGAGAGAAGGAAATTCTAAAAAAGAAAGGAAAAAAAAAATAAAAAGAAATGTTAGAGATCAAAACCACCGTAAAAGAAACAAAGATTGCCTTTAATGGGATCATTAGTAGAATGGAGGAAAGAATCTCTGCGCTTGAGGCTGTATCAATGGAAACTGTGAAAACCAAAAAGCAAAGAGAACAAAGACTGAAAAAAAAAAGAACAGAATATCTGAGAACTGCAGGACAACTACAAAACATGTGACATACATGTAATGGAAATACCAGAAGGAGAATAAAGAGAGGAAAAAGGGCCGGGCTCGGTGGCTCAGCCTGTAATCTCAGCATTTTGGGAGGCTAAGGTGAGTGGATTGCCTGAGCCCGCGGGTTCGAGACTCGCCTGGGCAACTTGGCAAGACCGCATCTCTACAATAAATCAAAAAAATTGGCCGGGCGTGGTGGCGCGTGCCTATAGTTCCAGCTACTTGGAAGGCTGAGGCGGAAGGATCGCCGGAGCGTGCCACTGCACTCCAGTCTGGGCGACAGAGTGAGACTCCAACTCAAAAAAAAAAAATAAAAAATTTTTTAAAAAGAGAGGAAAAACAAATATTTGAAAGTATAATGACTGAGAATTTCCCCAAATTAATATCATATACTAAACCACAGATCCAGGAAACTCAGAGAACACCAAGCAGGTTAAATACCAAAAACAACAAAAAAAGCACCTAAACATATCATTTGCAAATTTTAGAAAACCAAAGATAAAGAAAAAACCCTGAAAGAAGCCCAGAGAGAAAAAATATCTTACTTATCAAGAAGCAAAGATAAAAATTACAGCCAACTTCTCCTGAGAAAACATGCAAGCAAGAAGAGAGTGGGATGAAATACTTAAAGTACTGAGAGAATAATGTCATTAACCTAGGATTCTGCACCTGTGAAATTATCCTTCAAAAGTGAAAGAAAAGTAAGACTTTCTCAGGCAAAAATTGACAAAATTTGCTGCTAGTAGACCTGCCTTGCAAGAAATGTTAAAGAAGCTCTTTAGAGAGAAGGAAAATAAAAGAGGTCAGAAACTTATATCCACATAAAGAAAGGAAGAAGAAAGAGCATTGAAGGAATAAATGAAGGCAAAATAAAAACTTTTGTTTTTCTTACACTTAATTTTTTTTTTTGAGTTGGAGTCTCACTCTGTCGCCCAGACTGGAGTGCAGTGGCTGCTCCCGGCTACTGCAGCCTCGACCTGCTGGGCTCCAGTGATCCTTCCACCTCAGCCTTCCAAGTCGCTGGAACTACAGGCACGCACTACCACGCCCGGCTAATTTTTTTGATTTATTGTAGAGATGAGGTCTTGCCAAGTTGCCCCAGTGGGTCTCAAAACCCGCAGGCTCAGGCAATCCATTAGCCTCGGCCTCCCAAAGTCCTGGGATTATAGGCTGAGCCACCAAGCCCGGCCTCTTATTCTTAATTTATTTACCAGAAAACAATTTGCTCAAGATAATGGTAGCAACATTGTATTCAATTATGTGTGCATATGTATATACCTTATATATTTGCATGCTTAGATATGTTTTTCATTTATGCTTAGGTAAGTGAAATGGATGACAGCAGTGATACAAAGCACAGGAGGGAGGAATTGGAATAATTTTGGTATAAGTACTCACACTATCTGTGAAGCAATGTAGTGTCTATTTGAAAGTGGACTTGGATTAGTTGTAAATGTGTATTGCAAACTCTAAAGCAACCATTAAGAAAAGTAAAAAAAGAAGTATAACTGATATGCTGAGAAAAAAGAGAAAATTGAATTATATAAAATGCTCAGTTACAACCAAAAAAGGTAGGAAAAGAGTAGAAAACAAAAATAGACATAATGAACAAGGGCAAAAAATAGAAAACATTAATAAATATGGTAAATATTAATTTAACTAGAATTAATATGATAGATATTAACTCAACTAGAATTAATATGATAGATATTAACTCAACTAGAATTAATATGGTAGATATTAACTCAACTAGAATTAATATGGTAGCTATTAATTCAACTAGAATTAATATGGTAGATATTAATTCAAAGTAATCAATAATTACTTTGAATGTCAATGGTCTAAATGCACCAAGTAAAAGACAGAGATGTCAGAATGGGTCAAAAAACAAGATTCAACTGTAAGTTGTCTACATGAAATCCACTTTAAGTATAAAGACACATATAGACTGAAGGTAAAAGGGTGGTGAAATATATGTATGCTAACACTTATCAAAAGAAAGTAAGAATAGCTATATTGGCTGGGCTCGGTGGCTCAGCCTGTAATCCCAGCACTTTGGGAGGCTGAGGCAAATAGATTGCCTGAGACCACATGTTCGAGACCAGCCTGGGCAACTTGGTGAGACCTCGTTTCTACAATAAATAAAAAATTAGCCGGGCATGGCAGCGTGCACCTATAGTTCCAGTTACTTGGAAGGCTGAGGTGGCCAGGAGCGTGCCATTTGCACTCCAGTCTGGGCAACAGAGTGAGACTCCAACTCAAAAAAAAAAATAGCTAATTTCAGACAGGATAGATTTCAAAGCTAGGAAAGTTATCAGGGATAAAGAGGGACGGTACATCATGATAAAGGGAGTCAATTCTCCATGAATATGTAACAATCCTTACCACATATGTACCTAGCAACATAGCATCAAAATATGTGAGGCCCAACCAGCTAATCTTTGAAAGATCCTCCAACAACAACCACTGGGGAGAGGAGAACCTATTCAGTAAATGGGGTTGGGAAAACTGGCTGATCACATGCAGAAGATTGAAACAGGACCCCTATCTATCCCCATACACAAAAATTAACTCTAAATGGATCACAGACCTAAACATAAAATCTCAAACTATAAGAATCTTAAAAAACGCAGGAGACACCCTTATGGAAATTGGAACTGGCAACCAATTCCTGATCAGAACCCTAAGTGCCCATACCATAAGAAATAAGATAGACAAGCGGGACCTTATCAAACTGACGAGCTGCTACAAAGCAAAAGAAAGCATCAAGAGAGCAGGGAGACAGCCCACAGAATGGGAAAAAATATTTGCCAACTGTATATCTGTATGTCTAACCTCTAGGATCTACAAAGAACTCAAACACACTGAAAGGAAAAAAACAAACAGCCCCATTAAAAAGTAGGCAAAAGACATGAATAGACACTTCTCAAAAGAAGATATATGGGCAGCCAAGAGACACATGAAAAAGTGCTCAGCCTCACTCATCATCAGAGAAATGCAACTCAAAACCACATTGAGATACCACCTAAACCCAGTAAGAATGGCCATCATTAATAAAACAAACAACAAAAGATGCTGGTGAGGATGTGGAGAAAAAGCAATGCTTCTACACTGCTAGTGGGAATGCAAACTAGTGCAACCTCTTTGGAAGACAGTGTGGTGATTTCTGAAAGAAGTAGAAAGTGACCTTCCGTATGACCCAGCAATTCCCCTATTGGGAATATACCCGGAGGAACTCAAATCATTCTACAAAAAAGATACCTACACACGTATGTTTGTTGCAACTCTATTCATAATAGCAAAAATACGGAACCAACCATGCTGTGCATCGAAGCTGGACTGGATTAAAAAATGCAGTACATATACACAATGGAATATTATGCAGCCATAAAGAAGGACAAACATATGGACTTCGTAGCAACTTGGATGGATTTAGAGTCGATCATACTCAGTGATCTATCACAGAAACAAAGAACAGAGTACCATATGTTCTTACTCATAAGTGGACCTTGAACAATTATCATAATACTTTAAGAAAGGGATTGGCAGTAGTGAGAAACTGCCAGGGGAGGAGGAGGGGTGGGATTGCCAGTTGAGGGAAGCTGCCAGGGGAGGAAAGGGCACACCTCATCAACAAGAGTACCTGCATAATCAACGTTTGTATACCTAACCCTGAATTGGACCCCACATCTTCAAAATAAAAATTTTTAAAAAGTGAGGCAAAAAAGAACTGCAAGGAGAAATAGGTGAATCCATTATTACGGGGGTGGGGAGAAGGCAAACTATCCATAATTATCTTTTGGAGGGTGGGCCTCTGGTAGAACAGGCTTCCCCTGCTAGGTAAGTGCTATAGGAACCCATCAGTATTGGTGTACCAGCTAGCACTGATGTGAGAGGTGTTGTGAGAAGCTCTGTTTGGCTTCAGTGAAGTTTTTTTGGAGATTATTTCAACGCTATTGCCCATTTCATGATGGGTGATTTATGAACGAGTGTTCAGCAGTTTTTGACCAAAAATGGCATGATCCCAGTGCCCCATTCTCCCTATTCACCCAACCTCACCCAGAGCCACTTTTTTCTTTGTTTGTTTCCTCGGGTAAAAAAAGTCCTTAAAGGGAAACATTTTGCCAATATGGAAGAGACGAAACAAAAAACAGCAGAAGCACTAAAAGGCACCAAAATTGACGAGTTCTAAAACTGTTTTGAGCAGTGGAAAAAGCATCTTGATAGGTGTATTGCATCAAAGGTAGAGCACTTTGAAGGTGACTGAAGTTTAAACATGCAAGAATAAATATTAAATTTTTAATAAATAAATTCTGATTTTTGTGGAATTCTCCCTTATATAGTTGGAAACTTCAATATCCCTCTATTAGAAATGGACAGGTTCAACAGGAAGAAAGTCAGCAAGGACATAATTGAACACAATACCACCATCAATCAATTGAATATAATTGACATCCATAGACTACTTTATCCAACAATAGCAGAATATACATTTTTCTCAAGCTCACATGGAATATTTACCAAGATGGACCATATTCTGGGCTATAAAACGTATCTTAACAAGTGTAAAAGAATACAAAATCATAAAAGTCGAATTAAATTAGAAATTAATAACAGAAAGATAACTAGAAAATCCCCAAGTACATAAAGATTACACAAAAGATAGTGTACACAAAGCATAGACTCTTTTTCTTTGATAGATAGAATAGACAAAATAGTAGACAAAGGTAATACGAAGTAGGTTGATCTTTAGCAACCCCCTAGCATTTTGTTTCTCTTTCAGCCAATAGCACCCTTTCTCACCTAGTGATCTCATAGGTGTTCCTTTTCTTAATAAAACAGATATTGTGAAGGGATTAGATGTGGTGGCTCACACCTGTAGTCCCAGAACTTTGGGAAGCCAAGATGTGCAGATTGCTTGAGCCTAGGAGTTCAAGACCAGCTTGGGCAACACAGCAAAACTATGTCTCTACAAGAAATAAATAATAATGTTTATCAAATGCTTAATATTTGTCAGCCCAGTTCTAAGACTCTTGCTTGAATCTCTTCATGTAATCATGACAACACCTCCATGAAGTAGATGTCGTCATTCCTGTTTTCCACATGAGAAAGAGAGGCACGAGAAGCTAGTGTCAGTGTCAGTTCCTGGTTTATAGCAAATGATCAATAAGTAGTAGTAGTACTACTACTATATTGGTTTCTTATTGTGGCAGTTCCCCAAGGGAGGTGTAGAGAAAGTATTTTTGTAGTTCAGAGTATATGGTGATGAACAACCATGAGCAGTCATTACACTGGAGATTGAAGGCATGAAAAAATGAGCAAAGTAGTCCTCATTTTCAGAGAATTAATTGTGTGTGTGTGTGTGTGTGTGTGTGTGTGTGTGTGTGTGTGTCTGTTTGTAGAAGTAAGACAAAATTTTCACAGGGACACAAAGAAAGCACAGAGAAGGGAATTAACACCATGCAGGAAGTAGCATTCGTAGTGAGCATGTGAAGAGGGTTAAGATGTATTCTGTATGCAAAGGCAGAGTGCAGGGCACATCTGGGGAACTGCCCAGTGGTTGAGCCTTCTTTTTCCTTCCAACATTTGGTCCCTGTTTTAAGCTCTGGCCCCTCCCAGCTTCAGAACTGTTAAGACAACCCCCTTCCCTAACATCATCTACGACCTTCTTTATTTATTCTCAGCTTGCTTTTATTCTGACCCATGTGACAAAATCTAAACTCTTAGTTTTGTAATCTTGTCTTAAATCCTACCTTTGGTCTTTTGGACTTTCTGTCTGTTCGTGGCAATTCTGACAACATGGCGTTTGCTATTTCCCCAGTCTTGGCTCATGCCTCTGGCCTTCCTTACCAGCTTCTGCCTTGAGCCAGTAGGAGCCTCTAATCTTTAACCCTGGTTCTTGGCTACCTAATCCCTTCTCTCTTTCCCTGTCTTTCTCCTCATGTGTTGCCTCCCCACTCCCTACTATGCATACAGTTTCTTTTGATGGATTCAGGAAAGCAAAATAGAATAAACAATTTTACCACCATTTCAGATTTTGACATAATTGGAATCAGCTTTTCCACTTTCCCTTCTTTTCCAAGCTAAAGATCTTCAGTCATTAATTTCCCCATGACGTGATTAGCAGCTACATTAACATCAGCTGTCATTGTCTTCTGGATGACTCTAGTTTCTCTTCACTATGCTCCTCCCACAGAACTTGAAGCTTACAAATGAGATGAAGAGTTAAAATCCCCATGTCTGAGTCACTTAAGTAACTCTAAAAACAAAAACCCTAAAAATGAATGGAATTTTGAGAAGGCAAAAAACCCAATGCTTCAAATAGGGCAGAGAATAAAACTTATCATCCTTGGATGCCTATTTAGCAGCATGGTGACTTGAAATTTGGAGTTATTATGTCAAAGAAATTGTACTTTTTAGTTAGGAAACTCTAAAGTTATTATACAGGGATATGTGAGGTCATGAATATTTAATGACTCAATGTATTTTTTAAAATATCTTGTTTTAATGGAAACCTCTCTCTCTCTTCGTTCTCTCTCTCCCTTTCTCTCCTGCTTTAGTTATTCCAAATTATTTTCTGCAGAAACTAGCTTCTAGAATCCTAGTAATACGTTAAAAGAATACGGATTTTTTTTGTTTTGCACTTTCCATCATTTTTACTTAGAAGGGAATATTGCTGCTGCTCCTTCCATATACTCTTGACATCCACACTCGAGTCCATCCTTGGTCCAGTCATGGAGCAAGGAGGAAGTGCCAGAGAGTTAATGACCCTAGAAGCAGCCCTCAACCAACAACAGACTTCCTTACCTCTTAGCTGGGATAACTCTGAGGCATAGTTGCACTGTCTTCCGGAACTCAGTGGGATTGTCTCTAGTTGCCCACAGTGACAGTGGCTTGATAACGTACTTAAATGACTTTCTTCTTTTCTCTGTCTCACGTATGCACTCCACTATTAGTGTTTCCCAAGATCACCTCCCAAATAAACTCTTTATACTTGAATCCTTGATTAAGGGTCTGCTTTCCAGAGACAACACAAATCAAGACAGTATTTTCTATGGATTTCTCATGTCTCACAAAGATAAAGTGTTATATGTAGGGTGAGCTCATGTCTTCCTTCATGCTTTACAAATGTATCTAAAATTGTAGTGACCAGGTTATCTATATTAAACTTCTTTTGATTTATTACTTTTAAAAAATTAGAAATGAAAAATAGTATGCAACAATTCTAATTATCAAAGTCTTTAGTTGATGTAATAAACTCCCTCAAACTGTGGCCTCAGGACACACTCAAAATTAAACATGGTGCTTGCCCTTCAAGCAGCTTTCAGGCCAAGCAGCTTTGGATATCTGAGGGCAATACAAGCATTGCCCCTAATCATGAGTTATTTGGTGGGATAGTTTTATGATCGATGAGACCATCTGGGAAATGATGTCCCACACTGGTTCATTGTGCACCATTTTGAGAATTTCCTCTCTGACAACATAGTGCAGATCCCTCACATCCTTTAATTAAGATCTCAGTTTTAAAAATCAATATATTTTTGATGAATTGAAATAAAGATAAATGCCAGGAAAAGCTAGTCCATTTGATGACGATTTTCCACATTAAAAAAGATCAGATTAAACAATCAGAATAGTCGAAATCCTGGAAAATGGTAAAGAAAATTTGACTTTAGACCCTTTAAACTGAACATGTGGGGCATTTTGCCTTGAACAGAAAGCACACAAACAAGGCTTATGACTGATTAATGAATAAACAACTGTCATTGTAGGCACAGACCAGGAAGTAACAGTTTGTTTGGCAGTAAGTTTTTGAGAGGCCAACTCTGGGACTGACAGCTGCATTATTCAGTATGAAAAGAATTTTCATGGAGAGCAAACGCTCATCTATTTTCCTGCATTTGAAAACTTTTTTTTGTTAGTGAAACAGCTCATTTACATTCCCCTAGAGAAAAGCCTGCTATGCAAACTTCAAGTCAGACTTGCATTTCAAAATTTTTAAAAACATGCTCAAATGATGAAGATTAATCACCCTCATTCAATGACACCAAGACAAAGGTAAGGCCAAGAAGACAGCCGGAGAGGGAACCACAAGGAAATTAAAAGGAAATTGCAGCTCACTAAACATGCCCTACTCATCTCATTTTACAGTGTTGCCTTTCCTTACCGTCCCTTACCCCTCCAGATACCCCTAAAAACTTTCCTGGCCCAAATACAGATCCATTTATGGTAGGAATAACACCAAGGACCAAAAACCTCACCCTTGGAAATGCAAGACTTTCAGTGCTCTGTGCATGTCATGATAAAAGTAGTTACCAAGCCTCCTAGGTAACTACTTGGGTTGTACCTGGGAGAACTGAGGTTCTTGGGGTATTGGGGGAAAAAAATGAAGCTAATGTATATGATAAATGAATATTCATGAAGGGTATTTGGATAGGCTGATGGGCAAAGCTAATTGTGGATAACTAATGGGAATGCAAAGTCCTTGAGTAAGTGTGTCAACGCTAAAGATAGAAAGAAAACCTAAGCAAAGTGTAGGCATCTGTGACCCAAAACTCACAAGGCCGATGCCAATGCCACTCACCAAAAATTCCTCCAAATAGGATAAAAGCTCAATTTTTCTAAAAAAAAGAAACAACAGAAGAAAACATGGATGGATTCCTTTACAACCTTGGAGTGATGGAAACCTTTCTATTTATTACTCAAAATCCAGAAGCCATACACACAAAACTTAGATTACATATTGAACTATGCTAAAAAACAAAACAAAAAACCCCAAACTTTTACATGGCTAAAAATACAATAAGAAAAGGCATAAGACAAATGACAAACTGGGAAAAGATTTTGCAACTTATATCAGAAAATAAAGATTAATATTCTTCCTAAAATCTATATGAAAAAGACCAAGAGCAAAACAGAAAAGTGAGCAATACAGCAAAAAAAAAAAAAAAAAAAAGTAAATGGGGCTTTAAACATCTGAAAAGATAACCACTTTCGCCAATAACAGAAATGCAAATCTCACCTATCCACATGGACAAATATTTCAAAGCTTGACAACACACTCCATAGACAAGGCTGAGAGGAAACCAGCACAACTATAACTTCTATAGAAGGGAGTTTTATAACCTATAAGGGAACTGCAGATGCATTTACTCTTTGACTTAAGAATCCCTCTTCTAAGAATTTATCTGAAAGATATTCCTACATATTTATGAAATGATACACAAACAAGGTTGTGCATTATTTGCAATCATAGCAAAAAAAAAGGGGGGGGGGACCAAACATGCATGATACAGGACTAGTTAAGAGAAATGATGGCATGTTCATACCATGGAGTTCTACACAGTCATAAAAATGGATCAAGAAAGATACTGATGTAGGCTGGTCTTAGACTCTTTTGTTATGACAAAGAGCAAGATGCAGAATCCTATATGCAGTATGCTATATTTTGTGCAACAAAGGAGTGGGAGTTGGGGATACATGACATATTTGCTTCTATTTGCAGAAAGAAATGCTGGAATGATCAATTAAAAACTTATGAAAAGGGTTGCCTCTAGGGAGTGGGAGTTGGAGAGGAAGAGAATGGGAGGGAAGAAGCAGGACTTATCTAAGTTAATCTTTTCACATAGTTTATACTTTGAAACATGTTAATGGTTTAGATATTCAAGAAATCAAATTAATTCAGAATGTCAACAAATACCTAACTTGGAAAGAAAAGAAATGCTCTAACTCTATCTCAAATTGGTAACACAGTCACAGACACAACGTATACTTCAAGAGACTTTAGAACACAGTACTTGGGACTTAGGACACGGAACTTAGGGTGCATGCTCTGCAATGTTGGAGGAGACAAGGTGAGCACCGAGAAAGTGAACTGTCACTGTGGGGATGAGAATATTTTAAGGGAGACAGGATTCTGCTAACATTTGGGAGCCTGAAGCAAGAATACAATGGATACATATATGCTATATATCTAAGTATTTAAAAGCTATAAATCCAATAAGCAAACTGTTAAATAAAATATATTTTCTTTCACCGTCTTGACAGATATACACTCACTATGACCTAGAGGGTCAGGTTTAAATGTAGGATTCTTGGACTCTTGGGATCCACACCACATCATGGCATCGCGAAGGCTTGCCGCTTTTCTCTTCCCACTTCAAGATCTGTCCCACACTGTTAGAAAACTCCCATGCTCATGTGTGGATACCATAGTCCACATAATAAAGCTCTACCCATCCCTCCCCAACACAGAGCAATTTTTTGGCTATCCCTTGAGCCTAGAAGAGTGCATTCTAGCTGGGGAGTCTCCGGAAAACTGTTTGCTCAGGTTCTGGAAGCTGGCCTAAGGCTTTTCATGCAAGGAATTCCAGGATCCAGGGTCTCCAAAATGTGGTCTAAAAGAGAAAGGCACAGGTTCTGAGTGGGACATCCTCTCGACACCACTGGATCCTCCTCCCCACATCTAAGTCATTGTCCAGGGAGACCATGTCAGAATGATTTATATCAGTAGATTAGGTACTTATTTTCTCATATTACCCACTTATTTGATATCAAATAGGCCCTAGTATATCCTTGCCTTGGGAATTTTTTTTTTTTGCAGGCCAGAAAACTTCAATTTGGTCTTGAAGTATGAAGTGGTGGGTCAGGAAAGAAGCAAATATTTTTGAGGACAGCAGGAGGGAAAGGAGAAATTTGTTGTGGACTATAAAATGGTTGGAAATTGTACTTCCTGGAGGGGTAGGGAATTCTTAGGAAGAAGAAGAGATAGATGTGCTCAGACCATCATCTTGAATCTTCTAATGATGATCTTCAAGACTTAGAAGTATTAGAAGGCTGATGAAATATGGTTTTACATTTAATAATGAAATCTGAATATGGACCATTTGATAATGGAATCCATACTATGTGAACTGTCATTGTGGGGGATGAGAATATTTTCATATTCCAAGGCATAGCTTGGAGGTTTGATTTGGTTCTAAAGAGAAAGCAGGTTTGTGTTTTCAGTGTGCCAGAATTTTAGTGATTTTAATTAGTGCTACTTATCTAATCTGATCATCAGCTCACCATATGTGCAGTGTGCAAGATGCTATACATACATGAAGGTAAATACAAGCGAAGATTCTGTTTTTCACTGAAAGTATCTCTGATGCAGATGGCCTTACCTACTAAATAAATGACTCTTTCTTGGTGAATTCCAATGCTTCCCAGGTTTTAATTGAAGGATAATATCTAGTAAAGTGTGTGGGTGTGTGCGTGTGTGTGTGTGTGTGTGTGTGCGCGCGCGTGCGCACGTGCACACACATATCTTTGACTACACAATGGCTTAGAGTTGTGCTATTTAGTGTGATCTTAAAGCAATCTGTTGACTGATGCTAATCCACAAACTCTAAGGTAACACTCCTAGGAAATAATTGCAGAAGTTGGGAGCAAGCATCCTAGAAGTATTTTGAAAGTTATCACATGGATGAACCTAGAAAACATTTTTCTAAATGAAATAAGCCAGGACCAAAAAAAGGACAAATGTTGTATAATCACATTTATATGAGGTACATAGAATGGTAAAATTCAGAGGCACAAAGTAAAATAGTGGTTACTATGGGCTGCGGGGAGAGAAGGAATGGAGAGTTATTGCTTAGTGGGTACAGAGTTTCTGTTCGGGATGGCGAAAAAGTTCTGAAAATGGCTGATAGTGATTGTTGCACAGCATTGTGAATGTTTTAATGCTACTGAATTAGACACTTAAAGATGGTTAAAATGGTAAATTTTATGTTGTATGTGCTTTACCACAATAAAAGATATTTAACAAGAGTTATTTACGAGTAATTTTGTATTTATTGAATCTAATAATTAAAAAGAAATCTGGTCTTGTATCTTTCATGGTTTTAGGTTTTTTTCATTTCATTATTCTAGGGATTCATTTCTGTTGGATTTATAGGAAAGCATTGGTCCAAACAGATTGAAACTTGAAATCAAAGCAAACAAACAAAATTGACATGACCCTTCAGCACAGATATTTTGAGATGCACTGTGTTATGGATTGAATTGTGCCCCACTATTGATGTGTTGAAGTATTAACCCTCAGTGTGACTATATTTGTAGTGAGGAAGTAATTAAGATTAAATGAGGTCATAAGGGTGAAGCCCTGGTCCTAGGGCTAGTGTCCCTATAAGAGGAGACTCTCTCTCTCCCTCCCTCTTCTGCCCCCACCCTTTCTCTCTGCCATGTGAGGATACAATGAGAAGGTGGCTATTTATAAGCCAGGAAAAGGCCCTTGCTTCTCCAGAAACTTCACTAGAAATCAAGAACACCAGCACCTTGAACTCCTCAGTTTCTAGAACTATGAGAAAATAAATGTCTGTCATTTAAGTCACCAAGATTGTGGTATTTTGTTATGGCAGCCCAAGCTGACTAATACACACTGGCTCAGAGGATCAGTGTAAAGTCACTTCTGCTGGCCTATGATCTGCCTTCAACTTAAGAAAGCCATGTTGGAGATTGTGTGTGGAAGGATAAAAGAGCAATTCAGTTCTGCAAAGTTAAAAAAAGAAGTGTCTCTAAAGTGTTCTGATGATGTCCTGGGTCATAACTTTAACTTTCATGCGGGGAAATATACTAGGATAAATTGAGAATATTCACAATGCTTTAAATAGGGAAAAGTGTGCCGTTGAATAATAATGCCGATGCTAACTAGATGTTAACAAATTATAGTTTTTAAAAAGGTTTGTGACCCTCATTTGAACCAGTGTTCAAAGAGGTTGAAACAGTGAGCTTTTATTTAGGCTAAATGGAAACAAAATTATTATTGAGAAATTGGCTGCAATTCTAGATAAGACATTCATTATTATCTATCACAATGAAAGAAGAAAAGAACTGCTTCTATTTTGATCAAAAGACTCAGGGCACTAAGAAGAGATTTAATCTAACTCTATATTTTGTGCATTTGACACAAAATTGAATGTGAAAGTTTCTTCTTTTGGAGTCATTTTATAGTGACACATTCAAACTCTGGAGAAGTGAGACCCTGATGGCTCAAGGAAATAAAAATGCGTAGTTCTTTGTTTGTGAAGGTGCCATCAGAGTATGCTTACTGAGTTGGTCCATGGTTTGCGGTTTTGTTGATTAATTTCTCCTTCTAGCCTGATCCTCCCTGTGACCTGTCACATACATTTGTAAGACATTGTCTAGGATCAGGGCTAAAGTCTGCAGACAGCATATTGAACATTTATGTTACTGCTGAATAACATTCCATCATATATGTATATACACTATAATTTATGCATTTAATCTACCACTTGTTTCTAATAGTAAAGGAAATACTTTCAGCATTTGCCATTAAATGTGATATTTTCTGTAGGATTATTTTTTATAGAGATTTATTATCAAGATAAAGAAATTTCTTTCTATTCTTAGTTTGCTTAAAATCTATTTTCTTATTTTTAAAACAACAACCTTATCATTTTTGTATATGTGATACACATTTCATATCAACAATTTAAACCATACAGAGAATACAAAGAATAATTTTTAAAGTCACTTCATTCTTCAGCATCAAAATTCCTCTGTTAACAACTTTATTTAGTATAAAGAATCTTAGATGTACAGAAAAGTAGAGAGAATAATATCAATGAACACTTATATACTGATCATTTGATTTGATTGACAATTTGCCATATTAGTTTCATCTGCTTTTAAATTCTGAAGTATTTTAAAGTAGATCTAAGCTATTATGACATTTCATACTTTAATGACATTTCAAAATTTAATATATAATCCATGTATTCTCAATAGATGAACATTTTTTCTTAGGATTATGTGTAAAAAAACCCACTTTACTCTTTTTATTTATTTATTTATTTTTGATTTGGGGTCTCATTCTGTTGCCCAGGCTGGAGTGCAGTGGCATGATCATGATGATCATGGCTACTGTAGCCTCAACCTGTTGGGTGCAGTTGACCCTTCCACCTCAGCCTCCTGAGTAGTTGGGACTACAGGCATGTGCCACCATGCCTGGGTAATTTTTTTGTTGCTGTTGTCGTTTTTGAGTTGGAGTCTCACTCGGTCGCCCAGACTGCAGTGCAGTGGCCGCCCCCGGCCCACCGCAGCCTCGACCTGCTGGGCTCGGGCGATCCTTCCCTCAGCCTTCCAAGTAGCTGGAATTACAGGCATGCGCTACCACGCCTGGCTGATTTTTTGATTTATTGTAGAGATGGGGTTTCCGCTCCCCGGGCGGGTCTCTAACCCGCGGGCTCAGGCAATCCTCTCACCTCGGCCTCCCAAAGGCGCGGGATTACAGGCTGAGCCACCGAGCCCGGCTGCCTGGGTAATTTTTAAGTTTATTGTAGAGACCAGGTCTTGCCATGTTACTCAGACTGGTCTCGAACTCCTGGGATCAGGCAGTTCTCTTGCCTCTGTCTCCCAGACTGCTGGGATTACAGGTGTGAACCATCGCACCTAGCCTACTCTTTTTATGAAAAAATGTTCATCTATTGAGAATACATGGATTATATATTAAATTTTGAAATGTCATTAAAGTATGAAATGTCATAATAGCTTAGATCTACTTTAAAATACTTCAGAATTTAAAAGAAGATGAAACCACTGCATCTAGCCTACTCAAAAATAAATAAATAAATAAAAAGAGTAAAAGCATAGATATACATACAGTACACAAAAAGATATACAGCATAACCATGATATTAAAATTTCTTTTGAGGTGCAATTAAAAAACAATGTCTACAATACTGCTTAAGAAGTGATAATTAAAAAGTGGGCAGGAAACACTAGTTATAGTATAAGATATAGCCTTTATCCATATTTTCTTAAGCTTCCCCAAAAGATCCTTGTAGTTAATTTTATATGCTGGATACAAGTCCTTAGTAAGACATATGCACTGTCAGTATTTTCTTTGATATTTCTTGCCTTTGCCTTTTCAGTTTCTAATGGTGTATTTTACAAAGCAAGACGTTTATTTACATTTTGATGAAGTACAATTTATTAATTTATTTATTTATTATGGCTTTTGCTTTTTGTATCCTAAGAAATTTTTTCTCACCTTGAGCTGGCAAATATGTTCACTTATGTTTTCTTCTAGACGTCTTATAAATTTAGCTTTTACATTGAGGTTTATAATTCATTTTGAGTTAATTTTTGTGTATGATGTGTGGTAACGATGAAGGTTTATGTTTTAAAATAAGATGTTCAGTTGCTCTAGTACCATTTGTTGAAAAGACTTTTTTCCTGCTTGAACTGTCTTGGCACCTTTGTTGAAAGTCAACTGACATAGATGTGGGTCATATTCTGAATTTTCTATGTTGCTCAATTGATACATGAATCTTTTCTTTTGTAAATATTGCACTGTTTTGACTACTGTAGCTTTATAGTCAGTCTTAAAATTAAGTAGTGTGAGTTCTCCAACTTTGTTCTTTTTCAAAATTGTTTGCCTATTCTAGATCCTATGTCTTTCCTTATAAACTTTAGGATCAGTTTATCGATTTCTACAAACAAATTGTCAAAGTTTTGATTATTATTATATTGAACTTATGGGTAAATTAAGATCCTAACAATATTGAGTCTCCTATATCCTCTAAATAGGATATATTCTACTTGTACTTTGATTAAGTTTCTGGCAAAAACAAACAAACAAAAAATTCCAGTATGTTTTCCCCCAATTTGTAGCAAAGATGTATATCTTATGAGAGTTTATTTGACTCTGAAAATTCTGGTGTACTTCTTGAGGGTCAACAAAGCATTAGTGTTGGGTTTTCTTTCCCATGTGTACCCTAAACCATTATAACAGCAGCTTAGAACTAAGAAAGAACCAGCATGCTGGTTTAAATTTCTTTTCCATAGACTTAGGAGATTCAATTAAAATAATTTTGAGTGACATGAAGAAGCCCGTTAGGACTAATCTTATCCAGACCTATTGATTCTGCCCTTTATATAAAATAATGCTTCAAAATACCCACTCTCAGTGAAACAGGTAATAAGAAATGTGCAGTGTCTATTTATCTGAATTTGTTTTTCCATCTGTTAAGGTGCAGAAGACAGAAACTTGGACATAAGGCTTGTTTGGATATTTGATCAAATTCTATATCATCTAGTACTGGGAACACTCTGCTCTCCCACTGAGAATATCTTCACATTTTAAAACATCAATTAAAATTTTTTCCCCTGAGAAGCTCCTAATTGCATAATAGTGAAATGTCAGTAGGAACACAGCTCAGCAATCATTCATTTGATGCTATTGTTTTTATCCCTTCCAACTGACAGTAATACAATAGCTGCTTATTTACTTTCTGCCCATGTTTTTAATCCGAGTCCAACAAGCATAACATAAGTCTTTAACTTTACTCCAAGTAGAAATTGTTCAAGTAGCAAAGATTCAACCCATCTTTATACTGTAGCTGGTTTCAATCTGGAGCTATTTTCTCCAAAATAAAAGGGAAGGTTTTTGTTTAATAGATAGGAAAGGCGCTATTTAATCTATTGTACTAACAGTTGTAAGATTCTAGTAAAACCAAAAAATGAGTAGGAGGACCAGATATATTTGAGCATCCTTATGTGTCTGCAATTGTGCTAGGTGCTGGAGATACACTGGTGAACAAGACACATATATCTCTCCTCTCCTCACAAAACTTACAGCTCACAGGGAAGATGGACAATGAATAAGTGTGAGAAAGGTTAGAAGGGAAAGTGAGGGTGTTTTACTGAATAGTTTGTAGGAGATCATAAGTCTCATAGCCTCTTCTAGCTTTGGGCAGCCCGATTCATGTTTAAACTCATCCCATTGGTAACTACCTAGGTTTCTACCACAGTAATCAAGTCACTGGGCTATCTGGGGCAAGTCATTTACGTTCTCCTAGTCTTAACTTCCTCTTCTAAAGAATGAGGGAAAATTCCTTCTGGCATTTGAAACACATACACTAATGTAAGACCACATTATTTCTTGCCAGAGCTGTAATATTAAGTAGGTTATGGACCTCCAAGTTAAAATCAAGGGATGTGGCATTCTCCCAGTCTGAAGTTGTTACATAAACTCTATCTGCTATGGGGTAGGAAGGGATTCTGAGTCTTTGGGTGTGTGGATGTAGCCTGAAATATCTCAGCCCTGGCTTTACAATAGGATCACCGGTGGAGCCTTTAAAAATATTCTGATGCCCAGTTACACCTCAGACCGAGTGATTTTAATGTGCAATCAGATTTGAAGAATTTGTACCATGAGTAATGAAGTCCTTCATCTCTGACCCAGGGGTCTTATGTCTTCTGTCAGCATCTATGAAACTGTGGCTGGCTGACTCATCAGTTTGCAGGCAGAGTGAAATCTCAGAACTGGAACAGTTCTTGACAAGATGCTTAGGGGGAAGCTTTCATTCATTTCTGATGTTTCCTTTCAGTGAGTAGAGGCCCATTAGAATTCTACTCAGGTCTTTCTCTCCCCCTTTATTGACTACATCCTAAGAGAGGTGGAGAAGATTATCTGACTGGTAAACTGAAGGATTGCCATGGCCCAGCTCCATCCCAGTTCCTTCCTTGGGGGCTTGTTTCACACAGGGAGTGGGAGTTCTCCTTTCTCCCATAGGGTATTGATTTTCCCATCACACCTCCAGCAGGTGGAAAATCTGTCTACTTCTTGGGTTCATTTAGCAAGCCCATTAGGCAAACTGAAAGATCCCAGTTTTGGAACCCCTGCTTTTTTTTTTTTAATGACAGACTACATGCAAATTTGCCTTCCCTTTGCCCCAGAGAGAGACATTATCTTTATTACACTAGTTAGAAAACAAACTTTCACCCTCCTTCCAAGGCTCAACTTTGACTACTTTGACTACATAATCATTCTTGAAAAGACAGTCTGGAAAAAGGGCTGTCAATATCTCTACTTGCGAAGTGTGTGGAAGTACGAGAGAATTCTCTCCCAGCACATCTGTGGATGATCACATTCATTCTGGTTTAATTCTGTTAGGTTAAAATCCCAGCAGGGCCTCCAAAATGTTAGGTCAGACCTGCCAGGGGTGTCTGCAATCCATTGCCATACAAAAGACACAAATAATTGCACAGAAGTTAGATTGGAAAATATAGTTTATTTAGAAAGTAAATTGGAGAGTAAGAGAGAGAGGAAATCTTCTTTCCCAAGGTAGGGTAGGGGGCCAAAGCTAGGGAAAATGGTGACCATTGCTCAAAGAGCCACACGGTCAGACCATAGTTTAGCAAAGTAATGGCCAGAAAGTAAATTAGAGAGAGAGAGAGAGAGAGAGAGAGAGAGAGAGAGAGAGAGAGAGAGGAGATTCACCTCCCCAAGTTCACCTCCGCAAGGTAAGGGAGGGGGACCCCAAGGCTTAGGAAAACATGGCCTGGCGGTAACTCAAAGAACACATGACCTGGCCAGTGCTTAAGAAAACAATGGTGAATGGCTGCTTGAAGATGAATGTCTTTTAAACCTTCCCTTTGGTGGAGGGCAGGTCATTAAGGTGATTGGGTGGTGTGGTCTGTTCTAAGTTATCACGAAGGGGCAGGTAAGCGCAGGTACTGATGTCAGGTGATGGACAACAGGCAGATGGGTGGGTTAGTCACATAACTGTTGCCATGTTGATGGGGTCTGCCATGAAGGGCTGATTAGTTAACTTGTTTACAAAACAAGCTGGGGAGGGTGTTGTAAAACAATTATCAATAGCTACCTCTGAGAAACCAGTTCTGTCCCTGGCTAGTGATTAGAGGGTAAGGTAAGTTAACATGAACTGCTAGAAAAACATGACAGAACTAGACAGTGCTAAAATGGTTGCTCATTGGGTATATTGACCCCATCTTATGTCCTTTCACTAACCCTGTGAGGCAAAACTGTAGGTAAGACTATGACTGTTACGGTAGCTTTTTGAAAATATAATTTTAGGTACATTGAATCTCCTTGATGTCAGGCAACCTCCAACCCAAGACATATATCTTATACCTGTTAAAGATTGAGTTTTCTGGGAAGCAGATTCTAACATGAAGTTTAGGATGCAGGATGTTTTTAAAGGTATGCCCTTGGGATCAACATCAGTATAAGGGAAGTGAAGGAAGGAAGCAGAATTGGGCAGGAGGGACTTTGAGCTGCTAGGTAGAACCAATCGGAGCCTTGGCTAATGCAGTCAAGAGTTCTGAAACTAAAATGAACCTTCAGAGTTATTCCCAGTTGGGTTAAGGTGGCTAGACCTTGATACTGATATATAAATGTGTTATTGGCTATATGCAGTCCTAGAAAGGACATGACCTTGGGTAAAGGGGTTGTCTGTTGCCAAAGCAATTCTTGAAGTGACTGACAGCTGAAAACTATTGACCTCCAGAAACTGGGCAAGTCCTTCTTTGAAGGGGAATCTGGGCTATACATCCCCAGTGTCCACAGTGATAGTAAAGGTTGGAAAACAGTCCTGCATTCACCCATTAATGGTGAACATTTCTCTTACAATAACATTTCTGAATTTATGGACAGTTGAGTGGACATTGCATTACATAGCTATGAATGTCTTGTAAGTCTGCCAAAATCCAGAAAGAAATTAATGAACTGTGTGGGGGGAGGCAGCACAGGCCACTGCTCTGCTTGAAGGTTCTCTGCTTTGCTGTTTAGAACACGGGTGGGCGGTAGAACAGTGCCAAACATCAGAGGGACTAATTTTTCTCACAGATTTTAGGTTATGTGACTAATTTAATCCAGAACAGAACCAAACCACTAGCTAAAATAAAAACAACCATCACTTAAGCTAGTACTGTGGCATTCAGTTTTTTTTCTGATATTTTCTGCCTCTTACAGTGAAAAAAATATCTGAATAGGGGGTGGTGGTGAGAGTTGGTCTCTGGCAATCCACATAATTATCATTTGTATCCCATTTAGCCTCACCATTCTTCCCATTTCCTGTGCTGTTGTTTGCATATCTGTATGGTTGATGCATTTCAAATAAACATGGATGTATGAACAAAGAGAGCTTCTGTTGATGCTAAATAATGCCTGGGTTTTTTTTTCTGGAATTATATTAAGTACTTAACAAATAACTGTGCACCTCTTACTTGCTTGTTGTATCTTAATTCCTTGCAACAGTGCTGCAAAGTAAATAGCACTGCTGCCATTTTCTAAATGAGGTTGCTACTTGTCTATGGTCGCGTGGCTTGGATAGGGATGGCATATTCTTTTTTTTTCATTCTGTTTTAAAGATGTAGGGTACAATTCAGGGTTAGGTACACAAATGTTGATTATGCAGGTACCCTTGTTGATGAGGTATGCCCCTCCCTCCCCTGGTAGTTTTCCTCAACTGCCAATCCCAACTGCTTTACCCTGGCAGGTCCCCCACTACTGCCTATCCCTTTCTTACAGTATTATGATAATTGTTCAAGGCCTGCTTATGAGTGAGAACATATGGTACTCTGTTCTTTGTTTCTGTGATAGATCACTGAATACGATAGACTCTAAATCCAAGGGATGGCATATTCTAGTTCAATAATTGAGGTGTCTATGAAGCACAACTTTATTTTATGTTGACAGTTTTATTTCTATTAAAAGTTTCAGATTCTATTGGGCAATAGGAAATGTAATCTCGGTTACTTTGGATATCTTCTCTTTTCCGAAGTTTGCATCTTATTTTAGTGGAGAAGACTGCCCCATGGTAGTCAAGACACTGATGGGAAAGGGACTATGATCTTCCGTGTCATCATCTACTCCTACTGGATCTGCTGAGACATGTTTGTGTCTCTTTGGTGTTCAGTCATTGGTCCATGTAGATTACTGCACTCAGGATGCCTCATCCCTACTTCATAGTCTTTTCAGGGGCCCTAGCTCTCATTGCCATGTCTCAACTGCTCTTGGTTACAAAGCAAGCATTCTATTGTTCTTGTAGCATCTGTCTAGACATCCCATGCAGCCTTTTGTACTCTGGGGTCTTGCCACTTTACATGGTGTATTAGTCCACTATGCATTGCTATAAAGGAATATCTGAAGCTGGGTAATTTATGAAGAAAAGAGGTTTATTTGGTTTATGTGTTTGCAGGCTGTACAAGAAGCATAATGCCAGCATCTGCTTCTGGTCAGGATCTCAGGAAGCTTTCAGTTATGGCAGAATGGGAAAGGAGAGCAGATGTGTCACATGAGGGGAAAGGGAGGAAGAAAGAAGGGGGATACCACACTCCTTTAGCCAATCAGCTCTCGTGTGAACTAACAGAGGAAGAACTCACTCGTGATCATAGGGACATTACAAAGCCATGTGTGAGGGAGCCACACCTATGGTCCAAACACCTCCCACTAGGCCCCACCTCCAGCAATGGAGATCACATTTCAACATGAGATTTGGGAGGGATGTATATCCAAACTGCATCACATGGCTTTACCTAGAAAAGGATGGAAAAGTCTCTCAGACTCCTCAAAACTATCTTGGGGTTCCTGTTGTCCCTCAGGGAAGGGCAGGCATAAGACTTAGAGACACTACTTTTTGGAGAACATAGCCATCTCCAGACTATAAGCTGTATTGCTATCTTACGAATTCTTTCTTTATTCATGTCCTAAGGAATCTTTTATTTTTTAAGCATTGTTGAGGTATAATTTACATACATTAAAATGCACAGATCTTCAGTATACAATTCAATAAGCTTTGGAGAATGTTTACAGTGGTATAACTCACACCCGTATTAAGATATAGAACATTTCCATCACAGAAAATCCCTTCATTCCCCTTTTCAGTCAATCCCCATCCCCAACCACTTTTCTGATTTTTATTGGTGTTTATTAGTTTTGACCTGATTTGGAACTTCATATCAATGGAATCATGTAGTATGTACTCGTATATCTGGCCTTTTTTCATTTGGCATGAGGTTTTTGAGATCCCAGAAGTATTTTTAATCCCACTCTTAAACTATCATGCTTTATTTCATGAGGCCCTCCAAAGCTGCTTATGACTTTGCAGCTCCAAAGCCTTAACTTTTAGAATTTAAAAGCTTTTCTTAGCTTTTTTCCTATATCATCTCCTTCCTTTGATCAAAACTTATCTATTTAAGCAGAGGAAGGTCAAGAAGTACCAGGAAATATGAAGGAAACCTTAGTCAATAGCTATTAGAATTATCCCATCACAGAGTTAAGAGTGGAGTCAGGATTTCAATCTAGGGCTCTCTGACCCTGAAATGTTTGCTTTTAACAACTGTTCCCAATTTTTCCTGGAAGATTTAAAGAGTTGACTGCTAAGAAGAGGGAGAAAGATAAAGAGTTATATTGAAATATGAGTTGCTGTTCACAGAGGTAAGTGGCAAAAAATATTTCAGACCAAAGCTTCAGGAAGATAAGCTAGCATTAGTGCAACTCAATGAGAAATAGATGGAAAAAAATTAAGGATCAGTTGTGAAGGTTCTCACTGGTGAGATTAAGCCTTCTGAAGATGATCCATGACTAAAAGTAAACAGCTGAATTTAGAAGAAGCATGGCAGAACTAATTAAGTGTCTCTCCCTGCTAAGTGCCCTTTCCCTCGTGGTTTGTCGGATTAGTTGAGTTGGACTTGGCCACTAACTACCTGCATAGGTATGGGCAAGTCTTATCACTTTCTTGAGCTTCATTACGGCAATGCTAAAATGAGAGGATTACAGTAAATGGTCACTTCCTTCTAACTCAAAACCATAATGAATCAATGTTTGTTGTGCCCTGCAAATGAGCAAAATAGTATTCACCGAACCCAAAGATCCTTGCCAAAGATGCAGGATATGCTAGCTGCATGAATGACATGGAGGATTACAATCATGTTTTCTGCTTCTGTAAAAGATGGAATATTCACTCTTTGAATCCACCACACAAGCATGAAACAACAAGAGATGAAAATGGCTTCAATATGTTTTTATGCTTTTATTTGGTAGTACTAGCTATAGAGTAAAAGAATCTAAACCATGGTCTTCTTATCTGGAAGCACAATAATGTGACATTTGAAATAAATTCGACTGTGGTGACAGCAAAAAAAAAAAAAAAAAGGTGGTTTGCAGTGCCATAGAATGGTCTAACTTTGCCAAAGGACATAGGTGCACCCTAGCTTAAATTTGAGATTACATAAAGGAAAATACCATGGTTCTATGGACTATAATAATAACAAGCTAACATGTACTTAGAACTTCTATACTATATTTTAGAACATTTTACAAATATCACTATTAATGTATTATAATAAATATTAAAGATAAGATTGATGTATTGTTGTCCCCAGTGAAGATAAGTAACTTACCCAAGGTTAGAAAACTGATTAGTAGAATGTTTTAACTATTACATTTGTGAATTTACTTGGATATCATCTAAGAATTCATTTTTATATAACTTACTGCTTCTGAATTTAGCTTATAATTTTTTTGTTTTGTTTGTTCAATCATAAGATTTGGTTTGACCAAAATGTTTGTTCTACTCCTAATTTTTTGGGAAAACTATTAAAGTTCAAAATCTTCCATAAAAAGACTTAGGGAGAGGGAAGAGAAAAGGCTTTGCTTTATGGAGTCTCAAGAAAAAAATGATTTGATCAACTT
The DNA here is from genome assembly GCA_027257055.1 of Cephalopachus bancanus. Lineage (NCBI taxonomy): Eukaryota > Metazoa > Chordata > Mammalia > Primates > Tarsiidae > Cephalopachus > Cephalopachus bancanus. The sequence continues at coordinate 133,063 of JAPVLO010000699.1, forward strand.
ATGCTTAAATCCTACCTTTGACATCTTGAAAAATGACATGAATAATAGATGGAAATGGTTAAAACTTAATGAGATTCCATAGGAATGAATGTCATAGTCGGTTTGGGCTGCTGTAATAAATACCTTAGACTGAGTAATTTTTGTGTAATAGTTTATTTCATACAGTTCTGGAGACTGGGAAGTTCAAGATCAAGGCAGTAGCAGATCTGTCATCTGGTGAGAGTTCACTCTCTGCTTCAAAAATGGCGCCTTATAGCTGTGTCCTCACAGGGCAGAAAGGGCAAACAAGCTCCCTCAGGCCTCTTTTATAAGAGCATTAATATCATTCATGAGGGTAGGCAATCTAATCACCTCACCTCTTAATATCTCCACATTGGGGATTAGGTCTCAGCACATGAATTTTGGGGGGACACCATTCAGACCACAGCCAATGATGAAAGAAAATGTACTAAGATAGTCTTCAAAGTTTCTGGATTTTTTTTTTTTTTGAGTTGGAGTCTCACCCTTCGCCCAGGCTGGAGTGCAGTTGCACACACGCTCATAGTCATCCCAGCGTCGACCTGCTGGGCTCCAGTGCTCTTTCTGCCTCAACCTTCCGAGTAGTGGGAACTACAGACGCCCACTACCACGGCTGGCTATTTTTTATTTTTTATTGTAGAGATGAGGTCTCGCCAAGTTGCCTGGGCTGGTCTTGAACCCGCGGGCTCAGACAATCCACTCGCCTTGGCCTCCCAAAGTGCTGGGATTACAGGCTGAGCCACAGAGCCTGGCCGTTTCTGAATTTTTATTCAGGTGTTACTTTGCTACTTGTTCTACACATTCTCATGATACTGTCCATTTGTGAAATGTTTTTCTCCAGAGATGTGTCCCCAAAGAACAGTGACCTGGTGAGGGACATGGTATGCAGGACTTCCCATAGAAAAGAACTCTACCCATGTCCTTTGTTCTGACACTCCAAGGCAGCTCTGGGCAGACAAAGCCTCACTTCAAGATGTGTCTTCACAACAACTATCAACAGGAACAATCTCCAGGTTTCAAAATAAAGGCCAATTCAGGGGCATCTGACACAGCCCCCTCCTCTCATGGCTATGTGCCAGCAAGTGGGCCTTCTCTGGTATAGCATAAAAACCTGAAAAGAGCCGGGCTCGGTGGCTCAGCCTGTAATCCCGCGCCTTTGGGAGGCTGAGGTGAGTGGATTGCCTGAGCCCGCGGGTTCGAGACCCGCCTGGGCAGCGAGACCTCATCTCTACAATAAATCAAAAAATCAGCCGGGTGTGTTAGCGCGTGCCTGTAATTCTGCTACTGGGAAGGCTGAGGAGGAAGAATCGCCGGAGCCCAGCAGGTCGAGGCTGCGGTGGCCGGGAGCGGCTACTGCACTCCAGTCTGGGCGACCGAGTGAGACTCCAACTCAAAAAAAAAACAACAAAAACCTGAAAAGAGTGACTCGTTTAAAATGTTTGCAATTAAAAAAAAATTACCCAAGGAGCCTCATGGAAAAGTATGAAGTTCCAAGGCAGATGTTATCCCAGACTTGTGGGGTATAATGTTGAGAAGACTGGGCTACTTATTTAAATAAAGTAGGCCCAGCTCTCTTGCATTTGGGAATGCAGGCTTTCTAAAGAGAACAGATCAGCAGAATTACTTGGGAGTTCGGCTTAGAAACCTTAAGATTTTTCAATGTCATGATTGTGCTTTTTTTGCCTTTCTGAGATAGGAGTCAAAGTATAATTACTTCTCAGCATCAAACAAGTGCATGGGTAAGTTAATAAGACAATAAACCAAGGGTTGATATGGCAGGGAAGTGTCTCTCACCATTTATCTCACAACCAGTATCTAAAGGATTTTATGAGACAAAAAGTTTTCTAGAAAATATTATCATGGGAGCCCTGTTTGCTGTAATCTTGGTTTAATACAAAATAAATGCTTTCAGCTATTACTGCCTGGGGAAATGGTGAATGGACAGTGAGAGGGAATGTTGGTATTTATTAGCCATTTGGAAAAAAACAATGAACTTCGAAATTATAAGAGCTGGATTTGTTACAAGTTAATTATGAGACCTTGGATCAATCAGTCTGTCCAACAAATCACAAACTTGAGTGATTCTGAAAGAATCACATGGAGAACTTGTTAAAACACAGATTTCTGGACCCCACCTCTGGAGATTCTGATTCACTAAGCCTAGGATAGGGCCCAGGAATCTGTATTTCCAACCCACTCCCAGGTGATGCTGATGCTCCTGATCTGGGGACCACACTTTGAGGAGTAAGGAAGTCTTGGGCTAAACTCTTCTTATTTTTAGAAGGAGTCTACTATGTTAGAGGATTGCTTAAATCTCTTCTGGCCCTACAACATTCTCTGAGGCTTTATTTTGTTTCACTTGCCCTTCTGAAAGTGTCTGTAATTTTTATTTCTAATGGCAATGAATAATGGTAGAGCATAAATTAAATCACTGAGGGAGAAGTTGTCTTAGGGAAATTTTGTTGCTGTAAAGGTATTAGCCATTAGGAATAGGTGCCTACTTAATATTTACATTCAATTTTATGTTTGAGTCTCCTAAGTGAAATGGGAAGAATCCTTTGGTAGGCTAGAGTTCAAGTCTTGACTCTGCCACTTACTAGCCTCATGATCTTAAGCTTTCTTAGTTTCTTCACCTGTAAAATGGGAAAATCAATTCCAGGTCCTTCCTATATTAGTGGTCCCTAGAATATGCACTTAAAGGCACTTTGTAGGTTGGAGGGAGCCATGCAAGTATAAGGAATGACTGTGTGCAAGGCATAGTGAGCAGGGATGGTGACACAGAGGCACTGAGCTGGTTTGAGGGTGATTCAGTAGAGGCCATGTGGTTTCCTAACACCACTCTACAAGCAGCGTGGGTCTTTGCTCCAGCTCTGTGTCTTAGTTTGTCTGCAGAAATGTCTGTTACCTACTTTGTAAGGCCTGCCACTGAAAGGAGAAATCAAAAGCTGACAACTGCATGAGTCACAAAAGCTGAATACTATGGAAGAAGAAATTATAATATTATAAGAGTTAGACCTCCTCAATGGAGGAGGAGCTGGGGGAGGCAAACATTGGACAGTAGCAGGTAGAGCTGAGGGCTCAGGGAACGGTCACCAACCAGTCCCAGCATCAGCAAATCAGTCAGAGCTTCTGGGAGAACCCTGGAGCTTGGCAAGTTCAATGGGTGGATTTGGACCACAAAGGGGAGCTGGTAGAGTTGTCATAGGGAGTGGTTGTCTCTCTGTGGCCACTGCCTCTGTACGTTTGCAGGACTGATGGTGGGCCTGGAATTACTGTTGGTCAGCAGGGGCTGGGGAGCTGGATACAGAGGCGAGTAGAGGAAAAACTAGCTGGACCCACTGACAGCTCTGTATTTGTGTCTCACCACCTCTAGCCAACAATGATCTTCAGAATGCAATGGCTGTTGCTTCCCTTCTCTCCCCCAAATCTTATACAACCTTACCCCTGGCCAACTCTAACTCAGAACCATGCAGGAAAGGAGATTCTGGAAAACTTTGTTCCCAGTATTTAAAAATTGGCCATAGAACAAGTCAATATAATATCTGACAGCATTTCCTCCCTCCCTCCTTCCCTCTCTCCTTCCCTCCTATCTTTCTCTCTCTCTCTCTCTCTCTTTCTTTCTTCCACAGGGTCTTGCTTTGCTGTCTAGGCTGGAGTGCAGTGGTGTGATCACAGCTCACTGCAGCTTCAAACTCCTGGGCTCAAGCAGCCCTCCTGCCTCAGCATCCTGAGTAGCTGGAACTACAGGCACCCACCACCATGCCTGGCTATTTTCTTTTTAATTTTTTGTAGAGACAAAGTCTCGCTATGTTGCCCAGGTTGGTTCTCAAACTCAAGTGATCCTTTTGCCTTGGTCTCCTAAAGTGTTGGGATTACAGGTGTGAGCTACCACGCCAGACCCAACAGCATTTCTGAAGCATATGCTGACTGAATAAGATGTATCTCCTTATTCTAGGGAGGCAAGTCATTCATCTCTAAAATAGACAGAAAACAGCACTGTATATGAAGAATAAAATATATTCAATTCATTGAATAATAAATTGTAGACATTGAAGCATCTTGATAATGCACATACATGTGTAAAAGTATTAATAAGGCATTATTTGTGTGGGTGTACACACACTTACACAATCACAAATACAAGCAACCTCTAGAAACAGCCAATAGGAATTCACAGGACCAGTCTAGGCAGGATGTCCTAGCAGAACTTGGAATGCAGGGAACATCAGCATACTCTGTTAGAAATGGGAACAACTCTGCATGTGGTTCCTGGAGCGTGTTTACTCAGTGTGTAAACAGTGGCAAAGGCAGAAAGGATAAACACTATGTGGTGCATATACTATTGCTCCTCATTACTTGCAGATTCCATATTTATAAATTTACCTACTTGCTGAAATTTGTTTGTAACCCCCAAATCAATATTGGAGGCCCGGTAGTGCAGTCTCCAGTCTGCAGCCTCAAGACATGACTGCAGTCATTCACAGACATGCACAGGTGGTGAAAATTGTAGTTATTCAATGCACTCCTTCCCAGCTGACATCTAACAAGGGAACACTCTGCCTTCTTGTTTCAGCTCTCAGACTGTAAACAAGTGTCCTATTCATGGTCTGTTTCGTGCCATGTTTTCACCCTTTTGTGCTGTTATGTAGGTGACTGTGCTGTTTAAAGTGGTCCCCAAGTTTAGTGCTGAAGTATTGTCTAGTGTCCCTAAGCAGAAGAAGGCAGTGATGAGTCTTACAGAGAAAATACATGTTTCAGACATGAGGTATGGTGCTGTTGGCCAGGTGTTCAATGTTAGTGAATCAACAATATCTATTAGATAAGGTCTCTTTAAACAGAAACACACATAAAACAAAGTTATGTAATAATCAGTTGATGAAAATGTGACCAGAGGCTCAAAGGAACCTGTATTTCTCCTAGGAGCAATACTTCAGTAATCACTAAGGCAGTATTCAAGTATTCATGGTGACATAACTACCACAAACAAGGAGGCACAGCTGTACATTTCAAAAGGAGGAATATATGCTTCTCAGAAATATATTGATCTAACGAGGAAAAGCAGATGCTAATCTGTTAGCCTTTGACTGATGCCTAAAATGACATTCTTAGTGTTTTGCCAGCCCATTGCAATGTACATATCCCTAAGGTGATTGTTCTGTAAGCCTTATCAGCCAATTACACTTCAGTATAAATGAACTCCAAGTATTTTCCTAAGATCAAATTACTATAGGGAATGAAGGGTAGAAAGAGAGTTTGAACTTAGCTAGTTGAAGCAGATAGAGAGAAGATTCCACATAAATGAGGTTGGGGTGACGCAAAAGGAAACAAGCATCCAGAGACAACATTTTTTTTTTAAGAATTACGTATCTTAGCTTTATTTATTGGTGAATATCTTATTCTCCTTGATTCATCAGCAGATTGTAAACTCCTTAAGAAGCAGGTATTAAAAAGTCTTGAATATTTGACGCTTCCTAGAGTGTTGTTTTTAAGAAAATTATCTTTGAGCCAATTTTTGCTTACATTGTCTACATAATATTCATGTATTTGACACTCTTGCTCTAGGGTAAGCCCTCTCTGAAATCTGAATAAAATCTCTTTGGGATTACACAAATAAGAATAGCAATAGGGAAAAAATGTGATTTGTATACCAAATGTATAATGATCTACTCTTCACAGAAGAATACTGAGGAAAGCATTCGGGACTGTTTTCTCTAGGTTGCTTTCCCAATTCTTCTCCCTCATTCTACCATTTCTTTGCTTCTGACATAATGGTATTTTGCTGTTTTATTTTGTTTTATTTATTTATTTTTGAGTTAGAGTCTCACTCTGTCGCCCAGGCTGGAGTGCAGTGGCACACTCACAGCCACCCCAGCGCTGACCTGCTGGGCTCCGGCAATCCTTCCACCTCAGCCTTCCAAGTAACCGGAACTACAGGCATACACTACCATACCCGGCTAATTTTTTGATTTATTGTAGAGACGAGGTCTCACCATGTTACCCAGGCTGTTCTTGAACCCGGGGGCTCAGGCAGTCCTCTCGCCTCAGTCTCCCAAAGTGTTGGGATTACAGGCTTGAGCCACCGCACTCGGCATAATGGTATTTTAAATCTTCCAATATGCCATACGGTCACTTATCTCTGGGTCTTGCAAAACTGGCCCCTTGTCAAGACATATGCTTTCCAATACCTTCCTCAGTCTCTTAGCTGCTCTTTGTTTTCAGGTCTCGACTTTGATTTCCCCTCATTCAGACTAACTAGGCTCTCTAGGTTTTCACCAGGTGTGGCGCTGTGGGCTTCTCATGTCATATCCTCTGTGTGTGTTTCTTGTGTACTAGCACTTCTGACATTGGATCAAAATGCCCTGCTTACTCTCTGAGTTTTCTACTGGGTTGAAGTCTCAATAAAGATCTGGAAAAAATGTATCTTGTTTACTATTGAAAACAGTAGCTGTATGATAAGCATGGGGTACATTATGGTTGAACAGATAAATAGCTAGCATGTCTCTTTCAAGTTTGAGTCAGGAAAAAAAAAATAAAGATTTCATATGGGCTTTCCTAGCCCCCAGACAAGAACCTCTGAATATTAGTAACTGCTCCCATATTTTGAGTCTATGCATGTTAATTTGAACACCATATCTCTGACAGTTGGCTATAGCTTTGCAATAAGCAATCACAAAATCTTAGTGGCATACTAATTGACATTTATTTTGCTCATGGATCTATGGGTCAGCTACGAAAGCTCTGCTTTATGCTTTTGTTCTGAGAGTTGACTGGGATGGATTCCTCCTTGTGGTTCATTTTGGGACTCAGGTTAAAGGGTCAGCAGTTACACAGATTTCTGCTCATGGCAATGGCAATGGCAAAGGCACACTTGACCATGCAAGTAGATCTCAAGCCTCTGCTTGTGCCACGTGTACCAACATCTTATTGGTTAAAACAAAGGGTGTAGAAAGGGCCCCTCCAGGAAAATGTTGACAAGTTTCCCTCTTCTGAAGGAAGAGCACAGACAAGGTTTTCCAGTGTAACAATTTTGCTTTAAGTCTTGGGAATTCGTGGAAGAGGGCTTTAGATGGTTTGTAAATGAATTGCATAGTATAAGGAATCGATGGGCCCTCTCCTTCCTGAAAATGGTCAGCACATCTTCTCTCTGGGTAATTAAAATCTCCCTAAGTGGAGTCCTTTCAGAGAAATAGTCATTAAAACACAAAAAAATGAAAGACTGTTTTAGATTGAGAGCACCCTCTGCAAATAACTCACCAAACCATTTAATTCTGATGATGGTTGGCATTTTATGAAGATGAAGAGTAGGTCTTCATGGCCATGGCAAAACTAACAGCATGGCTTTGTGAAAGGTTTTGAGATTGCTGGTAAGATCAATAGCATTAATGTCCACAAGAAAGATTTTCTTCCATGGATTTTATTGTTTATTTTTTAATTTAAATCTTTCATTCATCTGGAATTTAGTTTTGGATATGGCAAGAGCTAGGGATTCAATTTTATTTTCTTCCACATGCATAGACAGATGTGACAATACCACTTAGCAAATAAACTACTCTTTTCCTACTGAATTTAAATACTGCCATTATCCCACCTCATACTTTAAGAAATTCACTGGAATCTATCTCTGGAATCTCTATACCATAGTATCACTGTATCTGCACAGCTCTATGCCAATACTATATTATTTTAACAATAGTGGTTTTGTGGTATATTTCATATCTAAGATAAGTCCCCCTGCATTATTCTAACTTCTCTGTGATTCTTTTCTTGAGTATTTAGACGTATATGTGCTTTACTATATAGTTATATACTTACAAATTCCTCCTGAGATTATAATTAATACTCCACTGAATTATATACTGATTTTAGGTGAATGACTTTTTATGGTGCCAAGTATTTCCATAGAAGACTATGTATGTCTTTCTATTCAGATATTGTTTTATACCTTTAATAAGATATGTAAAAGACCTGGTAGGACTTTGGACAGAGAGAAGGTCAGTGTGGCTGGAACGGAGAGCTGGGGCAGGGGTGGGGGGATATTAAGGACCATAACTGGAAGTCATTCTCACTCTTCAACATGACTTTAGTGAATCTTTCTTATGTGTTAGTGTAAAAATTTATTTCTCAGAAGGTATTTTTTATCTCCCTTATTCGCAAATTCTGAAGGAAGCCATAATGTGTATTTCTTACTGCAAAAGGATTCTTATTTTTGGCGGGGAATGGTGGCTCACACCTGTAATCCTAATGCTTTGGGAGGCCAAGGCAGGAGGATCCCTTGAGGCCAGGAGTTTGGGACCAACCTGGGCAATATAGTGAGATACCCTCTCTACAAAAGAGAGAGAGAGAGAGAGAGAGAATGTTTGTTTTCATAACTAGTTACAGCACTTATTAAAAATGACCATTGAACAGAGGCAGAAAGTCGAATGGTGGTTGCCAGAGGTTAGGGGGAGGAAGGAATTAGGAGTTAGTGTTTAATGAATATAGTTTCAGTTTGAGAAGATACAAAAGTTCTGGAGATGGATGGTGATGATGGTTGCACAACAGTGTGGATGTAAATGCAACCAAGCTGTATACTTAAAAATGGTTAAAATAATAACTTTTAAGATATATATGCTTATATATATTACCATAGTGAAATAAAGAAAAGTAAGGCATGCAATTAGCTGGAAAAGAATCACAGTCAACGTTTATATGGGTGTGAAGATGGTATTTGTTTCTTACAATTAATACTTTTAGGGAAATCATGATAGCTGTTACTATACTAATTTCCAAAGAGGAAAGGCAGAGACATTTTAAAAGCGACTATTTTTCAGTAGTCTGCAAAGCTTGTTCATATTGGGGTTTTTTTTTTGTACAAATAAAAAGTATACAAGACTTTGGATGATAATTTATAATAAATGAGAATAAAGGCTACCTAAGAAAATATTTTTTAAAAGGATTACCATTGAAATGAAAATCAGCAACAAGAAATTTCAAATATTTCTCTAGTTTCTGAGAATATATTCATAGATACCAACTGAGGAACTCTGATGTTGGGCGTGTTTCTTGCTCTTGCTTTAAGATACATCTTAGAAAACTGGTAAAGTAGTGGGCACCATTTGTTTCTGATACCCTTTTCTTTTTCTTCTTTTTCAGTCCCCATATTCTGGTACCCCTTTCCTTATCTTGCAAGTGTCCAGTGTCCTTTATGCTACTTTGATCACTTTAGTCTGAAATGCAGCCTAGCACTCAGTTAGAAAGCCTTGAGTATGAATTTTAGTTTGAATTTACATATGATTCTATCACTTTGTGTGAGTGAATTAACCTCTCTGAACCTTGATTTCCTCATTTATGATTTGAGGATGCTCCTCCCACCTACCATTCCATGATACAGTATTGCTTTGAAGACAAAAAAACCACAAAGCCTCCAACAACCAACACTGGGGAGAGGAGAACCTATTCAGTAAATGGTGCTGGGAAAACTGGCTGACCACATAGAAGATTGAAACAGGATCCCTACCTATCACCATACACAAAAATTAACTCTAAATGGATCAAAGACTTAAACGTAAAACCTCAAGCTATAAGAATCTTAGAAAATGCAGGAGACACCCTTATAGAAATTGGAACTGGCAACCAATTCCTATTCAAAACCCTAAAGGCCAATACCTTAAGAGATAAGAGAGACAAGTGGGACCTCATCAAACTAATGAGCTTCTGCAAAGCAAAAGAACCCCATCAAGAGAGCAGGGAGACAGCCCACAGAATGGGAAGAAATATTTACCAACTGTTTATCCTACAAAGGACTCACGTCTAGGATCTACAAGGAACTCAAACATGCTGAAAGGAAAAAAACAAACAGCCCCTTTAAAAAGTGGGCAAAAGACATGAATAGACACTTCTCAGAAGAAGATATATGGGCAGCCAACAGACACATGAAAAAGTGCTCAGCCTCACTCATCATCAGAGAAATGCAAATCAAAACCACACTGAGATACCACCTAAATCCAGTAAGAATGGCCATCATTAATAAAACAAACAACAGATGCTGGCGAGGTTGTGGAGAAAAAGGAACGCTTCTATACTGCTGGTAGGAATGCAAACTAGTGCAACCTCTTTGGAAGACAGTGTGGTGATTTCTGAAAGAACTAGAAATTGACCTTCCATATGACCCAGCAAATCCCCTATTGGGAATATACCCGGAGGAACTCAAATCATTCTACAAAAAAGATACCTGCACATGTATGTTTGTTGCAGCTCTATTCACAATAGCAAAAACATGGAACAAACCATGCTGCTCATCGAAGCTGGACTGGATAAAGAAAATGTGGTACATATACACAATGGAATATTATGCAGCCATAAAGAAGGACAGATATATGGACTTCGCAGCAACTTGGATGGATTTGGAGTCGATCATACTCAGTGATCTATCACAGAAACAAAGAACAGAGTACCATATGTTCTCACTCATAAGCGGACCTTGAACAATTATAATACTATAAGAAAGCATTTGGCAGTAATGGGAAACTACCAGGGGAGGGGGAGTGGGATTGTCAGTTGAGGGAAACTGCTAGGGGAGGGAGGGGCACACCTTATCAAGAAGGGTACCTGTATAATCAATGTTTGTATACCTAACCCTGAATTGTACCCCACATCTTTTTTTTTTTGAGTTGGAGTCTCACTCTGTCACCCAGACTGGAGTGCAGTGGCCGCTCCCAGCCACCGCAGCCTCAACCTGCTGGGCTCTGGCGATCCTTCTGCCTCAGCCTTCCAGTAGCTGGAACTACAGGCGCCCACTACCACACTTGGCTAATTTTTTTGATTTATTGTAGAGATAAGGTCTCACCAAGTTGCCCAGGTGGGTCTCGAACCCGCGGACTCAGGCAATTCACTCACCTCAGCCTCCCAAGGAGCGGGATTACAGGCTGAGCCACTGAGCCTGGCTAACCCCACATCTTTATAATAAATAATAACAATAATAATAAAAAGAAAACAGCAAACCCTTTTCTGCTGTTTCTACAGTATGTGATATGATCAATAATTGCTATTCCTGTCCCTCTTTCTGCTCAGCCTCACCCAGCTTTGACTTCTCCTAAAGACTTGGACCATTCATTTCTTTCTCTCCTCCTTCTCCTCACTTCCAATCCATCTCCCACCAAAAATGCAATTTATTCAGTAAGACTGATTTTAATACAATGTGCAGCAAAGGGAAAATGATTCTTTGTCTTCTAAACTGCTTGCTATGGCTGTTGCCTATTAGAAGATGCTCAGCTGGTGTGGCGGCTCACGCCTATAATCTCAGCACATTGGGAGGTCGAGGTGAGAGGATTGCCTGAGCCCACAGGTTAGAGACCAGCCTGGGCAACTTGGTGAGACCTCATCTCTACAATAAATTAAAAAATTAGCTGGGTGTGGTGGTGCATGCCTGCAGTTCCAGCTACTTGGAAGGCTGAGGCATAAGGATCACCTGAGCCCAGGAGGTCGAGACTGTGGTGGCGGTGAGTGTGCCACTGCACTCCAGCCTGGGCGACAGAGTAAGACTCCTACTCAAAAAACAAAAACAAAAACAAACAAAAAAAAGAAGATGCTCGTTAACCTGAATATATTTATAATATATTTATAATTGTAGTAATTTTAGGTATAATTCAGAGGAGATATTTTGAGGCAATAGAAAAGTCAATTATTACTCATTTGGGGAATTTTCTCTTTTGTTAAAATTTTTTATTTTAGATTCAGGGGGTACACATATGTGTTCGCTATATGGACATATTGTGTAGTGGTGGGGATTGGGTCTCAGGTGGCTCATTCCCCAAATAGTGAACATTGTGCCCTGTAAGCAGTTTCTGAAACCTGACCTCCCTCCCCCCTCCCCAGTTGGTGTTCCCAGTGTCTATTATTTCCATCTTTGTAACCATTTAGCTCTCACATATGATTGAGAACGTGTGGTGTTTGGTTTTATGTTTCTGAGTCAGTTCCCTTGAAATGATGATCTCCAGCTCCATCATGTTGTTGCAAAGGACACGATTTTATTCTTTTTTATAGCTGCTGCTCAAAAATTGTAATTAAATATTTTGGAGTATAATTCCTTTGATAGGTATTTGGCTGTGTCATAGGTCATGCTATTAAAACTGCAGATGAGTGGTTATTGTAGGGATAGTAAATTATAACAGATGGATGTAAAAATGTATCTAGAAACTTCAAGTAGCTGGATATTTGATGGGAAGTGGAAGCTTAGAGTAAATTCATGGGAGGGGGAAATGGGTCTTGTATCAGAAGAAGCTGAGAAGAGGAAGAGGAAGAGGAGGCCCATGGCAGCCTCCACTGATCAGGAAAAGTAAGTAATTTTGCAAGGATTTGAAGGTGATAATGCAGTTAGGGGAGAGGAAAAAGGCTTGTAAAATTTATGGCCTTGTCATGGCCTTCGTGGTTCCTGCTTATCTTTCTGAGAACAAAAACATGGGTCTCTTCCTCAGCTTGTTCTTGGTGTTCAAGAGGTCAGTTTGCTGCCTTTCAGCTCCACGCTTTGAGAAATCCTTTCTCACGATACTGTCGGCTCAGGGGGTAATGGGGCTGTAGTTTGGAGAGGAGATTTCCCAAATCTCACTGTACTGAAGTGGAGAATTTTCCTTTTTATTTGGCCTGCAATGCTCTGTTTAGGTGAAGATGGAGAGAATCAAACATGTAGCATGTCCTTTTCAGTTGCTGAACAGAGATAAGTGCTTTGTTTTTGCTGTTGTTTTGTTTTCTCTTAAATCACCCATAATTCAAAATGGAGCAAGTATATTACTAAATGATGTGTTCCCAAGAAAACAGTGCTATAGTTTGTTTTATTGTTACCAGACTTTATCACTCTCATTGTATAAACATGGAAAATAGCAGTAATCAAAGGGGCAAATGTGAATCTAGAGGAAAATGTTTTTGCTTTAATAATGAACCTCCTTTCTTTCCAAAGAATTTACTGCAAGTAAATCACTCCACGTGAAAAATGCAAGCCTATTGCTCTTTGGCTGTCCATTCAGTGATGATTCAAAGTCATCCTTGACTTTATCTTGCAAAATAAATGGTTACCATGGAGTTCCTATCCATGGACCTTTCCATACACATTTTCACTTTCTAAAATTCAATACTAATTAGAAGAATTCAGAGCCAGTGATTTGTAAGGTTTCAAAAATAATCACATCTTTGGCCACGTGCTTTATAATTCTAACGTGAATTATTTTTTCTTTAGTGATATGACATTGTATTATTATTTGTAGTGTTTACTTCCAATAATAGTTACATGACTCATGAAAATTTCTTTTCACTTCCTTCCATAGAATAGGTGAAAGTGGAGAGGCTAGGGTACCACATACATTTTTTATTTCTTTTATTTCTTGTAATTGTGCTGGCTGAAGGTGTTTGGCTATGCTGAACTCAAAGCACTAAATATTAAATTTCTGTTAACTGTATGCAGGACAGAGTTGTGGAAGCTGGGGGAGTTTCATGGACATATAGACAACATGTCCTCTGGTTTAACCTATTTATAATCATTGTTAGATCAGAAACCATAAAACAGAATTCTGAAACACCAACTTTTCTTCTTGAAAAACTATGCTTTACTCATTTAACCTTTTAGTGACTTTATGGGGTAGGATTATCATCATCCCCAGTTTACAGATGGAAAGCTAAAGCTCAGAGATTGAGCTATGTAATAGCAGAGCTGGGGTTCAGTCAAACCCAAGGCAGTTTTCTCTATTGTCTGAGTTTGAATCACTCTGCAACACTGCCTCACTAATACAACAATAATGACAACAACAAACAAAGACAAAAACTGAGATGTAATCAGTGTCTTATCCAGAGATGGGCTGGGAATCAGTTCACTTTCTTTTTTTTTTTTTTTTTTTTGAGTTGGAGTCTCACTCTGTCGCCCAGACTGGAGTGCTGTGGCCGCTCCCGACCACCGCAGCCTCGACCTGCTGGGCTTCGGCGATCCTTCCACCTCAGCCTTCCAAGTAGCCAGAATTATAGGCATGCGCCACCACGCCCGGCTGATTTTTTGATTTATTGTAGAGATGAGGTCTCGCCTGCCCAGGCGGGTCTCGAACCCGTGGGTTCAGGCAATCCACTCACCTCAGCCTCCCAAAGGCGCGGGATTACAGGCTGAGCCACCGAGCCCGGCTTCAGTTCACTTTCAAGTGTGTCTTGTGTCCTTTAGAATGTTAGTGCAGGGAGAAATTGAACACATCATCTAGTCCAGTTCTCCCACTGCCGGGCACTTAAATAACTGTTTGTTGATTAATGGACTTCACATATGAGACAATCATAGCCCAGAGTAAAAAGGATGTGTCCAGGGTTATAATTAAATTAAATTATAGTTTTGTAAGGGATCTGAGAAATGTTCTAGAAAATCTTCCAAGCAAAGTTGGAACACGTTCTCTCCTTGAAATTCTTCCAAAGACTAGGCTCTTCTTTTCATAAAAGTTAATTTCTCTAGAACAGTGACATAGTCATGCATAAGGTGCTATGGGAAGAGAGGAAATACAAAGTGGTGGTCTTTTAGCTATGTTAACCAACTACAGTAATCTTTATAAATTATTACTCTCATTTTACCATCAAGAAAGCCTGGGTTCAAGGAGGTCCCACAGTTACTCAGTTGTGGCACAGGATGACCCGGTAATAAATCCAATGTTTGTTTTCCTATACCACTCTTCCTTCCATTTTGGATTTCTTTTTTTTTCTAATAAAGATCAACAAATAATGAACTGTTGGGTTGGGTTTGGTGACTCATGCTTATAATCCCAGCATTATGGGAGGCCAAGGCGAGATGATTGCTTGAGCACAAGAGTTTAAGATCAGCCTGGGCAACACAGTGAGAGCTTGTCTCTACAGAAAATAAAAATAAAAAAAATTAGCTAGGCCTGTAGTCCCAGCTACTTGGGAGACTGTGGCAGGAGGATCACCTGAGCCCAAGAGGTCAAGGCTGCGGTGAGCCATGATAGTGCCAATGCACTTCAGCCTGAGTGACAGAGTGAGACTCCAACTCAGGAAACAAACAAACAAACACCAAAAAACAGCTGTTTGTTCCCTACCCAGATCCTCTTTACCTGGCCAGAGTGCCATTATTCAACTGCTGTGAGTGTTGCTTAATGCCCACAGTGGTGTTCTTCTCCAGAGCCTGAAAGAGTATGACTTCCTCCTTCCCAAGAGTAGCCAATGACAGGCAATGTGAGATACAAAGTGTCAGTCTCCTTGCCTCAAGGTGGAACAGTTCTGTAGTTCTGTTAATGCTCCAAAGTCTCCTGTGGATCAAGCCAAGTGCAGGCTTTATCTGAGAACAGATTTGTGCTCATCTCTTTCTCCTTACCTATCCCGCTTCACTCAGTTTCTTTCAAGTTCCCGCCCTCCAAGAGCATGCCCTTGATCCAAAGATTAGCCACATTTGACTGAAACTTGCTAAAATATTTATGACTTGCCTACCTTCTTGAACAGCATACCCAAGACAATCTTTCCTTTGCTTGAGGTCGTATTATGATACCATCAGTTAAAATGTAAGTGCACTGGGGTGTTTGTTTTGTGCTGGATGACTCTACTTTGCTTAGCAATCTCCTTTAGTCACCATTTCTCAGGGCTTTGAAGTCTGGCAGCCCTGGACTCCAAAACCTAATCTGTCATATGCCTTTAAAAAAAATGAGATGTGTCATATATTTTCTGTTGATCTAGACTGAATTCAAAATTTTCAAGAAGAGCTGTGTTTATTTTTACTAGTTATTTGAGGCACTACTAACCTGATACCTCTTTAAATTAAATTCTGATGTTTTTACTTTTTAAAGCTATCATGGTAGTATGAATGTAGTTTGCTTACTTGAATACAAGTTTGTGGTTCAGATTCACAGGAAAGATTTTTTCCTTTCCTCTAATTAGAGGCAAGATTGAGACACGCAGTTTTTTTTCTGTTCTTTTCTATGTGGTAGCTTATTTCTTCATTATCCTTGCACTGAAGGTGTAGTCATTTTCTACCTCCAGTTTTACACAGTGATCTCCTATTAAACTCCCCACATTTGAGATATTTTTTACTTTCTACATCATTCACAAAATGTCCATCTCACAATCAATGGCATCAAAAATTTGGTAAAATACACAAATAATCTTTATTATCATCAGATAAATTGCATCATGGAGTTATTGGTTATCTTGACAAGTTCTGTTTCTGTGTAGTGGTGTGGATGAAAGCCTGGCTAGAATGGACCTAACTGAGAATGGGAAGCCAGTATAGACAATTTTTCTGAGGAGTTTGGTACAAATGGGATCAGAGAAATGGGGCAGTATCTGGGGAAATAGATGAATAGAAAAGACAGTTCTCTTAGAGAGACAACAGCACATTTGTGTGCTGCAGAGACTGACCCCAAAGGGAGAGAAAAGAACTGCTGGAGCTAGGTCCTAGAGTAGGCAAGAGGAGATTTGATCCAGTGCATACATTGAAGCACTGGCTTTAGCAGGACAATGGCCAGCTCATCAATAGCAGACAGACCAGCAGAATATGCAGATATAGTGGTGAGAGTGGGGAAGTTTTTTTTTTTTTTTTTTTTTTTGTTGGAGTCTCACTCTGTCGCCCAGACTGGAGTGCAGTGGCCGCTCCCGGCCACCGCAGCCTAGACCTGCTGGGCTCCGGCGATCTTTCCGCCTCAGCCTTCCAAGTAGCTGGAATTACAGGCATGCGCTACCACGCCCGGCTGATTTTTTGATTTATTGTAGAGTTGAGGTCTCACTGCCCAGGCGGGTCTCGAACCCGCGGGCTCAGGCAATCCACTCACCTCAGCCTCCCAAAGGCGCGGGATTACAGGCTGAGCTGAGCCACCGAGCCCGGCTAGAGTGGGGAAGTTTTTTCTGATTCCTTCCACCCTAATGAAATAGGATGCAAGATCAGTTGAACTGAAGATAGGGATCATGTGTTGGGGGTTTGCAGAGAGAGAGGAGAGGTTAGAGAGTGGGAGAGCAAATGGAACAGGCTTGCAGCACTAAGGCTCACTTGAAATTTTGGTTCTGAATTTAAAGGAAGACCAGTCAATATGGTCTTTGATTTTTTTCAGGCCTGGAGTAGGCAGAGAGGTGAATCGAACTGGGACTGTGTTGTGCAATATTGAGTATCCTGAATGTACTGAGAAACAAAGGAGCTGAAGAGGTATGCAAAGGAGAGATTATAGTGATTTTAACCAGGAAAAAGAGGAATGGGGGGCCATAAATGGGTGAAGTGATGGAAACATCAATGAATTGGAGCTCCTGGTGGCAACAAAGTCCCATTGGTACCAGGGTATTTGAGATACAGAAATAGGAGGTGGTGGTTTGAGAGGGAGATTCAGGAGGTTCAGTAATTGATGATAAAGTCCATGGTGTGATCAGGGGCATGAGGGACTGAAGCAAGCTGGAAGACTATCTTGTAAAAGAAGAGCTCAAGGGTCTTGGAGACCAGGGTATTGGAGAAATCTTCTGTCTATCTATCGATCTACCTGTTGTTTGTCTGTCTATCTATCTAGCTGGCTGATTAACTAGCTCCAAGAATTAAGACAGGAGTAGTGTTGGAGATGGTCACAGTAAGCAAGAAGGTAAAAAATTATAGGGAGTGATCTATGCAGCTTATACTCCTAAAAGGCTGTGTAAGGAACCTAAGTTGAGACTTAGACTAGAAATGTGTTCTGTATCAAGGAAACTGTAGATAAAAGAGAGTGATTTTGATAAGAGATTCTCTTTTTTTTAAGAAACAAATTTGTGAGTATGTGTGTTGCCCAGGCTGGAGTGCAGCAGTGCAATTATAGTTCACTGCAGCTTAGAAGTCCTGGCCTCAAGCGACCCTGCCACCTTAACCTCCCAAACAATAAGGGATTCTTCAAGAATTCCACAATGTTGTGCATGCGAGAGATTCTACAACAGTGCCAGTTAATTAAGAGCTGTCTGGATTCTCTAAACCACTTCTCTCTATGCCTCATTCAGCATCTGCAAAGGACAGATACCATAGTTAGCAAGCTGGAGAAGATGGTAAAAAATCTTAAAGGGGGAAAAAGAAAAGAAGCCAGCAATATCCCTTTTCTGACTGCAGATATCCTGCTTGCAACATAAAATTGAGTGAGAAGCACAACATGAAAGCAAATTTGGAGTATTGACTTCTCCAAGTAATTGGACATTTCTAGTATTACACTGAGACTGCTTGTATTTCCTGAGAACAACCTGAAAATTCATGGTGTTGTTTTCATAAGGGGCAGTGGAATAACTAACCCTGATAAGCACATTTAAAGGATGTATAGATGGGTGGGGGGCGGGGTGGGACTTTACTGTGCATTGTAGGATGTGTAGCAGCATTTCTGGCCTCCGTACTAGTTGCTGGTAGCAATCTCTTCCTGTTATAACAATCAAAACTGTCTCCAGACATCGCCATATGTCCTTTGAAGGGGGCAAAACTGACTTTGTTGAGAACCACTGAATTAATAGGAGACAAACATAATACTGCCTCAGGATCAAATGCTTGTTGTTATATCAGTTAAAATGATCTGTGAAAGCCTTTTCTTCTCCTCAACCTCCTTGGACTCCTGCTAAGATGCTTGACCCTTCTCTTTTTAGATGCTCTTTTCATCTCCTCTCTTATCTCTTCTCCCCCCTCTTAGGACTCCACCACCTCCTTCTAGGGGTGTCCTCAGAAGCTCAGATTTTCTCCTACTTTAATACACAGAGCAATTTCGCTCTCTTTTGTCTCTTAGGGGCCCAGGGGGTTGGGCAATGCTTGTGTGCCTGTGTGTGTATGTATGTATATGAGTATGATGTGGGGAGATGTGGAATGCGCATGTTATTTTCTTTCATTTAAAATGCCTCGTCAAGTTATCTATCTAAACAGAGCCATATCTATTGAAAAGCAATCATGTCAATCCTCAAGTAGAAGCCACTGCAAATGTTAGAAGTTTTAAATAGAACATTCTCCTCTGGCTACCCCCTACACCCAGGTACATACAGGAATTTCGGAAAATGGGATAGTACATTCCAGAGAAGGGGCCTGATGCTTTGCTTTTAGATGTGTTGACTGTAAATATTTTACATAATCAATTCAAAATTTCACCTTTTATCTATAAAATGTGTATATCAATCAGACATGAAGGGATGCAAACTTTCTAAAGTACAAATCAATGAATTAAAAGCAGCCAGTCAAGTAAAATCATATTAAATATAATATGCTGATGTACAGCACACAGTTTTTACAATCTCACATTGTTTCGATTTTTGCTAATAAGACACAGAAATGATTTAACAAGTATGTGGCGTTAAAAATGACAGACATTTTTGAGGTAGCGTTTTGTGGGGTTTTTTTAAAACCACTTTTAGAAGTTATCGAGATATATTGGTTTTAGCTGCCCTCTTTGTTTCATTAGAAATTTCTTTATTGATACCATGGGCATTATTTTAAAACTTTGATCAAACTATAATCTAAAAATCAGGAAAATATTATGTTTCTTAGGTTTCCATCTAAATAGTATTAATATTTCATTTTACATTCTGGTAGCATAAGTTATACTTGCCTCTAAAGTATACAAACTATTCTCTTTGTATTTTTCATGGATTTTTCTATCCTCTGATTCTTCCTTTTATTCTTTGGGTAAAAAACCTCAAAGAAATGTCTTTCAAACTCCAAGCTAGTACACTGTACTGAGGTTTATTTTGAATGTCTTCAATAAAAAGTACTTTTGTTTTAATCACACAACCCATTCTTTTTCATATAACAGTAGATTTCAACTATCATAAAAGTGCTGTTGGATTACTGTCTATCCATTTAAAGGATACTTTAAGTGACTGAATTAAATGGTCAGTCATACAGCAAAAACACATTGGTGTGTGTGCTTGTGTGTGTACAAGTACATAGGTGTGTGTGCTGCTATTGTTATAACTTGTTGGTTCCTTTTTTGACTTTGCCAGTCTGAGCAATAATAGTCCAGAGTCTTGTGACAAAGTATAGCAATTGGGATCCTACCTCCCAGGAAGTCTGATCTGTCCCCTTTCCCCACACTCAAATTCTTTAGAGATGAAATTTAAAAGTTCTCTTTCTCAAAAGATATCTTAAATAAAGTGTAAAAGACAAAGTTAAAACTGGTTAAGAGAACTACCACACATATAATGGATAAAGAATTGGTATCTAGTATATATGAAGAACTTCTATAAATCAATATGAAAAAGAAAAAGAACCCAGTGAAAAAATTAGTAAAGAACACAAATGGGCATTTTACAGAAAAGAAACACATATGGTTAATAAACATATAAAGAGATGTTCAACCTCATTAACCATCAGGCAGATGCAAACTAAGGCTAGTTTTTATTATTTTTGAACTTTATATATCACAAATATGTGTGATAAAACTACATAACTACACACATGTTTATAACAAGGGAAGGATAAACACAATATTCTAAATTATGTTTATTCAGAGAGGAAGTAAATTCTAAAATTTGAAATGCATAGTCAGTTGTACATTACTTGTAACAGTCTAGGTTTTTGGTTTGTTGGTGTGTTCATTTGTACATATTACATTATTTTTTAAAATAGATGATAGCTATCTCAGAAGCTAGATATCAGGCAATGTTTGGACCAAAGATTTTGGTGGATTATAAGCCAAGGATAATGATGATTTCAATTCTGTGCAACTGAGGATCTTAAAAGTAACTTGGAGGCAGAGAGAGTAAAACCTGTCTTAAAGCAACTTCAAAAGTTTGAACTGATAGAGACCTTGTAAGCCAAAGGAGTTTATATTAGTCAGGATGGGAAAGGTTATTCTGTAATAACAAATAAACCTCAGATCCTCAAATTCCAGTGATCTACTACAACAAAGAATTATTCCTCATGTTCACAGTATGCCCAGTGTGAATCTAGACTCAGGGACCCAGGTTGATGGAGGTTCCACCATCTTGTAGCTTCACTATCTAAAATGCTTTGACTCCTTGTTGAGCACTGGAAGGGCTCAAACATGACATTAAATGCTTCAGCTTGAAGGTGACCCACTTGATTTATGCTCACAGCCCATAATTACAACTACGTTTATGACCTAGACTTAACTGCAAAGCAAGTATAATTCTCCAGTGTGCCCAGAAGGAAAGGAGAACTAAATTTATGTAAGCACTAGAGCTGTTTTCAATGGAGACACAATGGCAATGCCTTCATGTCTAGATGACAAAGTATGACAGACTACGGTAGGAGACATGTTTTCTACTTCAGCATAGGATGACTTCTGTGCATTGAGGGCCCCACAGAACCTAGCTTAGCTGTCCACTCTGGAGAGTTTTAAACTTTGGATGTCTATGAAACATACCTGTAGGGGTTCCCAGGAATACTTGGCATAGGCATTGAATTGAAGAAGATGAAGGTCTTGCCTTGGTCTCTGTAAGCAAGAATCAGAGAGAATTGAGGATTATTATTACTAATGTGAGCACATTTGCATCACAGGCAAATAAAACTCAGGCGAACACCTGTTACATTTAGAGCACTGCAAGTCATGTGAATGCTAGTGTTTGCTTTAGCTCACATTTTTCTCATCTTGCCCCAGGAACAAATTTTAAATCACAGCTACCTTTAAAGTCACCAGGGTGTGAGTGCCCAATCCCTGAACCTTTTAGGGGGCTAAATTGAAGGGGTTCTAGAAATTCAGTGTGAAATTAGAACTCCTTTATCTTCCTCATTTTCTTTTTTTTCAGGATTCCTCTGACATTTTAGCAATTGTAATATTACTTTTTTAAGCATGCTTAGAGTTGGACTTAAGTTATAAAGTGTATTCTGGCACCAGACCCCAGTCATCAAAGTCTCCTATGGGAGATATTTACTTGGCTTCTCTCTGGATGTACTGATGTGAAAATCGTATTCATCAGTTCTCTCCCTGCCTCATTGGCAACGGGCTCCTGGGCAGAGCATAAGCTATGCTCACATGACAGCCAACTCGGAGTGTAAATAGTAACATAGATTCCTCAGTATTAGTGAGTTTTCTGCAACTTAACCCCTTAGAGTCATCCAGTACAGGCCAGCCCCCTTTTCTCTCTCTCTCTTCCTACTGAATTTGGGATTCCTTTTTATTGCGGTCACAGCATATTCTACAGAAGAGGAGGTCTGCAGGGTGGAATGCTATCTCCCAGATCTTTTCCAGGAAAACACAATAATAAAACTCCCACCTAAAGGATATATAGCAAATCACTTCAGGAAAAGAAATCAGTTAGAAAAAATAGT
Source organism: Cephalopachus bancanus (assembly GCA_027257055.1). Taxonomy (NCBI): domain Eukaryota; kingdom Metazoa; phylum Chordata; class Mammalia; order Primates; family Tarsiidae; genus Cephalopachus; species Cephalopachus bancanus. The sequence goes on from JAPVLO010000699.1 coordinate 155,279, forward strand.
GATATTGGGAAATTACAAAAACTGATATTGTATCAGTCTGTTTTCATTCAGAGAAATAGAACCGCTAGGAGATTATATATCTACTATATTTATCAATTTACATATAAATTTGGATATATACATACAAAATGTACATATACATTTATAAATCACACATAAACACGTACACATCCATACACCCATATACATATGTATTTAAGAGATTTATTACAGAGATCTAACTTGACACAATTACGGGAGCTGATTTAGTAGTTTTTGCCTCTGGTGTTGGATCTTGACGACTGCAGGGCAGGCAGTTAGGAAGAAAAGACAGAAATGAGTTTAGGGAGATCATGAGCTGGAGCCCCACGAGGACAGAGGGAAACACATGTGAGTTTTTGTTATCATTGACCTTGGTGGGGTGGACATCCTAAAAACTCTGGAGTCCTTCACCACAGAGCTAAACACAACTCACCTGGTCCAGGAGTCAGAGAAACCGAACAAGGACCCAGAGGAGGGTGGAACATACAAGCTTGTTTGTCAGCCTAGCCAGGTTGACATGTTACAACACCACCAAAAATGCATTCTCTGACATGATATCTCTGACTTTATTGATGGGAAGCACCAGAAGTCACCATACCCTTGGGATCTCTTTTATTCCTCTGGAAAAATCTCAGAAAACATTTTTTTTGGATCACCTAGGCTTTTTACTTTGTAGGATTGTACTCATAAGCCTGAAAAGATATTAGACCTGCACAATAAGACTTCCTGTAGCTTAGAACTGGTGATATCCTTCTAACTGAACTCCCTTCTACACATAAGGAAACCCACCTTTAGTTCAGATTATTTCAACTAACATCTGTTGAGCTCGTCAGTGTGCCAGGCACTGTGCTGGGTACTGGGAGAGAAGATGATGAACTAGACCCTTGAGGAACTTACTCTCCAGTAGGAGGGATAGACACATAAACAGAAACAATTATGCAGTATTGGCAAGGGCAAACTAAAGGAATGCGAGATGTGCCATGGGAATGTGGAAAAGGGACAACTAGGGCTTGAGATTATCTTAAAGGATGAGTAGGAGGTAGCTAGGTAAAGCAAAGTACAAAGTGTGGAGAAGGCCAAGAGATGTCATAAGCAAAGGCCTGAGGTTTGAATCAATAGGCACATGGTGGAAATCGTAGACATTAAAGTATAATAAAAGCATAAAGTGGGTAATGGGGAGTGGCAGAAGATAAAGCCATGTCATGGGAACTGCATCAGCTACACTTTGGAGATGCTAACGGATTATACCTGTATCAGTGAGTGATATATTCAACAGGATCTTACTACAATAGTTTAAGCAGAAAAGCTTATTGGTTTTCTGCAACAAAAAGTCAGGGGTAGGAAACCAGGATTTGCTCTGGTAGCAAAACCATGTTATTTGTTATGTGGGCTTCTTCCATTTCCCCACTCTGAAATCTTTAGTGTCATACTCATTGTCCCAGGATGGCTGTTGCTGCACCTCTCGGGTTCATATCTACATTCTGGAAGGGCTAAAAAGGAAAGGAGAAAGGGCACAGCCCTCTGGAAAGACTCTACCATTATATTTGGAAAGAGAATCCCTCCCCGTGGCTTCTGGCTATACCTCACTGGCCAGAATTTCATCAGATGGCCTCACCTCGCTGCTGGGGAGCTGGCACGTGGGAGAGCTCTGGAGTCCTAATGCTTGCCTGCACTCTCTCTTAGGGCCTTGTATCCTTTATCTTGAGGTAAAATCCTTCGGAACCGTGCTCTGTGAACTCTGATGAACACTTTCAAGTATCTGAAGTTGGGGAATACTGCAGAATTGGAAGTGCTTACCATGGCTCAGAAAGCCTTCTTGATCTGGCCCTCTGTCACCTCTCTGATGTCATCTCCTTCTACTTTATCCTCATTTCTCATTCTGCTCCAATCACCTCGAGACCCTATTGTACCGAAATATACCCAGCATGCTCCAGTTTCATCTCTTGACATTTTCTGGTTCCTCTATTGAGAACTCTCTCATTTAGATATCTACAGGGATCTATTCCACCTTTCCAGATTTCACCTTCTAAAATGTAATCTTGCTCCTGTTACTTTTGCCTTTTTTCTTCTGTCTCCTCAAACTAGAATATAAACTGCAAAAGAGGAAAGATTTCAGTCATACCTAGAGCAGTGCCAGGCACATAACAGATGCTCAATAAATGATTGTTGAAGGGATAAACGAATAAATAAAGACAGAGGTGCAGCTTCAGCAAAGGAAGGAGGGGCAAACAGCTCCTTTGTCTCCTAAGAAAGACTTAAGAGAAAAGCAGGATATCAGGAACTATCAGAGCTGGGTAAGAAGGAAATGTGGTGAGCCAGGAAGGGGAGGAGATGGTTAAAAAAATATGAGGTATTGGATGCTCCCAGGAGAGGGCTCAGATTAGTAAACAGAACTTTATGTTGAGTGTAAGCTGGCAGGTTGAATCAACTCCTGACTGGAGTTTTCTTGGGTTTTCCCAACATCTCAGTGTATCTTTAATCAGTCAGAAATGTTGTTAATGGTGCATGTGTGTGTATGTATGTGTGTGTGTTGCATTGACTTTTCTTAGATTGAACATTAGATTTGATTATGAACTTGATCTTTCCTGTAAAATAATCTCCATCCATGTAGCCTGAAAATTGATTTTGTAATAGAAGTCTGTGCTGAAAATGAGGATGGAGAAACTTAGATCAATACAGAGTACTGCATTACCTATTATTCACAATGAAACTCTTTCTCATCTTATGCAAGGAGTGTGTGTGTGTGTGTGTGTGTGTGTGTGTGTGTGTGTGTGTGTGTGTATGTATGTGTGTTTATTGAGGAGGAATGTGTCGAGGATGAAGAGAGTAAAATCATGTAAAATATACAAAAGCATATAAAATAAGCACACCATTTTGCAGATAAAAGCTGTAACTTTATACAGAGGGAAGCTTCCTTTTTCAAATATCAGATATGTTTCAACAGGGCAGAGTCAATGCACAATTGTAGAATAGTTTATTTCTAGGTTCTCAGAGCTCTTAAGATGACCCGATAAGGTAAGACAGGGAATCAAAAAAAGTTAATAAAATAATTTCCACCAAATATTAGGCACTTCTTTAGAGGTTTTGTTCTGTTTTTCTTGAGAAGAAATATTTTTGTTTTGCTTCTTTGCTCATTATAAACTTATTTGTCTTTGAATTAATAATATATGCACATGACAGAAAATTTAAAATGTACAAAATAGTAGAGTGAAAAGATGAACTCCTTCTTGCTAAGATCCCTGAACCACACAGAGCTCCCCTTCTCAAAGGTAATCTTCCTGACCTAGGACGTATGTGTTTCTCAACCCTGCCCTTTTTATTTAATAATTTATTTTTAAGATAATTCCACATCAAAACATATGGAATTGTGTCTCTCTCTTAAGGATTACATAGGAGATTATTCATTTTAATAGTAAAGTTTTTCTTTACTCACCTCAGGAAAAATTAAGATCTCAAAGGGAGAGAATTTTTAAGTGTGTGACCTTCTTGGAAGCCTTCCAAACTCCTTCCAGAAACAGGATTGCCATATAAAATGCAGATAGCTATATTTGAATTTCAGATAAGCAATTAATATTTTGGTATGTATCATGCAATATTTGGGGAATATTTACAAAAATATTTGTTGTTTATCTGAAATTCAGCAGGATATACTTATACAAAACAATGACTTGGTATTTATCTAAAATTCAAATTTAACTGGGAATTCTGTATTTTAATTTGCTAAATCTGGAAACCACCCATTTCTTAATTTGTGAATAGAGCTAATCTTAACCTCAAACTCTACAATGATGAGTTAGTTGGTGCCTGTTAATGCAGAAAAATATTGCTTCTTAAATATCATGGCTATGAAAACAACCTCAAACTTTAGGCTTCAATATTTCTCTTAATTGCTTCTCATAATCCACAAGAAAAGCAATGCCTTTCTCAAGTGTTTTACATAATGCCTTAGACTAAGACTGTTTATCATATTGTCCTCAGGAATAAAAAACCTGTAATGTATTTAAGATGTATATTAAATATTATAATCATACATTTGAACCTTGAGATGAATTACATTTCAGGGGAACTTAACATGTATTGCTTATGCGGCTTTTTTCAAAATGAAGTATTGCTATTAAGAAAAATTAAATCAGCTTGTAATTAAGCCAACCTAAATGTCTTATTGGAAAGTTAAATACCAACCGTGTAAAATTTGTATTTTGTTTTCTTATGAAGCCCTTTTGAGAATTAGAAGTCAGCGCAATGTGATGCAGAATGGACTACCTTTAGCTTGTTTTCCCCAGACTGAAATAGATACACAATCTTCTTTAACATAGCCATTAGAGGGGATAAGAGGACAAGACACAGAAGCAAGGTGTGCATGAGAGTTGTGGAGGAGGGCTGGCCCAGCTGATATTTTGGAGATAGGACTAGACTGTATAGCTTCATTAGATTCTAAAATAATTCTGTCATATTTCTTGTAATATTAGACTCAATGGTTCAAACTGGGAAAGAAAAGAATCTCCACATGTAATGGGAAACCATCCTGGTTTTGAAGCCAAGATGTGTGACTTGAATGAGTTCTTCCTCTGTCTCTTGTCCAATGATAAAAAGTAAGAAAATGAAAGAGTAAACATAAGAATAAACATGCTAGGTTGAAATCAGTATTATGGTTTTTCTAAAATTTTTAAAGTTCTCTTTAGAAAATTGTTGGTTTTGTTCCTTTGTGCCCTGCTCACCATTCTTCTCTCTCTTTCTCTTGTTAGACTTCTTATAGTTACCAGGTACTAAAAATAAATCTTCTCTTCTTGTCTGGGGCAAGAGCGCCCTTTCTCTTTGCAGGGGGAGCCATTAAAAAAAAATCTGTGATGTCTTGAAAATCACTGGAGATGGAAAGGGCTGATGCATAATATATGGGCAGAGAAGCTTGAGGGTATCTTCAAGCCTTCTCTTCCCTCCTCCCCAGAATAGCTCCATCTACTAGGCTGGAAGCAGGTGGCAGGAGATGGCAATGATGGAATTATTGCAACAACCATTGGTTGCCCAAGCCAGACTCCATTCAACATTTAAAACAGAGTGAACAATTGGAAATTTAATTTCCTTTTGGGGCTAATCTTCTAGAATTCAAATATTATAAAAGATCCTGAAAATAAGATGACATATATTTTAAAAATATACAAGTTTACCTTCTTGGAACCTTTTGCAGCTCAGCATACCTGGTCAGATTTGCTGGCCTGTTATTACAAGGGGGGAGATTTACCAGCACTTCTTTTGTGGCACTCTAAGCAAGATATTTATTTACCTTGTGAATATAGAAGCATGACACTCCTGGGTCTGTAAATACTCAGTTTTATAATTTAGTAAAAGCTGTTTCCTTTGAAGGTTTGTAAACATAGCCTTGAATTTCTTGTACAACAGGCCTAAGCAAAAAAAAAAAAAAAAAAAAGTATAAATAAAGCATAAAAAAGAAATGCTTCACTCTGCTACATTGAGAGGGTCATTCTGTATACACATGCATATTATTTTTGGTCTGGATGGACAGCAAGCATTCAGAGAAGGAACAAGGACTATTATTTTTCCAAAGAACTAAAAACGAGCTTGATACTATAGCCAAATTCCTTTTTAGCAATTGTATCTTATAGGAAGTCCACATTGCATAATTAAATAGAGGATAAATTGTGGGAATTTAGTATCCTTTCCCATGAAACATTCTTTAATGCATCTAGACTGAATGATCCATCAGAATTTGACTCACTAAGGGTAGTCCTAGATTTTTTTTTTTTTGAGTTGGAGTCTCACTCTGTCGCCCAGACTGGAGTGCGATGGCCGCTCCCGGCCACCGCAGCCTCCACCTGCTGGGCTCCGGCGATCCTTCCGCCTCAGCCTTCCAAGTAGCTGGAATTACAGGCATGCACTACCACGCCCGGCTGATTTTTTGATTTATTGTAGAGATGAGGTCTCGCCGCCCAGGCGGGTCTCGAACCCGCGGGCTCAGGCAGTCCACTCTCCTCAGCCTCCCAAAGGCGTGGGATTACAGGCTGAGCCACCGAGTCCAGCAGTCCTAGATTCTTCTATAAGATTCTAGATTCTTAATAAGAATTCTTCTATAAGTACTAGATTCTTTTCTTTCAGCCAATTCTATTGAGACAAATAATGCAGAAAATGTCAAAGTGGAGTAAGAAAGAATACAGAGCCTGGAAACAGTACGCTCAAGTCTCAGTACCCAAAATGAAACTGTAGAGGAGCTTCCATTTTATACAAGGTCTGAGATTTGGCTTGAGATCCCCTGTTGTGCAGGGAATCCATGTGGATACTCACAAATTTCAGCAGGAGGGAGCATGTAAGTCCTTGCTCTTTTGTCTTGCTCCATTCTATTCCAAGTTAATGCTGATTGGGTGGTGCAGAGCTAGGGATTTTTGATCCATGCTACAGAGGACCTTTTACAGGAGATCTTTTGAATCCTTTTCCCTTGACTCAAGCTTCCTCCCAAACATTATATATTTGTTTTTGCAGGGAGAGTTTAGGGAACAGTACTTCTAACCCTCCCTGTGTGAATTGTGAATAAATTTGTTGGATTCTGCCTGAAGAAGTACCTTGGGCTCTTCCTGCATAATCAAGAGGCAGAGCTAACCTTGCTTAGCCTCTAGTCAATGTCAGGAAGTCCACGACTAAATTGTCAGGTTAAAGGAACAACTACCTGGATCTAGGTCATGTCTCAAGACTGGGATGAAAACAATGAGATCAAGATTTAGTGTAACAAAGAGGAACTGAGGTTATAAGCATAGACGATAATAGGAGTAGATGGAAAAATATCAAAGACTATGGCTCATGGATTTATGTGAAGACAATTATGAGGACACCCATTTGCTCAGAGGAAAGTAGTCAGACATTGCCATGGTCATCAAAACTGGGTCAAATTATGCATCTCCTTTGGAGAATAGACCTTAATAACACCTCTATAGTAATCATGATGATGACAATAATGATAACAAAGTCCAAGGCAGCTTCTTATGCTTAGTCAGGAAATAGCAAACACTTCATAAGGAGAATCAGTAAACCAATTAATGTTATCCATTATGTGAATCACTTTTAAGGCACTTTATCTAGCAATCAAGAGAATGCAGAGCAACTGGGATTCTTATCTTGAAGTGATTGTCCTAAGACAATAACTGGTAGGATATTTGTAGTATGTTGACAAAGCATAAAAGATTCCATTTAGTTCCAGATCTACTGAGAACATTGCAAAGTTTAGCTGTAATTATTAGGCCTGAAACACTGCAAAAGTAGGTTTGATATACAGGTTGGGTATAAGACATCTCTTATGTGCCATTTCAGATCCTTTGTGTCTCAACAATCTCCTGGCCACTTGTTTTCCAACCACTATTGCATTGACTAACTTCTCATCGATGCAACCTGACAATGTCTTACCTCATGCCCACTGTACCTCTATAGACTCCTACCTGGGACTTCGTTATTGATAGAGGTAGGAGACACTATGAACCATGGAAGCAACTTGATGTGGTACCCATGTGTGTGCAGCATATCACAGGAGAGTCTGAGAAAGTTAACACCTCATAGGTCAAATTTGACAAGGTGAATGAGTTCTTGTTCTTTCCTCTCCCCAATGACCTTTTGAAGATCACCCTGTGGGACAGAGGCGTAGCCTGCTTGATAAAGCACTCTCATATTGGTTCTCCCTCATTCCTGGTCTTTCTCACCTATTGCCTCTCTCCTACTTCTCTTGGATTAAGCTTCCCAGTAAATTATAGCACATAAGCCTTTCCTGTAGGCTTGCTTTATGTGGAACTCAGGTCAAAACACTTGGCAGGGATCCCCTGATGAGCTAAACTTCAGAATTCCTCATTTTGACATTTCTTTATAAGACATCACATGTTCTTATCAACTTGTCTTGCTCTGCCCATTTTGGAGTTAACTGGAATTATGTGATTCCATAGATATTTATATTAGGTTGATGCATAAGTTTGTAGCATTTGTTTTTGGCATAGCAACACTATGGTGTTGGGAGTTTATCATTTGTCATTTGGAGTGACGATGTTGTACTTGTGAAAAAGCCTTACGTTTTGCCAATTTGAAGAAAGGTAGTGCTACTTGTGAGCTAAATAAGATAGAGTGTCAAGTGGAAGAAACAAACACTTCCAACATATTCTTCTGTTTGAGGTTAACAGAGGAGTACAGGTATCAGAGATGGCTCAAAACATCTGTGCTGTGTATGGGGAGAATGCCATGGGGAAAGCATAGTAAGAAAATGGTTTTGAGCCGGGCTCGGTGGCTCAGCCTGTAATCCCGCGCCTTTGGGAGGCTGAGGTGAGTGGATTGCCTGAGTCCGTGGGTTCGAGACCCGCCTGGGCAGCGAGACCTCATCTCTGCAAAAAAACAGCCGGACGTGGTAGCGCATGCCTGTAATTCCGGCTACTTGGAAGGCTGAGGCGGAAGGATCGCCAGAGCCCAGCAGGTCGAGGCTGCGGTGGCCGGGAGCGGCTACTGCACTCCAGTCTGGGCGACCGAGTGAGACTCCAACTCAAAAAAAAAAAAGAAAAGAAAAGAAAATGGTTTTGTCATTTCACAGAGGATCACTTTGATCTGAGTGATTCTCCACATTCAGGAAGACCATCGGGCTTTGATGAAGACAATTTAAAACCACAATGATCCATGTCAGTCAACTCGAGAATTGGCAGATGTGATGAACTGTGATCAGTCAATCACTGTGTGACATTTGCATTCTGTGGGCAAGCGAAAAACACTTCAGAATTATGCATCAATCCAATATATTTTATATTTATTTTCTATTTTAAAGATGTGGGGTACAATTTAGGATTAGGTATATTAGTGGTCACTGTACAAGTAAAGTTTGGACCTCCCTTTGGTCCTCACTTCACCTGGTTTGTGATCATGTACCCTTATTGATGTTGTGTCCTCACCCCTCCTCTCCTGGCAGTATCCTGCTATTGGCAATCCCTTTCTCATAATATTATGGCAAATGTTCAGGGTCCATTTATGAGTGAGAACAGGTGGTACTCAGTTCTTTGTTTCTGTGATAGATCACTGAGTATTATAGACTCTAAATCCATCCAAGCTGCTGCAAAGTCCATGTTTGTCTTTTATGGCTGCATAGTATTCCATTGTGTATATGTACCACATTTTTTTTATCCAGCCCAGTTTTGATGGGCATCACAGTTGGTTCTATGTTTTTGCTAATGTGAATACTGCTGCAAAAAATATGTGTGTGCAGGTATCTTTCTGGTAGAATTATCTGAGTTCTTCCAGTTATATTCCTAGTAGGGTGATTACTGGATCATATGGAAGGTCAATTTCTAGTTCTTTTAGAAATTGTCACACTGTTTTCCATAGAGGTTGAACTAGTTTGCATTCCCACCAGCAGTGTAGAAGCATTCCCTTCTTCTTGCCAGCATCTGTTGGTTTTTCTTTTATTAATTATGGCCATTCTTACCAGGGTTAGGTGGTATCTCAATGTGGTTTTGATTTGCATTTCTCTGATGATTAGTGAGGTTGAGCACTTTTCCATGTGTCCTGTTGGATGCCCATATATCTTCTTTTGAGAAGTGTCTATTCATGTCTTTCGCGCACTAATAGGGCTGTTTGTTTTTTTTCCTTTCAGCACGTTTGAGTTCTTTCTAGATTCTGGATGTTACCCCTTGTTACCCCTTTATTGCCCCAGTTAGCAAACATTTTTTCCCAGTCTGTGGGCTGTCTCCCACTCTCTTGATGGCTTCTTTTGCCTTGCAAAAGCTTTCCAGTTGAATGAGGTCCCACTTGTCTATCTTATCTCTTATGGCATGGACATCTGGGGTTTTGATCAGGAATTGGTTGCCTACTCGGATTCCCATAAAGGTATCGCCTGCATTTTCTAAGTGTCTCATAGTTTGAGGTTTTAGGTTTAGGTCTTTGATCCATTTGGAGTTGACTTTTGTGTATGGTGATAGGTAGAGGTCCTGTTTCAATCTTCTGCATGTAATCAGTCAGTTTTCACAGCACCATTTACGGAATAGGTTCTCCTCTCCCCAGTGGTTTTTTTTTGGAGGCTTTGACGAAGATGAGTTAGTTGAGAAATTGAGGTTTTACTTCTGGAATCTCTATCCTGTTCCATTGGTCTATATCCCTGTTCTTGTACCGATACTAGGTTGTTTTGATTATTGTAGCCTTATAATAAAGTTTAAAGTCTGGAAGTGTGATACTTCCCACTTTGTTTCTTTTGCTGAGGATTGTTTTGGCTATTTGTGGTTATTTATGTTTCCATATGAATTTCTGTATTGTTGTTTCCAGGTCTGAGAAGAATGATGCTGCTAATTTAATGGGTATTGCATTGAATCTGTAGATTTCCTTTGGTAGAATGGATATCTTAACAATGTTGATTCTTCCTATCTATGAACATGGAATATTTTTCCATTTGTTTGTGTCATTTTTTATTTCTTTGAGCAGTGTTTTGTAGTTTTTGTTGTAAAGGTCTTTCACTTCTCTAGTTAGGAAGATGCCAAGGTATTTCATGTGTGTGTGTGTGTGTGTGTGTTGTGTGTGTGTGTGTGACTATTGTAAATGGGATTGTGCTCTTCGTTTGGGTATCTGACTGTTTGTTGTTGGTGTATAAGAATGTGACTGTCTTTTGCACACTTATTTTGTACCCTGAGACTTTGCCAAAGTCTTTTATCAGTGCAAGGTGGTTTTTGACAGATTCTCTTGGATTTTCAAGGTATAGGATCATATCATCAGCAGAGAAGGATAACTTAACTTCATCTTTTTCTATTTGAATACCCCTGATTTCATTCTCTTGTCTAATTGCTCTAGCTAGGACTTCCAACGCAATGTTGAACAGTAGGGGTGAGAGTGGGCAACCTTTTCTTGTTCCAGTTTTCAGGGAAAATGCTTCCAGTTTCTATCCTTTTAGCAATATGCTGGCTGTGGGTTTATCTTAGATGGCACTTACTATTTTGAGGTATGTTACTTCTATGCCTAGGTGTTTGAGGTTTTTTTTAATCAAGAAATGATGCTGGATTTTATCAAAAGCTTTTTCTGCATCTAATGATACAATCATGTGGTTCTTGTTTTTACATCTGTTGGTGTACTTAATTACATTTATGGTCTTACAGATGTTGAACCAGCCCTGAATCCTGGGGATGAAGCCTACTTGGTCATGGTGAATGATTTTTGAGATGTGTTGTTGGATCCAATTTACTAGAATCTTGTTGAGAATTTTTGCATCTATGTTCATCAGTGATATAGGCAAGTAGTTCTCTTTTTTTGTTGGATCTTTACCTGGTTTGGGTATCAGTGTGATGTTAACTCTGTAAAATGATTTGGGGGAGAATTCTGTCTTTCTCAATTGCCTGGAATACTTTCAATAGGATTGGTATCAGCTCCTCCTTGTGTGTTTTGTAGAATTCTGCTGGAAAGTCATCTGGTCCAAGACTTTTTTTTGTTGGTAACTTTCTTATGGCAGAGTCAATTTCCTGGGTAGTAATTGGTCTAGTGTCTCAATGTCATCTTGTTTCAACCTTGGGAGGTTATATGATGTCAGAAAGTCCTTCATTTCATTTAGGTTATTGAGTTTGTTTCCATTCAGATGTACATAGTAATCTCTGATAATCTTTTGTGTTTCTTTGGGGTCAGTTGTGATTTGATCTTTTGTGTTTCTGATTATTTGGGCTTTTTCTCTACTTTTCTTGGTCATTCTGGCTAGGAGTTCATCAATCTTATTTATCCTTTCAAAGAACGAGCTTTTTGTTTCGTTGATTGTTTTCTATTAAAATTTTGTTTTCTATGTCCCGTATTTGGGCTTTTACTTTGGTGACCTGGATTCTTCTGTTGAAGTTAGGGTTTTGGTGGTCTTGTCTTTCCAGCTCCCTTAGGTGATTTGTTAGGCTGTTGACTTGTGATCTTTCCATTTTCTTGTCGTGTGTTCATAGAGATATAAATTCCTCTCTTAGAACTAATTTCATGGGATGCCAGAGGTTTTGATAAGATGTTTCTTCATTTTCATTTGTTTCCAGAAATCATTTAATTTCTGTTTTGATTTCTGTGTTGACCCAGGAGTCGTTCAGTATCATGTTGTTTAGTGTCCATGTCTTTGTGGGCTTGGGGGGAATTTTGCTGGTGCTGATATGTATTTTTATTACACTGTGGTCTGAGAAGGTATATGGCAGTATTTCAATCTTATGAAATTTGTTTATGCTTGATTTGTGGCCAAGGATGTAGTTGATCTTGTAATACATTCCATGTGGTGATGAGCAGAAAGTATATTCTGTGCTTATTGGAGTGTTCTGTAGCTATCTATTAAGTCCATTTGGTCAAGCATCAAGTTGAGGTTCTGAATCTCTTTGTTGATTTTTGCCTCGATGATCTATCTATAATTGTTAGTGGGTATTGAAGTCCCCAATTATGATAGTGTTAGAGTCAATATCTTTTTTTAGTTTACTTAGTAGTTGCTTTATAAATGCTGGTGCTCCTGTGATGGGTGCATATATGTTTAGGATGGATATCTCTTGTTGGTGGATTGAACCTTTTATCATTATGTAGTATCCTTCCATATCTTTTTAAATTTTTGATAGCTTAAAGTTTATTTTGTCTGATAATACAATTGTGACCCCTGCCTTCTTTTGTGATCCATTTGTCTGGGAAAGCATTTTCCATCCTCTAACTTTGAGTCTGTATGCATCCCTTGTGGTGAGAGGAGTCTCCTGGATCTAGCAAATTATCAGGTCATTTTTTAAAAATCCAGTTTACCATCCTGTGTCTTTTTGGTGGTGCATTTAGTTCATTCACATTCAGACTGATTATTAACATGTGACTGTTTATCCCTAACATGAGGTTCTTATAAAGTTTTTTCTTTGTTTGTTTTCTTTTAACTTTTGAGTTGATGTATGTGTGTGTTTTCAAGTTTGCAGTCGCAATGTATTCTCTTTTAATTCTGTGTTCTCCTGTTCTCTCGGGAAGTGTGTGGTCATTCTTTTTTTTTTCTTCCTTATGTGCTTCATACCTCTTTAACATCTCCTGTAGAGTTGGTCTGGAAACTGTATAATCTCTTAGGGAATTGTATGTCTGGGAAGGATTTTAATTCTCCATTGCTGATGAAGCTGAGCTTGGTTGGGTAGGACATTTTTGGTTGAAATTGTTTGTCTTTGAGGACTTTGAAAATTGGACTCCAGTTCCTTCCAGCTTGTGGTGTTTCTGTCAATAATTCTGCTGCTATTCGGATTGATCTTCTCTGGTAGGTAGTCTGACCTTTCTCTCTTGCTGCCTTTAGGATTTTTTCTTTTGTATCTACTTTGTGTAGGCAAATTACTATATGTCTAGGGATTGGTCTTCTTATTTGATATCTTTTGGGAGTTATCTGTATCTCTTGTGTTTGGATGGCACATCTCTGGCGAGATGGGAAAAGTTTTCTTGGATAACCTTCTGGAATACTTGCTCCAAGGTGTTCTCTGTTTTCCTCTCTTCTTTTGGGATACCTATCAGGCATAGGTTCAACCTCTTGATGTAATCAAACACATCTCTTGGACTCTTTGTTTTTCCTTTCTAGGTTTTCGATGTTTTTTACAGATCAGATTAATTCCATATTTTGATCTTCAAGTTCTGACATTCTTTCTTCTGTTTGATTAGTTCTGCTTTCCATGATTGTCATTTATTTCCTGGATGAAGATTTTATTGGTCAAAATCTCTGTTATAAGTTCTTTCAGTGTTGCATCTTGTCTTTCTTGAGTCTCATTCATTCTTTCCACCCATCCCCAAATCCTTGTTTTATTCTGGGGCCAGTTATTGGTGATTTCTATTGTTTGGGCCCTGAGGTCTGATTTTTCTGGCATTTTCTCCTTGTTACACTGGAAATTACCTGTATTCTTCCATTGTTTTTCCTTATTTGTGACAGATCTCTTTCCTTTCTCTTTAATCCCATTATTCAGTGGCAGTGGGAGGGGCTTTCACTTCTGATGTTTGCTCAGCCCTCTATTCTTCCCTGATCAGGGCTCTGAATTTGTTCTATTTTGAAACAGGGCTGAGAGTGGAAAACTTTGGTATCTCTTGTAGTTTTGAGAGTTGAATAAGATGGAGGTTGGTGAGCTAGGATTCAAAAACTACTTGCAAATCACAATATTCACTGACTGGGGTATGGGTTCCCTGAGACTCACTCCTTACCACTACTCTACATGACAATGCAATGGATACATGTATGTACCTACTGAGTCCAAGATAAAGTAACAGCAATGAGGAGAACAGAGAAAAGTAGAATAAAATAGGATGGATAAAAATTTTAAAAAATAAAATCACAGAAAACCAAATCAGAAATGAAGGCAAAAAACAATTAAACACACACACACACACACACACACACACACACACCCCAAAACAAACTGGAAAGAACAAAACAAAAAACAGAAAAACCAACACACACACACAATGCCAACACAAAATGAAAGAAGAAAAAAAGAAAAGAGAAAACAAAGAAGGGGATGCAAATTGAAGTCTCACACATACATTAAACTAAAAAAAGAGAAGAATGAAAAAAACCTGAAAGATGTACACTCAGTCATTCACATATGCACATAAACAGAAAACAAAAAATGAAAGAAGAAATAAAATAAGAAGAAAGAAAAAAAGGTGGGGGGGAGAATATAATTTGAACCTTCACGTGCACATTCATGTACGAAGAAAGAAGAAAAAATAACAAAAAAACCCTGCCTTCTTGTGACAAGTTCTGTAATTGTTCCTCTCAGCTGTTCACAGGTAAATCCCTCTGCTGTCTCCTGCTAAGCTGTGGCCACATTCACAATCTCCCCAGCATGCAGCTCAGGGAAGGAGACAATGGTGGGGGTGGATGAGGCTTCAGTCTTCCCCTCCCACTCTCGGAGGGTCAGGGAGATCCCCTCTGGTGGGGAGGTACAGGATTGTCTTCTACACCCCAGGAAGCACTAGGGTCCAAGCAGAGCAGCTGTGGCACCAGCCACTTCACCAGGAGAGCCCTGTCCACTTGTTCCCGAGTTCCCACTCAGTCCCTCACATGCTCACTTATAGACACATACAAAGATGTCCATCTAACCCAATATATTGAAAGTAAGAAGAGCTAGTTTAGGAATAAGACAATCACCAAAAGACAAACTTGAATGCTTTTCAGAAATTGATATAGTTGCATTGTGGTTTGCACAAAGGCATAAAGTCTCTAATTTGCATATGTGCTATAGTACATAATCACACACATACATGCATGGCTCTGAATTCAAAGGGAAAAACATGTACTGGACTATTAGAATACAGTCACTGTAGACAGTCAAAGGGTAATAAAGTAACATGAAAAGTCATGGAACAGGGAGACAGGTAAATATAAAAATGCATTCATATTAATTTTAAAGAGGTTACTTGTGTGAAGGGGGTAATATATTGAGAGAGACTTAATTAACCTTGAAGGTTTTGAAGTAGCAGAGATGTTTAATGAATGTTTTGGCATACTCAGAATTGATTGAGGAAATCTTCTCCCATGAAAATTTCTTGGGAAATTATAGTGTATTTTTAACAAATAAATGAAACACTGAGGAAAATAATCAGGTAGTGATTGAGCTCCTCAGTGCAATTGATCGAGTCATACCATGTAAAAGCTCTGGGAGAAATATTACCTCTATCTGACAATAAATATATCTTGTCATTTCCAAAGAACTCTGAAAACGGAGTTCCTGTACTCAGACTACTCCAACCTTAATGGAAGAAGAGATGAAATGTGTAGAGTCAACCAAAACGAAGCAGCAACAATTACATTGAATTTGAAATCATTTACATTGATTACAAAAGTGAGATATAATTCTATAAGCTTGAGTAAAATAAGGAAAAGTGTCTTGGGAAACAATACAGATGTGATCTACTTTTGAATTTTATATCTTCTTACATAGATTGGTATTTAAAACTGAAGACTTTTTATTTCCTAATAGCAAGAGAAAAAACACGACTATATACTAACTAAAAATACTTTGATGAGCCACTGGTTCTCAGTACTCACGGTTGTTGAAATGTTCTCCCCAGTTTGAAATCCTATAGTGTTCCTGCCATTGCATTCAGGATAAAATTTGAGTATTTGACATGGCCTATCCCGCATCATTTCCTCCTTATACCACGTTGTTCCTGTTGTCTGGAATCTTCTGTGTTTCTTCTCTTCACGAATTCTCTCTCATCTTTCAAGACTCATCTCACCCTGTAGATTTTGATGATCTTGGTTTTAAATTGTCTACTGAATTGTTTGTTTTTCTTTTCATTTGTCTTTTAAATAAATTATTTTTCAATTTCCAAGATGTCAGATGCCTTTAAACTTACACTATTGCTTTCTAGTTGTTAAACTTGTGTTTAATAAAGATGACATTCTTGCAATTGGTCTCATTGTTTTTAATTTTTAAAGTGCCTACAAACTGGGCTCAGTGGCTCAGCCTGTAATCCCGCGCCTTTGGGAGGCTGAGGTGAGTGGATTGCCTGAGCCCACGCGTTCGAGACCCGTCTGGGCAACTTGGCAAGACCTCATCTCTACAATAAATCAAAATGAGCCAGGCATGGTAGCGCGCCTGTAGTTCCAACTACTTGGAAGGCTGAGGCGGAAGGATCGCCGGAGCCCAGCAGGTCGAGGCTGCAGTGGCCGGGAGTGGCCACTACACTCCAATCTGGGCGACAGAGTGAGTCTCCAACTCAAAAAAAAAAGAAAGTGTCTACCAAAATACAAATAATTTTAAAAGTATTATTATAGGTTTTGTATTTATTAGTTATAATTTAGAATATTATTTTCAGGCCAAAAAACCTCAGTCATTCTTGACACTTTTTTCCTCTTACACTCTGCATATCTGATACTCCTGGAATCCTGTTGTTTTGACTTTCAAAATATATCCTGAATTGAATCACTTCTGTCACCTCCACCTGAGTCCAAGCTTACATCAGGTCAGTCCCTTGTAGTAGCCTCCCAACAGTGCTTTCTGATTTTGGTTTTGCCTTCTTCATAGAGTCAGCCTCTTCTTTATGAAGCGTCCATGAATTAGTTGGATGGTAAGTCATCTCCGGATTCCAAACCTTCTATAGTCTCCCATCTCATTCCCCATCAAAGCTCAAGCCTTTAAAAAGCCACCAAGGCCACAAACTATCTCCCACTATCTAGCCCCCACCTGCTTTCAGTGGCATCAGCCCACCCCTCACCCCGCCCCCCCTTCCCCCCCCACCGCAGAAGGTGCATTCCTGTCTGAATTTCCTGGTCTGAAATGGTTTCTAAGACATCCATAAGGGTTGCTCCTTCACTTCCTTCAGGTCTTTGCTCAAATGCTACCTTCTCACTGAAGACATTTCTAAACACTTTTTTCAAAACTGCAACCTCAGTTCTCAAACACACACAGATCTACTCCCTTCTCCTTTCCTGGCTTATTTTTTCCCATTTTGTTTATCACTATTTACATGCCAAATGTCCTACTTAATAATTTGCCTACTGCTGGGTGACTTGCTTTGGAACATGTGCCTCACAAGGGCAAGGGTTTTTTTTTCTCTTCTGTTTATTGCTGTATCTCCTGCAAAGAGGCAGTGCCTGGGGCATCATAGGTACTCAAAATATTTGCTCAGCAGAGAAGTAAAAAAATAAGCAAATGAAAGAATAAATGCATTCAGTGACATGAAGACATTCTCATGATACAATATAAGTCAAAAATTGGTATTTAAAACTTTATTTCTAACATACGTCCAATTTTGTTTGCTACATAGAAAAAGGTGCATACATTTACAAAGGCAAGAAGGATAACGTTAATAGCGATTATCCCAAAATGAGACATTCTTTTGTATTTGTGTATTTTCAGAATTTTCTATGATAAGCATTGTAACTTCCCAATCAAGAAAAAAAAATCTTATTTTTTAAAAACAGAAAATGAAGATAGCAAAAAGAAAATCCCAAATAATTTCTTGGTATCTTCATGATATCACATGATGGACCGGGCTGTTTTTTTTTTTTTTTTTTTTTTTTGAGTTGGAGTCTCACTCTGTCGCCCAGACTGGAGTGCAGTGGCCGCTCCCGGCCACCGCAGCCTCGACCCGCTGGGCTCCGGCGATCCTTCCGCCTCAGCCTTCCAAGTAGCCGGAATTACAGGCATGCGCTACTACGCCCGGCTGATTTTTTGATTTATTGTAGAGATGAGGTCTCGCTGCCCAGGCGGGTCTCGAACCCGCGGGCTCAGGCAATCCACTCACCTCAGCCTCCCAAAGGCGCGGGATTACAGGCTGAGCCACCGAGCCCGGCGGACCGGGCTGTTTTTAACATCTCTTTCTTTTTTCCGATCCCTCATTACTTCCTTCCATCCCTCTTTCCTCCCTCTTCTGCTCTAACACAATGAGTAATTTGGCAAAAAATTCAAATCTTTGGTACTTTTGATGCTCTGAAGGAGTCATTTGTCAGGTTTTGAGAGAATTGAAAAAAATCACTTGATTGCTTTTTATTTGACCATCAGTCTTGTTCCCGTTGTATATTATACCTTTATTTTAGTTATTTGGATACTAAATATTTGATGTCCGCTTGCTCATTCTTCAAAAAAAAGTGTAAATTTGGAGGCTGGTCCTTAGAATGACATGATTTCAACAAGTATTTTCTTTCTTCAGTATTTGTGTTCTCCCAATGTGAACTAAATGTACCCATGTAAGATATGTGAATGTTATGTGCTAAACATAGCATATATAGTTTTTCCTTTTTTCTCAATCCTGTTCCTAAAGTCCTAGAAAAACAAACAGTAACCTGGCATTTGGTCTTTCTATTTAAACAATCTCATAATATTTTGATTGACAAGGTTTAAAAATGTGTGTGTGTGTGTGTGTGTGTGTGTGTGCTTGTGTGTGTGTTGTTATAGTTGATGTAACATTGGCTGTCAGTTAGGAAGACAGATTTAATTTAGATAATTGATTCTCCAGTGTAGGTTATTCCTCCCCCACCCTCCCGACCAAGGTACATTTGGTAGTATCTGGTGATCCATTGGGTTGTCACAATTAGGGGGCAGGATTGCTACTGGTAGAGAGTACAGGACATCCCACAACAAAGGATTACTCGGCCCAAAAATATCTGTAGTGCTGAGCTGCAGAAGTCCTGTCATCTAGATTGAGAATGAGTGAAGTAAATCCAGAGAAGACTAGCCACTGAAAGGATACCAATGAGAGAAGTTCTATCCTTAAGCCATTTTCTGAGCCAACAATCTCATTTTTGCTTTAGCTTGTTTACTTTTTTGCTTAAGGGCAAAAGAAAATTTTTAATCACATCCCAGCTGGATTTTAAACTGAATAAATACTTTGTTATTTGAGGGTTCAGTTGGGTTTACTGAGTTACCCATCACATTGCAGTATTTCCTCACACGTGGGTCACTCTTGAGCTCCTGAACAGTGCTGGAACCTGAGAAAGATACTGGTGACCTGAGCAAATACCTACAGAAATAAAGCTCAATGAGATTAGCTGCTTAGCCCTGAGGAGTGCTTTGTTCAGCACCATTTCTTTCTGAGACAAATGGAGATGGGTGTAGAAGGCATTTTAGGAAGGACAATTTTGTAGTGGGGACAGACATGCAGGGCAGTCCAAAAGGCAGAGGCTGCACCTCTCTCTCTCTTTCATTGTTCTCACCCTTCCATGCTCTCTCCTCCTCTTTTTCTGTTTCAATTCCTCCTATCCCCACCAATCCCATCACATTTTCAAAAATCTGTGATAGAGACGGGGCAAGATGGCGACGGCATAGGTGAACTGGTGAGAGTCTCTGAACGGACCAAGGCTGCATACTGCTGAATAGACAGACTGTAAAGCAGAGGGAAAAGTGAACAAAACCAGAAGACCCTCATAAGGAAGAACAGGTCATTGCAGAAGAGAAATAAAAGCAACCCCACCTTCCCTCAAAAACAGAATTGAAGAGGGGGAGGGAAAGGGGGAGAGGGAGAAAAATCTACAGAAATGAAGAAAAACCAAAAGAAGAGTATGAGTCTCTCCCAGACGCCTGGGAGAGCAGACATTGAGAAAACTGACTTTGAAATGCAAACAATGAAAAGTCCCCAGAATGAAGGGTCTCAAAATGCAAATGTAGATTTCAAAACAATAATGGAGAGATTAAAAAGAATTGAGGAGATACAAGAAGAAACTAGGAAGGAGCTGATATCTGAGATAACAGTAATAAAGAATACTGTGAATGAAATAAATAACAAACTGATAAGCATGGAAAGCAGAATTACCCAAGCAGAAGAAAGAATCTTAGAGCTTGAGGACCAAAATATAGAAATAACCCAAACTCTTAAAAATACAGAAAATAAGCTCAAAAAGACAGAACAAAACCTTCAAGAGATGAGTGACTACCTTAAGAGGCCTAACCTAAGAATAATCGGACTCCCTGAGTCAGAAAGAGAAACAGAGACCACATTGGAACAAACTTTCCATGAGATCATTCAAGAAAACTTCCATTATCTAATCAGCAATGCAAAAATTCAAACACAAGAGATTCAGAGAACCCCCACAAGACAACAAATGAGAAGACCAACTCCTAGACACATAATAATAATTCGCCTAAATAAAGTAGGCACAAAAGAAAAAATCCTAAAGGCAGCAAGAGAAAAAGGCCAGATCACCTACCATGGAAGACCAATCAGAATAGCAGCAGATTTATCTGCAGAAACCCTGCAGGCTAGGAGAGCTTGGAGCCCTATCTTCAAAGTCCTAAAAGATAAACAATTTCAACCATGAATAACCCACCCGGCCAAGCTAAGCTTCATCAGTGAGGGAGAATTAAAATCTTTCCCAGATATCCAATCCCTAAGAACTTATGCTGCCACCAAACCATCTCTACGTGAAACACTTAAGAAAGTACTAAACACAGAAGAAAAGGAAAAAGAACAACATTCTTCACAAGAGTACAGGGAAAAGAATAAAATATACACGAACCAACCCCAAAACCAAAAGAAAGACAAAAAAAAGAAAAAAGAAAAAAACCAAGTGGAAGAACAACAACTCAATAAGAACTCCATGATAGGGACGAGCTCTCACATTTCAATAATTAGTCTGAATGTGAATGGACTAAACGCACCACTGAAAAGACATAGAATGACAAAATGGATAAAATATCACCAGGCAACAATATACTGCCTTCAAGAGACCCATCTCACTAGAAAAGACATACACAGACTCAAAGTAAGAGGATGGGAAACAAATTTTCAGGCGAATGGAACAAAAGAAAGGAGGAGTCGTGATCCTAATTTCAGACAAAATACCATTTAAGCTATCAAAAATTAAAAAAGATACAGAGGGCCACTACATAATGATAAAAGGTTCACTCCATCACCAAGAAATATCTATCCTAAACATATATGTACCCAACATAGGTGCGCCAACATTCATAAAGCAACTTCTAGGAAAACTAAAGAAAGACATTGATTCTAACACCATAATAACTGGGGACTTTAATACACCACTCACAACCTTAGACAGATCATCAGGACAAAAAATCAGCAAGGAGATCCGGAACCTCAATGAGACTCTGGACCAAATGGACTTAATTGATACCTATAGAACACTCCATCCAAAGACCACAGAATACACATTCTACTCATTACCACATGGAACATATTCTAAGATCGACCACATAATTGGACACAAATCAAGTATAAGCAAATTTAAAAGGACTGAAATTCTACCATGCACCTTCTCAGACCACAGTGGAATAAAAATAAACATTGACACCAACAAAGTCCCTCCAAAACCCACAAAGACATGGACACTAAACAGCATGATGCTAAACAACTCCTGGGTCAATGATGACATCAAAACAGAGATCAAAAGATACCTGGAAACAAATGAAAATGAAGAAACATCTTACCAAAATCTCTGGGATGCCTTAAAAGCTGTAATAAGAGGGGAATTTATATCGCTACAAACACACATGAGGAAAATGGAAGGAACAGAAATTAACAACCTAACAAGCCACCTAAAGAAGCTGGAAAAGCAAGACCACAAAAACCCCAATTTCAGCAGAAGAATCCAGATCACCAAAATAACCCAAATCCAGGACATAGAAGACAAAAAGATAATAGAAAAAATCAATGAAACAAAAAGCTGGTTCTTCGAAAGAATAAACAAGATCGATGGTCCCCTAGCTAGACTGACCAAGAAAAAACGAGAAAAAAACCAAATAAGTACAATCAGAAACACAAAAGATGAAGTCACATCTGACCCTGAAGAAATACAAAAGATCATTAGAGACTACTACGTACACTTGTATGGAAACAAACTTGAAAACCTTAAGGAAATGGAGGACTTTCTGACATCACACAACCTACCTAAGTTGGAACAAGAAGAGATTGAGACCCTAAATAAACCAATAACAATCAAGGAAATCGACTACGTAATAAGAAAACTTCCTACAAAAAAAAGCCCTGGACCAGATGACTTTCCAGCAGAATTTTACAAGACATTTAAGGAGGAGCTGATACCAATCCTACTGAAGGTATTCCAGGTGATTGAAAAAGATGGAACACTCCCCAAATCATTTTACGAAGTCAACATCACATTGATACCCAAGCCAGGTAACGATCCAGCAAAGAAAGAGAACTACAAGCCAATATCTTTGATGAACATAGATGCTAAAATTCTCAACAAGATCCTAGCAAACCGGATTCAGCAATACATCTCAAAAATCATCCATCATGACCAAGTAGGCTTCATTCCTGGGATGCAAGTCTGGTTCAACATTCGTAAAACCATAAATGTTATTAAATACATTAACAGATGTCAAAACAAAAACCACATGATTATATCATTAGATGCAGAAAAAGCTTTTGATAAAATCCAGCACCCCTTCTTGATAAAAACCCTTGAACATCTAGGCATACGGGGAACATACCTCAAAATAGTAAAAGCCATCTACGAGAAACCCACAGCAAGCATACTCCTAAATGGACAAAAATTAGAACCATTTCCCCTGAAAACTGGAACAAGACAAGGATGCCCACTCTCACCCCTCCTGTTCAACATAGTATTGGAAGTCCTGGCTCGAGCAATCAGAGAAGAGAAGGCAATCAGGTGTATCCAAATAGGAAAAGAGGAAGTCAAGTTATCTCTCTTTGCAGACGACATGATTGTATACCTTGAAAACCCAAGAGAATCTGTCAAAAACCTCCTTACACTGATAAAGACCTTTGGCAAAGTCTCAGGATACAAAATAAATGTACAAAAGACAATCGCATTTCTCTACACCAATAATAAAAAAACAGAAACCCAAATAAAAAACACAATTCCATTCACAATAGCCGCAAAAAAAATGAAATACCTTGGCATCTTCCTAACCAGAGACGTGAAAGACCTTTACAAGGAAAACTAAAAAACACTGCTCAAAGAAATCAAAGTTGACACAAACAAGTGGAAAAATATCCCATGCTCATGGATCGGAAGAATCAACATTGTGAAGATGTCCATCTTACCTAAGGCAATCTACAAATTCAATGCAATACCCATCAAATTACCAGCAACATTCTTCTCAAACCTAGAAAAAACAATGCAGGAATTCATATGGAAACACAAACGTCCAAGAAGAGCCAGAACAATCCTCAGCAAAAAAAAAAAGCAGGTGGTATCACACTGCCAGACTTCAAACTTTACTATAAAGCTACAATCATCAAAACAGCTTGGTATTGGTATAGGAACAGGCATATAGATCAATGGAATAGAATTGAGATTCCAGAAGCAAAACCTCAATTTCTCAACCAACTCATCTTTGACAAAGCCTCCACCACCTACCACTGGGGAGAGGAGAACCTATTCAGTAAATGGTGCTGGGAAAACTGGCTGACCACATGCAGAAGATTGAAACAGGACCCCTATCTATCCCCATGCACAAAGGTTAATTCCAAATGGATCAGAGACCTAAATGTAAAACCTCAAACCATAAGAACCTTAGAAAATGAAGGAAAAACCCTCATGGAAATCGGAACTGGCATCCAATTCCTGAACAAAACCCAAAACCCACAGCTCATAAGAGAGAAAATAGACAAGTGGGACCTTATTAAACTGACAAGCTTCTGCAAAGCCAAAGAAACCATCAAGAGAGCAGGGAGACAGCCTACAGACTTGGAAAAAGTATTTGCCAACTCCAGGTCCGACAAAGGCTTAACATCCTGGATCTACAAGGAACTCAAGTGTGCTGAAAAGAAAAAAACAAACAACCCCATTATAAAATGGGCAAAAGATATGAACAGACACTTCACAAAGGAAAACATCCGAGCAGCCAACAAACACATGAAGAAATGTTCAACCTCACTAATCATCAGGGAGATGCAAATCAAAACCACACTGAGATACCACCTAACTCCAGTCAGAATGGCAATTATCAACAACTCAAAAAATAACAGCTGCTGGAGAGGGTGTGGTGAAAAGGGAACACTTCTACACTGTTGGTGGGAGTATAAACTAGTGCAACCTCTGTGGAAAGCAGTGTGGCGATTCTTAAAAGCTCTAAATACCGACCTCCCATATGACCCCGCAATCACCCTACTGGGAGTATATCCTGAAGAACACAAATCACTCTATAAAAAAGATACCTGCACACGCATGTTTATCGCAGCATTGTTCACAATAGCAAGAACCTGGAAACAGCCATGCTGTCTGTCAAAAGAGGACTGGATTAAAAAAATGTGGTACATATACACGATGGAATACTATGCAGCCATAAAAAAGAACAAAATCATGAATTTCGCAGCAACCTGGATGGAACTAGGGTCTATAATACTGAGTGACCTCTCACAGAAACAAAGATCCGAGTATCACATGTTCTCACTCATATAATGGACCTTAAACATCCAATGCAATACTATACGAAAATGACTGACCATACTGGGAAACTATGGTGGGGGGAGGGAGATGGGATTAACAGTAGCAAATATCTGTCTGGGTACGGGTAAACATCCTATATCAACAGGGTGCCTGAATGAAACACAATTGTATACCTAACCCTTAACTGTACCCCACAACTTCACAATAAAAAAAATAAAAAAAATTAAAAAAATCTGTGATAATAAGGGTAAAATGAGTTTTAAAGGTCAGTTACAATAGTTATTAAGTGACATTGAACATTTTTTGTTTTTGCCTTTTCATTCATTTTTCAACCACTGTGTTTATTTTCATGGCTGACTGGGAAACAAGATTGTAAAAGTTTATAGGCTTACTTTTCAAATCAAAGTTACCTTTTTGAAATCTGAATATCCCAGGCTGCACCAGCTTGTGAAGTAGCATGTGGTCACATTTACAGTAATATCCCAATCTTTTCTGCTCTTCCTAGACCTCAGCTCTTCTTCAAAGGCTCTCCTATTTATGTGCCCTAGTTCCCAGGGCAGGGTTTTAAATGTGCCAAGAGAAAAAGCTGACCCTGACTGCCTTTGGCCTCATCATGGCTATCTATTCCCATCATGACCACTGTGGTCCTTACGTACTCTGTGACTTCTCAGCTGGGCACAACTGCTAAAGCCTGGCCTCCATCATCTGCGCTGCTGGCTTCCAGTGCTGAAGTGAAGTGAATGCTTTTCTACTTCTCTCCATTGAACTTGGCTCAGGGACAGCCCAGTCTAAAAAACTCTTTCATTAGCACAACTCTTTCGGCTTTTGTGCCCAATATCTCTCTCCAGTGAGACTCAAAAGTAGCTCATTTGGTCAAATGTGTGTTTGAATAGGAGAGTATGGGGAGAAAGGGATAAAGGAAAACAACTCTTTATTTCTACAGTGACATTTTTCACCTCTTCTGGGGTCACCATATCATACATAAATTACTACCTTAGCAAAAATAAAAATTTTTAAAAGAGAAAAAAGTACCATTCCCAAAACATATGAACTGATAAAAAGAAATACTTTGCAGACAGGTATCAATCATCTAAATATCCTCACTAATAGGGCAACCACACCACAAAACTCATAAAGATACAGTTTACATTGTAGTTTATGCAAATGGTATTCCTGGAATTTTTCAGTGCACAACCCCAATAGTCATATGCTATGGACTTGTTTACTAAATCATTTAAATTCCAGCATTGATCCAACTGCTAAACCAGTCGAATATTCTTCTTAAGGATTCATTTTCCCAAAAATCAAAACAAAATTGTACACACATACTGGCCACAGCCTTATTGCAAGTTCTAACTTCAATATTTGATGAATATTATCCTAAGAGTAACTTCTAGGAATAGATATCTGGATTGATTTTGTGACATTTTAGCTATAACTTAACTATAATCCTAACAGATATATCTAACAGCTTTAATATATCTTTAGTTTTTATGATTTGTATTCTAAAGAATTGTTCTTCTCAGTGTTAATACTTTGAAGCACAAAATATGTGGCTCTGATATGATCATCTTTATGAACAATTGCATGATCTTTTGACAAGCATTAGCTTGATTTCCCCTCTTCAGACCTTCAACAGTAGACTGAGTTTCAGTTTTGGCAGTGTAATATTTGCTTTTCCTACATTTGAGTTGGAGTTGACAAATGGAAATTGAAATAATGTGCCAGGAGACTGTTGATAGGTGTCATAATTTCTGGCTCCGTCTTCAATTTAAAGCCTATTTGATGACAGAAGTGAGAACTTAGGTGTTGGGAAAGAAGAAATTTGGATTCTCCATGAGAATGTCAATCAGTTAGATATCTTGACAACTTGACATGTTACCATGAATGAAGGCATCGTTGATAGATGTTCTAACATTGGATTGAGTTTCTTAACCACAATCTAATCTCATTTTAGACCCTAGATGTCTCCCTGAAATTTATTGTATCAAAAAATATTTGTAGCCTGGATCTTATTTTATTACTGACTTAAGCATATATACAAAAAATAGTTTATCTTCAAAAATGTAAGAAGAAAAATCCACAGAGGCATCTCATTATTCCGATGAAGAATATTTTTCTTTAGCTGGTAGAGGAGCGTGTCCATCTCTCAAGATGTTAATCCAACGTACAGTAGCTCACACATGCATGTGTTGGCCTTTAAAGGTATTCATGTATTCACAGTTTGCCACATTGCTCACTTCTGTATGACTAGCAGTTATCATTCACTTTAAAGTTCTGGCATATGTAAAATATCACACTGACTATGCTACTTTTTTCTGATGTAAAGATGATCACAAAAGCTAATAAAGCCTTCTGAAGATTTTATTTTTTATTTCATCTAATAGTAATGGGCCAAATCTTTGCAGTCAGTTTCCTAATCCCACCCATGCTCTCTGTCTCATGAAGACCTGCATGCATTCTTCCCTCTGTTTGGAACATTTTATACCTCATCCCCACTCCATCATCCCACCAGTTGCTGGGCTAACTTTTCCTGAGAAGTCTTCCTTGATTCGAAATCCCTTCTATGATTCCAAAGCATCCTGAATTAGCCCTTTTTGTAGCATCTTTTCCACTAATTAGTAATGGCTCATTTCCTTTCTGTCTCCCCAGTAAACGTCAAGCTTCTTGAGGGCAAGGTAATTAAGTCTGTCTCATTTACCGTGATCTGTCCAGCTCTAGTCTCACGTTGGGAGCACACAAGCTCCTCAATAAATGTTCAATGAATGAAGACTTAAATAATGGCTTAAACAGCTATCAATATCCATTTCTTATATCCAATGCTGAGTTGCTGTTGAAAATACAGCTACTTACTTCTGCTTTTCTTATCTAGTGAATATTTGAGAAATTTGTCAAGCAGGGATACAGAAAGCTGTCTTTAGTTTGTCTTATGTCAGTATGGTAAGGGTTCTCCAAAGCCTGCTTTATTCAAAACAACACATACTCAATGGATCACTCTCTTGATCTTGAACCTACAAGTGGGAACTGTACTCAAGTTATGTGCAATCCAATAAAAGCATGTACTTGAATTTTTTGTTAACCCTAGATTTGATATCAGGGAGACTTGAAACCTTTTATAAATAGAAAACATGTTAGTAAGAGTATATGTACTAAAATTTTCTCTTTCCATTGTAATGAATGTATATCTAAATTATGACTAATTTAATTTCTGATGGTAAGCAGATGAATCACTTTGGCTGTGACAGAGCACTAATAGTCTTACCATCTTGGTTAATTTTTGGTATTCTGAGTTCTGAATTGTATGATAAAATCATCATTTCACTGTGACTTAAAATTTAAATTGAAAAAAATTAAGCCAACAGTCTTAGAGTAATTCTATTAAATAACGACAGATGGCTTGTTACTAGTTAAAACAAAATCTGACTTTAAGGAATGAAGAGAGAAAAATAAATCCTTTTAGGATCCTATTTATTATTCTCGGAAACAAAATGGATTTCCTTTCAACATGGAATAAAAATGGAATTCTTTCTAAAATCATGACAAGTTTTATCGATGGGTATGAAATTTTAAATAGGAAGACTAACAGCAAGGGATGGGTCTTTATCCAGTAACACAGAGATAAGTGATTTTGCTAAGGGTATGGGGATGTAGAAAATGAATCATTGTTGAAAATGCTTTGGTTTGCAACTCAGGAAGCCTGAGGATGGTAGTTTTCAGAATTTTTGTCATAGAGGGTGTATTTTGGTAGTAAAAGTTCCATGGACTCTTTCCTACATGGATAATAGTGATATTTCTAATGTCTGCTGATTAAATACATCATAATAAAAAAGTGAAGATGATGTCAAAAATTACTTGAAAATATTGTGCATTTAATTAGCAGAAGCATCTTTAATACATTTGAAACATAGTGATTCAGAAATGTTTGAGATATTATTGTGTAGAAAACATTCTACACAAAATGTTTTATGTGCATATTGGATTTATGGACCCTTTGCAACAATTCCTAACTCTTTGAGTCTATGACTACAGTTTGAAAACCACAGTTGGGACTTATAAAAAGTTATTTCATTTTTATGAGAATTACTTCTAATATGTTTAATAGGACACTTTAGTCATTCCTTAAGTCTTCTTTTCTATTCCATAAACATATGAGATTGTTTATGATCATCTTTAACTTTTCCCCTAGTGTTTCAGAAGTTCTAGTTGTTCACTTTTATTGGAGTTTATATGAGGCTTTTCTTAATTGAGTGATTCACTGAAGACACGTCTTGGCTAGATTGTAGACTCTCAGGTGTTGCTGGAGATTCCATAAGCAGGGATAACTTCTGTTTTTTGCATCCGTCATATTGCATTGTAACTGTTTTTTAATTTATTGAATTTAAGATGCTTTTAACTGTTGCAAATTATTTTATGTAACACTTTCAAAGAAAAAAATGTTTCCAATTAAACATTGACACAATACTTTTGATATTATTTAGATTTTTTTAATGTATGCTTATTCAAAGACCTGTTTTACATTTGTTTAGACATAGATTTTCATTATATATCACCACTGTGAATTCATAAGATAAAAAATATGCATGAACTGAAGTATTCTAAAACCTTTTCCCATTCAGGGTGCAGCTTTTCCACATCATTTACTATTGTAAGCATCTGTGTCCATCTTCGCCACGTGGTATTGTCTTATCATCTGTGCTAGTGCTGAAGCAATTCTTTAAAGTATGCTCCACTAGAGTCTCTGGATTTCCTCCCAAGCCCCAGATGTCTGTTCTGCTACCCAAAGTACCCCCCAAAATTTTTTCAGACAACAACTAGGATTCATCTTCCTCATAGTCCTCATAAATGATCTGTTGACTGAAATGCCAAGGGGGTGTTGTGGCTCAGTCATGTCCCTATGAATAAGCTAAGTCCATAATCATAGGCAACCATGGTAGACAGCTTCTAAAATGGCTCTTGATGATCTTTACCTCCTGATATTCACACCCTTGTATAATCCTCTCCCCTTGAGAATGGGCTGGACCTAGTGATTTGCTTCCAATGAATATAATTTGGCAAAAGTGATGGGATGACACTAATAAGATTAGATTACAAAAGACTGTGATTTATTTTTGGCTGACTCTTCCTCTCTTTCCTCCTCCTTTCCCCACCCACCTTTTGTTTTTTCACTCAAATAAAGCCATAAGAAACCAAGGCCTCAATCCAATAAGCCATGAGACATTGAATTAAACCAACAATCACTTGAGTGAGCTTGGGAGCAGATTCACCTTCATCTGGACCTTAAGATAATCACAGCTCCAGAAAACACCTTGATTGTAGCCTGAGAAAGTTCTGGAGCCAGAGGACCCAGCTCACCCATGCTTGAACTCCTGATCTACAAAAACTGGTTTTTAAAAATATATAATAAGTGTCTTTAGCCACCAAGTTGTGGGATAATTTGTTATGCAGCAATAGACGTCTTATGCAAGCAATAGCAAATATATCACGAATGTCACCTAGCTGATAGCAGTTATAAATTGCCATTGATTGAAAGATGCATCTCAATTTTAGAGGTGACAAATGTTAATGAATAAATAATGTATATTTCAGAGTAAATAGAGAAGTCAAGTAGTTTGTTTGTCTTCCTCATTAGCATGAGAACTCTTTGAATGAAAGAACTGTGTTTTATTCAACTCTGAACATCCATAGTCCTCAAGACACTAGAAATGTTTTATAGTTGTCTGCTATTTACCACTAAACAAAAGGGCCCAGCTAGAGATAAATCTTGAGAAGAGAGTTTGCCCATTGCCAGGGTTGAGAGGAGTATGACTCACACCTAAAATGCTCTTTTTAAAAAGTTCCAGTCTATGCTCTTTTTGATTTAACAGTGTCAATTCTTTCATTTGTTCTTCTGGCACTGAGGCATGAAGGATATAGATTAAAGTTGGACTTCATTAATAATATTTCTAGTTTAAGAATTATGTGATATCCCCTCATAATTTTTCTCAAAATCCTATAAGAACATATAGAGGATTGGCAGCAAAAGAATATTATCTTAGCTTTTTTTAATGGAAGATAATAATCTATTAACTCATAGGTGGAGCAAATTAAATTCCACACTTAGAAAGTCAGACTGTTCAAATTAATTGAAGACAACAAACTTGAATTGAATTGAAGACAGAACCAACATTTTAGTGTGGCAAAAAGTCACATAGTAACTGAAAAAGTAGTTTGTAAACTTGGAACTTGGGTTGACTCACTTGTGGACAAATATAGGTAGCATATTCTTTGCCCCATTATTTAATAATTGCATACAGGTTTAATTCCTTCATTAAATCCTAAGCTCTTGAAGACAAGGATTGTGTAACACTAATTATTACAATGGCAAAAAGAAGCAGTTTTGAGCATTTGTGATGTGTCAGGTATTGTGCTAATCCCTTTACATATGTGACCTCATTGGTTCCTTAAAGCTACCCCACAAGGCAAATAATACTTTTAGTTTTATAGATGAGATAAATGAAGCTTAGAGATGTTAAATAACTTTCTGAGATCATTTAGTTACCAAGTGTTAGAATCTGGATTTGAACCCAGTGTCGTTTTCAAAATCTATCCCCTCAGCCCCTGAGCTTTATCAGTCCTCTCTTAGTTACCATTGTATTCCCCAGCTCTTAGCATATTGGCTTGCACATAGGGTGTTCAATAGATATTTGCTGAACCAAACTCATTAATATACATCTATTAGATGCCCACCACATATATACTAGGTGCTGAATTAGCTAATTGCCTGAGAGAGATTTTTAAACTTTTAAGAGAGGCATATTAGCACTGAACTTATATCCTTTCTACAGCAAGTTCATACAGGAAGGTAAGTGAGCCCATTCTTAGGAAATTTCTTAAATTTGTGTAAAAAAATTAAATCTGTTTATTGCTATTACCAGACTAATTGGGAGTTTCTTTTTTTAACTTTTAATTTTTTTATTTTAAAGATGTGGGGTACAATTCAGGGTTATATGTTCATTATGCATGTACCCTTGTTGATGAGGTGTGTGAGTTTCTTTATTAAATATTTCCCCTTGTTTTTCAATTAATTAATCTAGATTATAGCACCATTTCTGGTTTTCATTTTGAGATGAAGATATGCTTTTGAGTTATTCAAAAAGAATAATAATAAAATTCATCTGAAAAAGCTATCAAAGAACTGATATCCTATTTCTATAGTGGATGGTTAATAATGATGTAATGTTTTCAGATCTTGGATATAAGATTTTGTGACAAATGATCCTTTAGAGGTCTTATTATCTTATTTAATAGTGATTAATTAGATAATTTATCTATTTCTGTTTAAAATGTTTAATAAAAGTAGAGAATAAATTTCATAAGTGATATTTTTCTTTGTAAAATAAATGACTTTGTTGAATTACTTAGAAATGTTGTTGTAAACTGCAGGAGTCCCCAACCCCTGGGCCACGGGCTGGTGCTGGTCTGTGGCCTATTAGGAACCAGGCCACACAGCAGGAAGTGAGTAGTGGGCAAGTGAGCAAAGCTCAGTCTGTACTTACAGCTGCTCTCCATCACGCACATTACTGCCTGAGCTCTGCCTCCTGTCAGATCAGCAGCAGCATTAGATTCTCATAGGAATGCAAACCCTATTGTGAACTGCACATGTGAGGAATCTAGGTTGCACACTCCTTAAGAGAATCTAATACCTGATGATCTGAGGTAGAGCTGAGGCGGTGATGCTAGCGCTGGGGAGTGGTTGCAAACACAGATTAGCATTAGGTTTGACCACACATCCCTCCTACCCCTCCTATCCCTGGTCTGTGGAAGAAATTGTCTTTCCCAAAACCAGTCCCTGATTCCTAAAAGGTTGGGGATTACTGTTCTAAAGGAATTCGAAACTGAAACTATGTGGTAATCTTTCCATTTTCTTTAAAAAGTTACACTAACTAGAGAAGACCTTTAGCTTTCCAGCAGGGCAAGTTCTAGAGATTCTACTGATAAATGGATCCCAGGGGGCCATTTTAAGGTGCAGAGAGAGGAGAAAAGGGGCAGGTGGTTCTGTGACAGTTAAAAGGTTGAGTTTTCCTCCAATGAGGATGATAATACTAGTTCTTTCACCTTGTTCTTTTTCCTCATTGTTCCCTTCCTCCCTCTTCCAAGGTTGGAGGGTTGGGAGAAGGGTTTGGGGAAAGGATTACTATACTGAATTATAGGAGACTAGATTTTCTTGGACCAGACATCTGAGTTCTGAAGAATGTTTTTTTTTCTTCCAGCCTTTCATTTTTTTCATCTATTCAATTACTCATTTATTGAAAATACATTCACTGAATACTCAGCATGTGTCCAAAATCATGACAGGCATATTGGATACAGTGAGCAATACAAAATATGTTCTACCATGAACAAATCATTTCTTGAAACACTTCAATGGGGCAATTTGGCTTAGAAAGTTCTCCTTACTTTATGCAGTCTGTGCCTTCATGTGCTCATATTTTATGAAGGACCCAGAAAAAAAAAAGTAGAACAAATACAGATGGTTCCAACTTTTGCTTGTTGCATGTAGAAAACAAAGAATAGTATATCAAGAAGAACTATGAGGGTGGCAAGAATCACTATTAAAAACAGGGTGAAGAACATCAGGGAAACTTCTTTGTGGTGATATCTGAGCTAAGACTTGAAGAATGAGAATGAGTTAATCATGCAAAGAGCTAGAAAAAGCCATTCTAGGAAGAGAGTATGCAAAATGGAGGATGTTAAAGGGGGAATAGATTGGCATGTATGAGGCCACTGTACTTACAGAGCAAGAATAAAATGCAGTTGGAGACTGAAGCAGAAGTAAGACCAAGGAGGCCATGTTAGGGAGTTCAGACTTTGGCACCACACTGGGGAGTCACTGGAGAGTCATCTAAGAATGTGTTCTAAGGAGGTGATTTGACCTGATTTATATATTTTTTTTAAATCAGAGTCTCACTCTGTCACCCAAGCTGGAGTGCAGTGGGATGATCACAGTTACTGCAGCCTCCTGGGCTCAGACAATCTTTCCACCTTGGCCTCCGGAGTAGCTGGGACTACAGGTGCACACAACCATGCCTGGCTACTTTTTTTAAAACTTTATTGTAAAGATAAGGTCTCATCATATTGTCCAGTCTGGTCTCGGACTCCTGGACTCAAGCAGTCTTCTTGCCTCGGCCTCCCAAAGTGCTGGAAATACAGGCATGGCCCACCACATCTGGCCCTGATTTATATTTTTAAAGAACTCCTTCACTATTGTGTGAATACTGGGTTGGAAGGGAAAAGAGAGAGAGAGAGAGAGAGAGAGAGAGAGAGAGAGAGAGAGAGAGAGAGAGAGAGAGAAAAGAAGACAAGATAAAAAAAAAGAGAAAAAAGAGAACGAGGACAAGCCACTCAGGTGACTATTGCAATAGACCAGATGGCAGACAATGGCAGAGACTAGGGCATAGACAAGGAGAAGGACTTGAGGCATATTTGGAGATAGAACCAATAGGAAATGCTAATGAATTGGATACTTGTGTCTTGAGCACCTGGGTTAGTGATGGGACCATTAACTGACATGATGAAGACTAGGAGAAAGGGAGAACATTAATGACTTCATTTTGGACATATTAAATTTGAGATACTTTTCAGATATGCATGTGAAGGTATCAGGTGGACATTTGGAACAGAAGTTAGGACTTATGATGAGCATCTGACACTAAACATAAACTTTGGAGGGACATTGACTTATAAACAGTATTTAAAGTCAGAGTCCTGAATGAGCATAACTAAAGAAAGAGTAGAAGGAGACGAAAAGAAGCCCCAAGAGTGAATCATGAGATATCCCAGTATTTAGGTTAGAGGAGGAGTTAGCAAATGAGACTAAGAAGGGAAGTCACTAAAATAGGAGGAAAATCATCATGGAAGCCAAGATAAAATTATGCATCAATAACATGAAATGGCACCCTACTAAAAATGTCTAAAAACACTGCAGAGAAAGAGAGTTTTCCATCACCTATTGACTACTGCCAGGGATCTGGGCAAAATCTGTTCCTTAGTCTCCACCTTCTCCCATATTTCTTTGGCATTCTAGTCTCAGATTCAAGGCAGGCTCACTGGGTTGTAAAGTAGGCTGCAAAATTTATTCTTTTTCCTTCTACTTAAACCCAAACTCCAGTTCACTAGAGACTATTTTAACTGGATATGGGTCCACAAATGCACTACGGTGTGAATGACCAATAGGTTCAAATTTCTTAAACCATGTTTGCAACCCTGCCAAATGGGGCCCGAGTAAGCAAAGACCATTGCTAAAAGAGGCAATGTGGACTATCACTGTGGAGTCTTAAAGATAAAAATATTGAGTGTTTTTGCATGTGTATTTATTTTACCAAAATGCAAATTGTCTTATTAATTGTATTCTTCTTCATATATTTATTTTGCAGGAAAAAAATTTGAGTCTTCATTTTATCTGTATGTTCAAGGAATAAATTCTTTTTAATTAAATGTTCACATTAACTGCGGATTATTTAATTATCTTTTGTATTTCATTCAAGAAAAAGTAGAGATGTATTTTCCCCTTACAATTGTGATAATTGAAAAGTAAGTTTTATTTGTGTTTTAAAAATGACAATATTTAAACTCTAACATTAGAACATCTCCTGCAGTGTTATGAAAGTATGAGGCCAAAGTACCAATGGTTTCATATATATATATATATATATATATATATATATATATATATATACACACACACATACATACATATATATACACACACACACACACACACACACACATATATATGGTACCCAAAAAATGTATACACATTTTAAGTATGACATTCATTCAAAGGATGATGTTAATCAAATGAGTGCTAGCATCACCATGTGATAGGCAGGATAGTCAAAGACAATGGCAGAAGTGGCCGGGCGCAATGGCTCACATCTATAATCCCAGCACTTTGGGAGGCTGAGGTGAGAGGATTACCTGAGCCCATGAGTTCGAGACCAGTCTGGGCAACTTGGTGAGACCTCATCTCTACAGTAAATAATAATAATAAAAAAAACTAGCCGGGTGTGGTGGCACATATCTGTAGTTCCAGCTACTTAGAAGGCTGAGGGAAAGGATTGCCTGAGCCCAGCAGGCTGAGGCTGCGGTGGCCATGAGCTTGCCACTACACTCCAGCCTGGGTGACAGAGTAAGACTCCAACTAAAAAAAAAAAAAAAGAATAGCAGAAGCACAGTTGAGCAAACGTCATACTGCACATTGCTACCATAATTTAATTCAACTTTGAAAAGTAACATATAAGCCAGGCTTGGTGGCTCAGCCTGTAATCCCGCGCCTTTGGGAGGCTGAGGTGAGTGGGTTGCCTGAGCCCGCGGGTTCGAGACCCGCCTGGGCAACTTGGCGAGACCTCATCTCTACAATAAATCAAAAATTAGCTGGGCGTGGTAGCGCGCGCCTGTAGTTCCAGCTTCTTGGAAGGTTGAGGCAGAAGGATCGCTGGAGCCCAGCAGGTCGAGGCTGCGGTGGCCGGGAGCGGCCACTGCACTCCAGTCTGGGTGACAGAGTGAGACTCCAACTCAAAAAAAGAAAAGAAAAGAAAAGAAAAGTAATATATAGATAACATCTCTTAAAATGTATATGTGTGTGTATGGCAGCACAAACAACTTGGTTAAGAGTTCATAACCTTGGTATATCAGTGTCTCACAGCTTTGTCAGTGTCAATGTGTGGCAGTGTCTTCCTGAGTAGTGTTCATTATAATTGCATGTTTTTGTGGGTCATTGTAAGAATGTTGGAGCTTGAATTAAAGCAACAAACACACATTAAATTTCTTGGCAAGAGTAGAAGTGAAATCAGGGATGTGTGAGTCCAAAGTTTATGGGGATAATGCCATGAAGAAATCGGCAGTGTACAAATAGAGTAAACATTTTTCTGAGGGGAGAGAAAGTCACTGATGAAGAACAGTCAGGACAGCCAATAACAAGCAGAATTGATTAAAACATTGCAAAAATTTATCAAATTGTGCATCAAAATCATCGGCTGACTGTGAGAAACATAGCAGACCAAATAAACATCAGTGAAGAAACAGGAAAATCCTCACTGAAAATCTTGGCATGAGAAAGGTATGTGCAAGAATGGTCCCAGAGGAGCTCTTGTATCACAACAATGCACTAGCTCACACAGCACTGTCTGTGAAGGAGTTTTTAGCCAGTGAACAAATAACTGTATTGGAACACTCTCCCTGCTTACCTGATCTGATCTCCAGTGACTTTTTTCTTTACCTGAAGATAAAGGAAATATTGAAAGGAAGACATTTTGATGACATTCAGAACATCAAGGGTAACATGATGACAACTCTGATGGCCATTCCAGAAAAAGTGTTCCAAAATTGCTTTGACAGGTGGACTAGGCACTGGCATCAGTGCATAGCTTCACAAGGCGAGTACTTCAAAGGTGACTGTAGTGATATTCAGCAATGAGTTAT
The DNA here is from genome assembly GCA_027257055.1 of Cephalopachus bancanus. NCBI lineage: Eukaryota > Metazoa > Chordata > Mammalia > Primates > Tarsiidae > Cephalopachus > Cephalopachus bancanus. The sequence goes on from JAPVLO010000699.1 coordinate 192,540, forward strand.
GTAGCACTTTTTCTAGAATGAGTTCATGAACTTAATTGTCAGACCATCGATATGATTTCTTTTTTCCTAATATTAATTGTTCCATTTGATCTGTTTTAAAAACTTCAAGGAGAAAAGAACTCTTGTTTTGCTGTTTTATTTATAAACAGGTATGGAACACAATAGAAAGAAATAAATTTGTCAAAGGAAGAAATGGCATGATATTAAAAAATAAGAGGATTCTGATGGCTGGTTAAGTGAAATGATGCTATACACACTGCTTTGAAAACCCCTTGTCCTTCTTTCCTCCACTAGGCATAAAATAAGTATCATAGATCAAGAAATATAAAACATGTAAAGGTACAGGGTACAGTGTTTTTGCATTGTATTTAATTGACTAAATGTCTGCTGACTTGTACTATTTAAGCAAAATTGACCCATTCAGTTTTCAAACTACAGTAAAATCTTATTTAACGAGAATCAATGAGCCAGATTCTTAGCCTATCTAGTTTCATTCTATATCTAGGAGAAAGAGTCAAAGGTTAAAAGAAACAGATCTGCAAATCCACACGGAAGGATTCAAGTTCTACTATAGAAGTGTCAGTTTCCTTGTCTTGTTTTTTAAATAAAAACACTAAGTGCAAATTTAAAAGCCTTTACTTATTGTTTGCTGAGCACTAATTTTACTGTGCTTTTCAGAATCTACCACCAGAAACTGGGGTTGGTTGAAGCAAATAATACTTTGTAGTAGACTGTAGAAATCCTATTCTCACCTCTATTTTTGATCCTGAATTTTCTCATAAAATCCATAATAACTTTAAGCAATAGCTTTGTTCCAGAAGATAAAGCAGACCTTGAGTATTTGTAGATTTTTTTTGGGTCATGAGAGATAATGAAACCTGGAATTCCAGAGGGGCTGCTTGAGGATTACTGCTTGTAGATTAAGTACCTTTTTTCTTGGTTAATTCAATTCAGCATTTAATGACATTTTAAAAAACCTACTACCTTCAGGGAAAAGTTACTTTCTCTTTAGGTGCTTCATTCAAAAAGCTCTGGCGTTTTTTATAGTCAAATTGCATTCGTTAGTTTTGGCAGCTGCCTTGCATTTTTTAGAGTATAATTATTAAAACACTTATGTTGAAACCAAGAGCCTGATTGATTACCTTGAAAATACAGGTAAAGCAGAAATCTAGTAAGTTATATTTTTGTCTTGTATCTTGCCGCAGTAAAGTGCATGGCATATTTCAAAATGTGTTAAAATAGAATTGTATATAAAATATTCAGTTATATTCACTTAAAACTTTCTTATTATTTGTTGCCATGGTTTGAATACTATTTGTCCTTTCCATGTCAGCTCGTTGAAATTTGATTATCGGTCGGGCTCAGTGGCTCAGCCTATAATCCCAGCACTTTGGGAGACCAAGGTGAGTGGATTGCCTGAGCCCGCGGGTTTGAGACCAGCCTGGACAACTTGGTGAGACCTCATCTCTACAAAAAATCAAAATAAATTTAAAAATTAGCTGGGTGTGGTAGCGCATGCCTGTGGTTCCAGCTATTTGGAAGGCTGAGGTGGAAGGATGGTCTGAGCCCAGCAAGTAGAGGCTGAGGTGGCTGGGAGTGTGCCATGCACTACAGCCTGGGCGACAGAGTGAGACTCCGACTCAAAAAAAAAAAAGAAAAATAAATTTGATTATCGTTGTGGTATTGTTGGGAGGTGGGGCCTAATAGGAAGTGTTTGGCCACACACCTCTCACTATGGGGCACTGCCCTCATGAATGGATTAATGCTGTCTTGTTGGAGTAAATGAGTTGTCCTTGTGCTGGACTGGATTAGTTACCACGAGAGCAGATTGTTATAAAGTGAGATTTTATAACACTCCCACTTCCTTTCCCTCTTTTCCGCCATGTTATGACATAGCACAAGGCTCTTACCAGAAGCTGGTTACATGCAGCTACCCAATATTTGACTTCCAAACCTTCAGAACTATGAGCCAAAATAAACCTCTTTTCTTTGTAAATTACTCAGATATTCTGTCATAGCAACAGAAAATTGACTAAGACATCTGTTGTATGCAAGAAAAACTATGGGGGAGGGGTGCACAAAGATGAATGCCAAACAGCTCTCCCCCTTAGAAAGTGTTTAATCCAGTCAATGAAATTGAGACTCCAGTCCAGTTCTGCAAACTATTATCCAAAGAATCTTCACCTCAGATCTGACTGCTAAACCTATAGCCCATCTTGAACTGTTTAGAGAGGGATGCTTAGCTAAGTCTCTCATAGGGAAAAGTGAGTATACCCTTAAGGCACCAGGAACATATTTTATTGCCTGGTACCTGGAATATTGTATAGTATGCCTTCAGTGAATATTTGTTGAATAAGTGAATGAATGAATGAATGAAGGCTGCAGAAACTAAGTGACTTAAAGTGGTTTCTAACTAATCCCAGGCAGTTAATTATCCTGGGAGAAACAGTTTATATAGCTGCCTTCAATAGTAGAAATGTGTTTTCCATATGGGTCCTAGAGATATCTTGTTATACCTGATTGCCTAGGTGGTTTTCATTATTTTAGGAGTTTCTTTGTACAGTGCTATGGTTTGAATGTGTCTTCTCCAAAATTTATGTCTTGGAAACTTAATCCCCAATGCAACAGTGTCGAGAGGTAGGGGTTTTTGGAAAGAGTTTAGGTCATGTGGGCAGCGCTCTCATGAAAAGATTAATGCTGCTATCAAAAAGGGCTTATGGGAATGGGTTTGTTCTCTCATGCCCTTATGCCTTCTGCTATGTAAGGACACAAGATGCTGGTACCTTGATCTGGGACTTCTCAGCCTCCAGGACTATAAAGAAATAAATTTCTGTTGTTTACAAATTATCCAGTTTCAGGTATTCTGTTACAGCAATACAAAATAGAACAAGACAGATGGTTTTCTGACATTTTAAAGTTTGCATCTATAAGAATCACTTATGCAGATTCTCAGATCTTCATCCTTCCAGATTCTTTTTCAGGGATCTGGATTGTACAGGTTTTTGCGGACCACATTTTAAGAAATACTATTATGGAGTATGCAAGCACATTGATCTTTACAATTTTGCCAAAGTCTTTGTAAGAAAACTCTCTAAACTAAAATTACATACTATTGCCTTAAGAATAATTTTGAAGATAGAAATTAAGATTTCAAAAGTACAAGTCATCGTATATATAAAGTGTCTTTGTAGTTATCACAGCAGGGCTACTGTAATGTGTAAGATGACACAAGGTTAACAGTGATTAATAAAGATTTAAGAGGCTGGAATCAATAGGTCAGTTGTAATGGTTATTCTAGTTGCTATTATTGAGTTAGCATATGATTTATGGTTACTAGATCAATAAGGATAAAGAGAGTCTTTACACTTTTAGGCAAGTGTATATATGAAAAGAAGCTAAAACAGGACCAGCTTTTTAAAAATTTAATGGAACTGTTTATTTAAAGACATTTTTTTCTCAGATTTTATTGGGTCAATGTGATATCAGTGGTTATGACAGCAACAAGTTATAATTCAAAAGTGAACTTGAAGCTTTCCAACTTGGTAATACAGGCATATCTTGGAGATATTGCACGTTCTGTTCCAGACTGCCACAATAAAGTGACGATCACAATAAAGTCAGTCACATTAATGTCTTGGTTTCCCAGTACATATAAAGTTATGTTTATATTATACTATACTACAGTCTATTAAATTTTCAATGTCTAAAAAAAACCCAGTACACATACCTTAATTAAAAGTACTTAATTAAAAGTACTTTATTGCTAAAAATTGTTAATGATCATCTTAACCTTCAGCAAATCACAGACTTTTTACTGGTGGAGTCTTGTCTTGACATTGATGGCTGCTGATTGATCAGGGTGGTGGTTGCTAAAGTTTGGGGTGGCTGTGAGGTGGCTCATAAGATAACAATGAAGTTTGTCACATGAATTGTCTTTTCCTTTCATAAAATATTTATCTGTTGCATGTGATGCTGTTTGATAGTATTTTCAAAATGGGAGTCAATCCTCTCAAACCCTGACATTGCTTTATCAACTAAATTTATGTAATATTCTAAATTTTTGTTGTCATTTCTATAATTTTCATAGCATCTTCACCAGGAGAGATTCCATCTAAAAAAAACACACTTCCTTCACTCATCCATAATAAGCAATTCCTTATCTGTTCAAATTTTATCATGAAATTGCAGCAATTCAATCATATCTTCAGAGTCCACTTCTCATGCTAGTTCTCTTACTATTTCTAACACATCTGTAGTGACTTTTTCCACTGAAGTTTTGATCCCTCAAAGTCATCCACGAGCATTGAAATCAACTTCTTCCAAACCCCTGTTCATGTTGGTATTTTGACCTCCTATGAATCACGAATGTTCTTAATGGTATCTATAATGGTGAATCTTTTCTAGAAGGTTTTTGATTTACTTTACTCATATTCACCAGAGGAATCACTATGTATGGCAGTCATAGCCTTACAAAGTGTATTTCTTAAATAATAAGATTTGAAAGTCAAAATTACTCCTTAATCCATGGGATGTAGAATGGGAATTGTGTTAGCAGGCATAAAAACAGCAATAGTCTCCTTATACATCCCCATCAGAGTTCTTGGGAGACTAGGTGCATTGTCAATGAGCAATAATGTTTTGAAAGGAATATGTTTTGAAAGGAATATATATTTTTCTGAGCAGTAGGTCTCAACAGTGGGCTTAAATTATTCAGTAAACCATGCTATAAACAGATGCGCAGTCGTTCAGGCTTTGTTTTTCCATTTCTAGAGCACAGGCAAAGTAGATTTAGAATAATTTTTAAGGGTTTTAGGAGTTTTGGAATGGAAAATGAGCATTGGCTTCAACGTACAGTCACCAGTTGCATTAGCCCCTAGCAATAAAGTCATTCCATCCTTTGAAGCTCGGAAGTCAGGCATTGACTTCTTTTCTCTAGTTATGAAAGTACTAGATGGCATCTTCTTCCCATAGAAATTTGTTTCATTTCCATTGAAAATCTATTGTTTAGTATACCATTTTCATAAATTATCTTAGCTAGATTTTCTGAATAACTTACTGCAGCTTCTACATCAACCCTTGCTGCTTCACCTTGCACTTTTATGTTATGGAGACAGCTTCTTTCCTTAAACCTCAAGACCTCTGCAAACTTCCAACTTTTCTTCTGTAGCTTTCTCACCTCTCTCAGCCTTCATCAAATCGAAGAGAGTTAGGGCCCTGTTTTGGCTAAGGGTTTGGCTTAAGGGAATGTTGTGGCTGGTTTGATTTTCTATTTAGACCAACAAAATTCTCTCTATATCAGCAAGACAGCTGTTTTACTTTCTTATCATTTGTATGTTCACTGGAGTAGCATTTTTAACTTCCTTCAAGAACTTTTACTTATTTTAAAGCTCTCTTCCCTACTCTCCTATGGCCCTCATATTCTGGAGCAGTCAGAACACACACAACATTGCTTGATTAAATTCACCATCTTATATGGGTGTGGTTCATGGCATCCCCAAACAATTACAACAGTAACATCAAAGATCACCATAACAGATACATAATAGTGAAAAAGTTTGAAATACTCTGAGGATTACCAAAATGTGAAACAGAGACATTAAATGAGTATGAGCTGTTGGGAAACCAGTGCCCACAGACTTGCTTCAATTTGTAAAAATCACAATATCTGTCTGTGAAGCTCAATAAAACAAAGCACAATAAAACAAGGTATGCCCATTGACTGCATATCTCTCCTTGTAAATGCATCTTACAAGTAGGATTAACCCCTGGTGAATGATAAATATACTAAAAACTCAGAAAACAATGTCAACTGATGATTTGCATTTGTGCTCACTGTCTTAGATCTTTGCATTGAAAGGGATCTGTTTTATTTGACACAACACAAACACAGTGAAGGCAACAGGTTAGAACACCTTGAAAGACTGGGTTGAATTGGCATAGGAAGCTATTTTTTTCATCTCTGTTCTGGAATCTTTTCTAGTTTAAAAAAAGTTTCTGTATTGGCTGCTTTAGAAGGTAAGTAGTAATAAATGAAATAACTACTTTGAGGAAAATTATACAAATAAAGAGTTTAAGGAGGTTGACCAGGAATAGTTGTGTTAAAAAGATAACAGTAAATTGCAGCCTTAGAACTTCAAGAAGCAAAATAGGAATACCTTTTGTTTGTCTTATGTCTAGGACACAGTAGACAATTAACTGTTTCTAACAAATAAGAGGAGAGAATATTTGAGGAGAAACCAGGTAGCTTTGAAGATATCTCACATTTTGGTGCTTGTATTACATACAAGTCCTCTTATTTGAAGTGATCTGAAAAGACCAGTAAACTGGCAAAGTCAACGTCAGGATTCATAACATGTAAACATGACACTCACCAATGCTTTGCTGTAGTGGGCAAACCCCCTTCCTTTAGTGCAGGCCTTCTTGAAGTTCCAAGTTGTCTTACAGTGTAAAGGGATGGTGTTAGGGTTTGAGTGAGATTTTCTCTGTTTTTGTTTATTTTATTTTTCAGGCCGTGAAAATTACGTTCCATAGCAGAAAACAACAGGGACTTAGTAGACCACATCTTAAGTTTACAAAAGTGGCATGACTGGGACTAGACACTATCCGCTAGGACTCTGGAGAAGAGCCAGGCAGAATCAGATTTTGTCCACTCTTCCCTCTGCTTCCACCCTATGCAAGCAGAGAACTGGGAAGAAGAGAGAGCTGGACAGTCTGGGTAAAGTACTGTTCAAGAAGAGAAGCGATCCCCTTTTCTTTCTTTTAGGGGAGGCTACATCGTGAATAATTGGGGAACATTTTAAGAAAGAAGGCTGAAACTGCATTCCTGAGTTGGATGTTCAGCTTACTGACCTGCCCTGCAGATACCTGGGTGGGGGAAAGAGCATCAGGGAGCGATGCTTAGGGCCACCCTCTTGGGTTTCCTGGACAATGAAGATGGTTTGTGGGAGTTCCCAAAGAAACTACTTTGGATTGGGATTCTACTCAGCAAGGTCTACTGAGACTCTCACCTGTCTATACCTTTCTATAATCAGGTTTTAAATATTTAGTTAATCAGCAATTACAACTAACCAAGGTGAGAAGCACACCTTGCTGGGTAAAGAATGCCTGTCTTTTTTTTTGAGTTGGAGTCTCACTCTGTCACCCAGACTGGAGTGCAGTGGCCGCTTCCGGCCACCGCAACCTCGACCTGCTGGGCTCCGGCGATCCTTCTGCCTCAGCCTTCCAAGTAGCCGGAATTACAGGCATGCGCTACCACGCCCGGCTGATTTTTTTGATTTATTGTAGAGATGAAGTCTCGCTGCCCAGGCGGGTCTCGAACCCGCGGGCTCAGGCAATCCACTCACCTCAGCCTCCCAAAGGCGCGGGATTACAGGCTGAGCCACCGAGCCCGGCTAAGAATGCCTGTCTTTCCTCTCTTCTTCCCATCCTCACACCAGAGAGGTAACTGGAGAGAAAGGCAAAGGGATATGAAAGTCACAGGAGAATAAGCAGGAGAGCTTTAAAACAAGTAAAATATTAGAGTTGTAGCAAGACAGCTTTAAAAACTGGAATGAGATGGTTCTAACTACTAAAAGTGTTGACGCGGATTTGCCATAAAAATGGTAGCAGTCATTCCAAACTAAAAGCTATTTCATTTTCAACTGGACCAGTTGAAATTGTCACTTAAAAATTATACTTGAAAAATCCACTCCTGTGGAGCATAATCTATGATATCCAGCGTGTGTGTGTGTGTGTGTGTGTGTGTGTGCGCGCGCGTGTGTGTGTCTTAAACAAAAACTTAGACTCTAGGGAAGCAATCTCAGTAAAGCACCCTTTGAGACTGTTTTACTCTATATACTTCATCTTTTACTTTCCTTCCACCAGTGTCTAATTTGGCAGCAGTTTTTCAAGTAATTTGCATTTATCAGGTCTTGCCAAAGGGATTCAAGTTTTCATGACAACAATGTTCTTTTTGCACGAACTCTATTGGCTTATGCAATATTTAGTTAAATCACAAAGTTAGAAAAACAAGTAAAAGTGGCATAAACAAGTTTGGAAACTAGCACAGCTGGTTCTTGGGAGGTATTACAACCTGAATAATGTAGGCAGAAGTGAGAGACAGAGTAGAGACACCTCTTACATGACACCTCTCCAGTGTGTTTGCTTGTTTGACCCTCCATGTCGAACTGACTGGCCCACAGCACACACAGTGCTCACAGCTAGAAGGCATCTCACGCATTTTTTAAAGCCGTGAGAGAAAATGTTTTGAACTTCATTGTGTCATCTGGGATTACCTTGGGTGAATGTAAACTAGTTTCTTTAAATCATTAAGTATCAGTGCAATCCCAGGTTGAGAAGAATGCTTATTTGGTGCAACATTACTCACTTCTGTTGATCATCAAGGTAAAATGAATAAAATCTCCTTGAATGCAAGCAGTAGGAAACAACACTCTCTCTCTCCAAAGATCCTTAAATATCATCTACCTCTGTTTTAAACTGCATTTTCTACAGATTTCAAACCCCAGTTTAATCAACCTTATGTGGCATGCAATAATATGTTAATGTCTAAATTTTGTCTGCATTGATCCCTCTAGTAAAGAAAGAGTACATTCAGATGCTTGCCTATTGTTTCTAGTCTCCATCCAAGAGTTTCCTCATTAGAGTTATTATCCTAATTTTACCTAAAATAGCTGTCTATTGTCTCTAGGAATCTGTTTTTGTTTTTTAGGTCCCATTCTGTAGGAGTAACAGAAATCTAATTTCAGTCAATTCAAGGGTTTCCTCCAAAGCAACTTTTCCCTTCTAAAACTGAAGGTTCTTGCATATTCCCAAGAGATTGAAAGTGGGACAGTTTTGATTCTGAAGATTCTGTGTCCTGGCTTTTTCTCATCCAGATCTGTTGTTACGTGTGGCTCAGTGTTGAAGACATGGGAATTACATTCCTCTGTTTTCACACCATTAGAGCATAGAGATGGCACCTCACTGAAAAGCTGCTGGGGCACCATCTGCTGGGACTCACCATGAATCCATTTCCTGTCAGCACCATGAGCACACCGGTTGGCAGGGCCGACCCACCAAGGTCTATCCTCTCATCACTTCTCTTCTGCTTCCCTTCCTGTAATGCAAGGAATATTTTTAAGTCTCTGCTGGAAATCTTATTCCTCTCAGATCCCCAGTTCTTGTTCATGATATTCTCAAACACTTTCATCTCCTGTGTCTTGAGAGTATATGCTTTCGAAACCCAAAAGCCAAGAAGAAATTTGAAGGCTTTCTGATGTCTCCTTTGCCACACTTCTTCCCTGAAAATGAGCAGAGACCAACTGTGAATGAAGTCAGGAATGGAAAGGAGGGTGGGAAGGGAGAAAATAGCTGGAGGAAAAGAACATAAGTTAATATCTCAATATAATTGTTACAATAACTTTCCCACTCATCTTATCTGCAAACTCAACACAACTATCCTGTTCACTTTCCAATGGGGTCCCAGACCAGCCTGCAATTTTTGTCCTGTATTGGCAAATACTTTCATAGACATAGTTCCACTAACCCCCTGCTACACTGCCCAACTGGAACAATGGGACTTTTTTTTTTCTTTCAACTCTCTCTTCACAGAAGCGATGGAACTTTAATATTGAGATTGTCCAGGGGTGAATTATCTGTCCCTAAGTTGTTTCCTGAACCACTGCTCAATCACTTTCTCCATGTTGTTTCTGTTTTGACAATGGAACTTGCCCAAATGTCCAAACTCCATGCTTCTCACTATGTGTTCCATTTTTATCAAACTGGACTTCTGCCTTTGTCTTCATTTCAAATCTTCATTCCACAAATTTCCCTTTATCTCTGAGATAGGCAGAATAATCTACCCTCCTTCCCCTCTAAGATGTATGTAGTCTAATCCCCAGAAACTGTGAATATATTATGCTAATGGAATTATGTTTCCTTTAAACTAGGAGATTATCCTGAATTATCCAGTTAGACCCAATGTAACCACAAGGGTCCTTAAAAGTATAAGAGGAGGTGGGATCTGAAGAGAAGGTCAGTGTGACATGATGTGAGATGGATCCTACCTGCTGTTGCAGGCTTTGAAGATGGAGGAAGGGGCCATGAACCAAAAAATGTGGGCAGTCACTAGAAGGTGGAAAGGCAAGGGAACAGGATTTTCTTTAGTTTACAGAAAGGATAATAGCCTGTCAATACCTTGATTTTAGCCCAGTGGGACCCACATGAGACTTCTGACTTCTAAAACTTTAAGATAATAAATTGTATCATTTATGGTAATTTGTTACGCAGCCATAGGAAACTAATATAATCTCCATCATGGGACCCAGATTTGGTCTTGAAAATACTTGAAGTGAGAGTTTGGATCCTGCCAAGGCTTTATTTCAAAGATAGCTTCTCAGGCACCTCCCGTCTGTCTTCCTGTAATATTTATTTTCATGTTCTGTACCTAATAGGATGCCTTACTACCCCTAAACTCTCTTTTGCTGACTTCCTGCCTGTTCTCTGCTAGAAATTTCCCAAAGCTACAGACAGCTTTCTCTAAAAGTTTATCCTCAGTAACAATTGTAATATGTGGCATAATGCATTTGTTATCCTGGCATCCGACATGTGTGGTCTGTATTCCATTTGATATATATGATATCAGTCAATCCAGTTTATAGCCTTGATTATTCTTTTGGGATATGATGACCTAGCACTTCTGTCTCCCTTAACCCCATGAGTTGCTAATATCTTGATTCTGTCTTTGATAATTCCCTAAGGTTCTGCAGCAAATATCACGATAGGGAAGTGCATGGAAATCAAACAGTTTTATTCCTGTGGACATGTAACCTGCTCGGCCAAGAATGACACTTTTCTTTTCTTTTTTTTTGAGTTGGAGTCTCACTCTGTTGCCCAGACTGGCAATCCTTCTGCCTCAGCCTTCCAAGTAGCCGGAATTACAGGCATGCACTACCACGCTCGGCTGATTTTTTGATTTATTATAGAGAAGTCTCGCTGCCCAGGCGGGTCTTGAACCCGCGGGCTCAGGCAATCCACTCACCTCAGCCTCCCAAAGGCGCGGGATTACAGGCTGAGCCACCGGCTACTTTTCTTTTTTTGCTTTTCCTAAACAACCTTTTCTTTTTCTTGACCTTTTCTTATATTACATTCTCCCTTAATTGCGTTTCTGTTATTAACTTTGCCCCAAGTGGCTATAGCTATTGACTTTCATTTTTTACACAACTTGGACAGAATCTCAGATATGTTGTTAATTTGTACTTTCACGTAGTTCTAGAGGTTGTCATTTTCAATTTTATATGACTTTTCTTATTGCTATATAATTTTGTGTTATCTAGGTCTGGATAATATTTATTGAATTCTATAAAGATGGTAGCAATGCCGGGTTTGGTGGCTCAGCCTATAATCCTAGCACTTTGGGAGGCCGAGTGAGTGGATTGCCTGAGCCCGTGGGTTCGAGACCAGCCTGGGGAACTTGGCAAGACCTCATCTCTACAATAAAAAAAAAAAAAAAAATAGCCAGGCGTGGTAGCGCACGTCAGTTGTTCCAGCTACTCGGAAGGCTGAGGCAGAAGGATTGCCGGAGCCCAGCAGATCGATGCTGGGGTGGCCGTGAGCGTGCGTGCCACTATACTCCAGCCTGGGCGAAGGAGTGAGACTCCAATCAAAAAAAAAAAAAAAAATGGTAGCAAGGAACAAGACAGACTGTGCTTCTTCATTAATTAATACGTTTCTAGTCTGGCCTTCTGAAAAAGGCTTCCATTACTTAACTAAACACTTTTGGAGTGATTTCTGGAGCTTCAATGATATTAAAAACACAAGGACTTTTAAATAGCATTAATTCCATTATTTAGTTCTTGTTCATTGTCACAAATAAGTAGATAATTGATAGTTTTTGATGTTTGAATCACTCAAAGAATAAATAATTAAATTGATGGCATTATTTTAGCCAATTTAATACATAGTGCATGGCTTCTGTTGCTATTTCCATTACTAACTTAGTGGAAGGACTACTTGGATATGATGAATTTTTGAAAAATGAATTCAGAAGCCTATTTCTTTCAGCAGTCACTGCCTCCTTTCTCATTTTAAGCTGACTGTCTTGCCTTCTAGCCACTGAAAAACAGAAAGATCTGAGTGTTCTAGTTAGATAAAGAATGGTATGTGTCCATTGTATTTGGCAATTAGGAGATCCCTAGTCACTTTGTATAATGCAGTTTGGTAGAAACAGGAGGCAAATTGCTGTGGGTTGAGACATGAATGGGAGGTGAGAAAGTAGAAATAGCCAGTGGGAAAAATGAGAAACAGAGGTGAGAGAGAATGGATAGCAAAGAAAAGGGACAATTGTTCAAGAGGGATTTTAGGAAGGGAGAGACTTTAGGATATGTATTGGCTAAGATAAAAAGCCAGCAGAAAGGCAAAACCTTTCCAGAGAGGTTATGATTGAGGGAGTAAGATGCCGAGGAATAGGAGTAGAGGAAGGGCATGCAGTCTAGGGCTCAAGAGGAAGGACTAGTTGGTTGCTAACAAGAGGAGGGGACCAGCACTTTCTGAGCCTGGAGAATTGAAGTTAAGGATTGGCTTGAATAAAGATGTATTCATATGGAGGCTGAGCTGAAAGCTGAAGAACCATTCTCCACAAAGAATGAGGCTTTGTCATCTGCGGAGAGTGTGGAGGTCATGGACTGAATCATGGCTGTAGGAGAGTAGTGAAGATGAACAAAATTCACTGAGAAGAATGTGAGAAGAATCTGGGAAAGGACAAGCAATAATCAAGGGGTGGCACCTATCTGAGATTAAACCCATGAGTAGGTGGTAGTGCCTATCTGTGTGATAATGTGATGTCTGCCAGCAGTGTTCGGTCTCCTGGTATATAAACAGAGAATGCAAATTATGACAATAATCCAGAGATTTGTTTGTTTGTTTTTCTGGGAGGGATAGCTATAGAATAGAGGTATGAGGGATTCAAAGAAAGGGTCCAGATTGGGTGAGGAAGGAAGGGAGGCAAGCATTGAAATGACAGACTAGAAGAAAATGGAAGGGCAGAGATCATCCTTATTTGATGCTCACAACAACCCTTCAGATGGTTTAACCAGTCAAACTTTGAAGATGAGGAAATTTAGGCTTTGAGATGTTAGGTGACCTGTTTGGTGAGGTACTTAGAGAAGTAACCAACATGAGCTATACCTATATATAGTCAATTTCCCTAACATTATCCTCTTCTGTAGCATTAATTTTGGTTTTGGTCATTTTGCTATATCTTGGATTATCTTGAATAAAACAGAACTGTCACTCAATCTGAGGATCTTTTTTTTTTCTTTAAAGAGTGAGTTAAGCCCATTTACATGTTTTTATATGACAGCTATGTCTGTTCTTGATTTTCTCATTTTCTGGTTTTATATTGATAGACTTACAATTCTCATATCATTTTATTTGCTTTATATCATAGTTCTTTTGATTTTAGCAAGGTATTTTCATTTTATTGATTATCTCTGTTATTATACTTTTAGGTAATAGCCTCTGCTATGGGTTGAATGTCACCTCCAAAACTCATGTTGAAATTTCACTGCCATTATAACAGTATTAAAAGGTGGGATATTTAAAAGGTGATTAATTCTATTATAAGAGGGTAAGTTCAGCTCCCTTTTGTTTCTCCTTGTCCTTCTGTTTTCTGTCATGTAAGGATCCAGGTAGCTTGGAAGGCACCATCTTGGAGGAAAAGAATAACCTCACCAGACTATGAACCTGCTGGCAACTTGAACTTAGACTACCCAGCTTCCAGAACTGTGAGCTAATAAATTTATGTTTATATGTTACCCAGTCTCTGGTATTCTGTTACAGCAGCACAAAATGAACTAAGGCAGTCTCTTTCTTTTAAAAAAGTATATGTAATCCACGATGGAATATTACACAGCCATAAAGAAGGACAAACATATGGAATTTGCAGCAACTTGGATGGATTTAGAGTCAGTGATCTATCACAGAAACAAAGAACAGAGTACCACATGTTCTCACTCATAAGTGGACCCCGAACATTTACTATAATACTATAAGAAAGGGATTGGCAGTAGTGGGATACTGCCAGGTTTGTGGGGGGCGGGGAGCAGAACATCAATAAGGGTACCTGATCTCAAACCAGGCAAAGTGGGGACCAAAAGGAGGCCCAAACTTTAGCTGTATGATGTCCACTTGTATACCTAATTCTGAATAGTGTCCCCCTTTAAAATAAAATTAAAAATAAATAAAAAATATAAAACATTAAAATAAATAAAAATAAAAAAGTATATACAACCATATGTTGCTTAATGACAGAAATATGTTCTGAGAAATGCAGCGTTAGGTGATTTCATCATCATGCAAACACCCTAGAGTGTACTTACACAAACCTAGGTGGTATAGCCTACTATACCTGTTGCTCCCAGGCTATAAACCTGCACAGCATGTTACTATACTTAATACTGTAGGCAACTGTAATGCAATGGGAAGTATCTGTGTACCTTAACATATCAAAACATAGAAAAGGTATGGTAAAAATATGGTATAATAATCTCATGGGACCACCATCATATATGTGGTACATCCTTGACCAAAACATTGTTTTGTGGCACATAACTACTTAGGACAAAAATCTAGATGTTATCTTTAACTCTTCTTGTTCCTGTATGTCCCATATCCAAATACAAACTGAATCTGGTCATTTCTGCTTACCTCCATCACTACCAGGCTCATCCAAACTACTATCTCTAGGCTAAGACATTGAAACAGCCTCTCAACAGGTTACCCTGTATCCATTCTAGTTCAGCTTTATTATTCTCCACACAATACCAAGAATGTCACACATGTACACACAAACACATGCAGTACTGCTAATCTGCTCCAGTGCCTTCTCCTCTTCCTTGGAATAGAATTCAAACTTCTTATCTTGGCTAAAAGGCTCTATACTATCCAGCCCATGCCAACCTCTCTGACATCAGATCCTGCCTGTCTATCTGACTCACTCTGCTCTAGCCTCACAAATTTTCTTCCAATTCCTCATGGTTCAACAACTTTTATAAATTGATTTCTGTCTCAGGGTCTTTGTACCTGCTGTTTTCTCAGGCTGAGATGCCTTTCTCCAGAGGCATTTCCTTCCTTCCTTCAGATCTCTGCTCAAATGTCATCTGGCTTAGAGGGGCCAACTTATCTAACCTCTCTTTACCCCTATCCTCTACCTGGGTAAGTTTCTATTTTTCCATCCTGCTCTTTTTGCCTTTAAAATATCTAAAACTACTTGATATTTTATTATAAATTTATTTGTTTATTGTCTGAGTCCCACCCGAAGAATGGAAGCTTTATGGATAAAAATACTTTATCTGTTTACAGCCATATCCATAGTTCCTGATGAGTATGCACTCAATAAATACATGTTTAATGCTGAATGAAGTAGATGCATTTTCCATAGAAGGGAAACAAACAAATAGCCACCACAAACTTTCCAGATGTGCTTCTTTAGTCATGATTGAAAACCATTGCTCTAAGTAATTGGATAGATAGATAGACAGATTTTATATATATATATATGTTTTTGTTTTTTTTTTAGTTGGAGTCTCACTCTGTCACCCAGGCTGGAGTGCAGTGGCACACACAGCCATGCCAACATTGGCCTGCTGAACTCCGGTGATCCTTCTGCCTCAACCTTACAAGTAGCAGGAACTACAGGCATGCACTACCATGCCCAGTTATTTATTTATTTATTTATTTATTTATTTATTTATTGTAGAGACGAGGTCTCGCCAAGTTGCCCAGGCTGGTCTCGAACCCGTGGGCTCAGGCAAACCACTTGCCTTGGCCTCCCAAACTGCTGGGATTATAAGCTTAGCCACTGAGTCCCACTGGATAAATATTTTAAAGTACAATTTCCACTGCACAAAAAGTTTGGCCTTTGTTGTTTGCACAGAAAGTTTGTTTTATCTAATGAAATTAAAAAGCATACTTTGGCATGGCTAAATCTTTTCAATAAAAAGGCAAAGTTATTTAGCTCTTCATTGGAGCAAGTAATTACCATGGGGAGAAGCAAGGAAGTCAATTAGGGAATTTCTCTTCATTGATGTTGGTGGAGAAGATGAGATAAGTAACCTAGACTTGAACTTATTATGACCAACTTATTTTTTAAAATTATTTTTCCCATTATGAACATAACTCATGTCCATTACAAAAAATTAAGAAAACACTAACTTAATAACTAAAAAATACAAATGCACTACAATTAATATTGCAATGTATGCCATACCAATTTCTTTTACTAAGCATAATTTTTGTTTTAGTTTTTATTACTTTCCTAAGATGCACAAGAAAATTACAGATGAAATAGTTCCAACAAATTATAAACTGTCTCTACTGGCTATTATGCCATTGTCTCTCACAGAGGCCAATACTGGGTTCCTAATAGGACATCCTATCCTGGAGCACCAATTAGCCTTCAGGTTGACCACTTTAGACTTCTTCCATTATGAAGGAACAGTGGTTCATTCTTATTAGAATAGATATATATTCTGAGTATGAGTTTGCTTTTTCAGACTCCAATACTTTTGCCAGCTCAACAATTGACTTAGGAATGTCTTATTCACCATCAAGGTATTCAATGGCCAAGGAACTCATTTCACACAAAAAAGAATTGCAGCTGTGAGCTCATGCCTTTGGAAAGCAGTAGTAATACTCATAACCCAGAAACAGTGGCCTGGTAGAAAAGGGAAACAACTCACTGAAAACTAAGTTATGGCACCAACTGTAAGACAAAATCCTGATGTACTGATATTATACTTTAGTGGTATATTATTTAAATTGGCAATTATTCTATCACACAGTATTTTTCTCATAAGCAAAATACATGGGTCCAAGTCCAAGAATCAAGGAGTGGAAGAGGAGGTGTCTCCTCTTTCTATTACACAAAAATTCCACTTTTTGGTTTTTGATTCCACATCTTGGACTCTGTAGATTTGGATGTCATGGCTCCCAAAGAAGGATGTCTCAACAGGGAACATAGCAATGGTTCTATTTAATTGAAAGCTGAGTGTACAACCTGGACAATTTGGAATATTCATACAAGTGAAACTTTGGGCAAATAAGGTGGTTACTCTACTGGCTGGGTAACTTTTCCTGATTACCAAGAGGAAATTACATTGTTACTACACAATGGGCTCAAGGTTGACAATGTATGGAACCCCAGAAATTCCTAGGGTATCTCTTATGCTTTGATGTCCAATAGCAAAAGTTGATAACAAAAAACTATAGAAAATAAAACAGCAAGATCACTGAGTATTCATATATATATATAAAATCAAAAAAATTTATTGTATGATGAAAAAATACTCTGTCAGAAGTGATCATGGTATACAAGATCACAAATAGTTGAGTACAGACAACAGTGTGCTAAGAACAAGATGTTATTTCTATCTTAAAAGCAGAATGCAGAAAGTTCTATAATAGAGGCACAAAGTGCTAAGGAACAGAGAAAGGTGGTATTAATTATATTGCAGGAGGTGGGAGAGCATAGATAAACCGTAAAAGACTTTATAAGGGAAGTAAGCACTGAAGAATGGGCAAATTCTTGACAGATAGATGGTTTAAGGGAATTTCAAGAGAAGGGAACTGATTGAACAAGTTTCAGAGGCTGGAAATATAATAATGTGCTCAAGCAACAGTGTGTAAGTAGTACAATAGATTTTAAGAAGGCCAATGTAGTAGAGTGCAAAAGAAACCATAATGGGTCATTAGGTAAAAAATGTTAAAGCCATATCGGAATTAGCAGTGGCTTTTCAGGGCCTAGGGGAACTCAGACAGATATCATATCTATGCTGGGCACAGCAGCTCAAGTCTGTAATCCCAGCACTTTGGGAGACTGAGGTGAGAGGATTGCCTGAGTCTAGGGGTTCAAGACCAGCCTGGGCAACTTGGCCAGACCTCATCTCTACAATAAATCAAAAGATTAGCCAGGTGTGGTTGTGCACACCTGTAGTTCCAGCTGCTTGGAACACTGAGGTGGAAGAATCGCCTGAGCCCAGTAGGTCAAGGCTACAGTAGCCATGAGCATGCCACTGCACTCCAGCCTGGGCAACAGAGTGAGACTCCAACTCAAAAAGAGAAAGAAAGATACCATACCTAGAAACTCTATGAAAATCATGTCTATGATGTTTATTTCTGAGCCCTAGATTAGCATAGATGTATTTGTATTGCCTAGAACAGGCATAATTAGCACAGCACTTGCCACATAATAAAAATACAACAAAATGTAATTGAATAATTGTTCACTGAAATTAGTAACAAGGATGCCAATGGTGATCTGGCCTCAGTGAAAAATTAAGAATGGAAGACTCATAATTCTAAAAGTTAGATGAATTGATATTTCTTCTTCTAGTTTAAATACTCTTAAAAGTTGCAGTTTAAAATGTTACTATTTAACCTTATCTAGCTACAAAGGGGTGTGCCCCACCAAAATAGGGAAACAAATTAAGGTTGAGGCAGAAATGTGTATTCCAGTCAACAGAGACTCCAATTTAGCAGAGAAGCAAAGGGAATTCCTAGGAGGAGAGAAAAGAACATTGCAGAAAAGGAAATAACCCATGAAGGAAATTAAAACATTTGAACTTCAAAATATTTTTCTTTGACATATTTTGAGATGGCTACCAGAAAGGCAGCAAACAAAAATAGCCCTGTAAAGCTGTCTTTTCTGCAGGAAATTTACATCTATAGCAAATCTACATTGATAACACCAGGCCTTCTTTGTCTGGATCTAGGAAAGATGAAGTGAGTCTGAAACCTCAAAGATCTTTTAAAAAATTACTATCTATTCTCTCTGAGGGCTGCTACCTGTGAGGTTTCAACTATTGCTGGTCAGACCTCCAATTTCTCCCTCCCATAACCTGATTTACACCATAAGCTGTTTTAGGCCATACTCTGAGCTTCCATTCTTTCTGTACCTTCAAGATGCTATAGAAGCTTCTAAACCCCATTGGGTCATGGGTAATGACTCTGTGATTCTCCCCATGTACACATTAATAAAATGTATATACTCTTTTTCCGATGAATCTGCCTCTTGTGAGTTATTTTTCAGCGAACCTCCAGAGGGTGAAGGACAAGTTTTTCCCTTGGCCCTTACACCCACACTGACTGAGTTTGAAGGTTTTCATGAAGGCTGTCTCCAAGAGAATAACTGGGTCTGATAGATTACCCTAAAACCATTCTGAGAAATTATTTAAAGATGAGAAAAAAACTAGCAATAGGTAATACTTATAAGAGAAATCCAAGCAAATTTAAAAACAAAGGCAAGTATTAGCTTTAGGCAAACAAAAGTAAGGAAGGAATTATGATATTAGTACACCACAATTATCAGCTGTGAATTGTATTTGGCTAGGCAAATTAATGCAAATGCTGAATGTTGATTTAATCAAAATTTGTAATATAACAATGTTGGGAGATGGGAGAGGGGAAGCAAATGGAATGGTGTAAAGGAATTAAATCCTGACCCATCATTATAGGAAGAAAATAATGTTTAAAGCTGATAAAATATCTGACACATTACTTAGGAAAGTGAACTATATATAAGTGTTGGAAGAAACAGCTAAAAGAGCCTAAAGTGATTGCTTCTTGGGAGGGGAGCAAAGGAGAATGGTGATTGGTGGAGCAGGACAAGGGACCATTGTTTTATTGTTATAAGCTATTTAATACTATATGGCTTTTTAAACATTACATGCTTGTATGACATTGAAAAAAATTAATTTTAAATGAAAATGTCTGGAAGTATACTCAAACCTTTAAAAATAGGTACCTCTGAGAAGTGAGCTTGGCAGAGAAGGGGTCTTTAAATTCTCACTTTAAATCTTTGTGCTAGTGCCATGTTGCTCAGGAAGCTGAAGCTGGAGGATCAATTGAGCCCAGGAGTTTGAAGCCACAGTGAACTATGATAGTGTCACTGTATTCCAGTCTGGGCAATAGAGCAAGATCCCCCCCACCCTCTTTTTTTTTTTTTTTTTTTTTTGAGTTGGAGTCTCACTCTGTCGCCCAGATTAGAGTGCCGTGGCACACTCCCAGCCAACGCAGCCTCGACCTGCTGGGCTCCAGTGATCCTTCTGCCTCAGCCTTCCAAGTAGCTGGAACTACAGGCGCACGCTACCATGTCTGGCTAATTTTTTTATTTATTGTAGAGATCAGGTCTCGCCAAGTTGCCCAGGCGGGTCTTGAACCCACGGGCTCAGGCAATTCACTCACCTCGGCCTCCCAAAGGCACAGGATTACAGACTGAGCCACCGAGCCGGGCTAAGATCCCCTTTCTTAAAAAAAAATCAATTAAAAAAATCTCTGTGCTATTTTTTTTACAATGTATATGTGTTACTTTTATAATTAAAATACTAGTAACAACAAAACTAATAAAAGTATGACTATTAGTTGACTTTGGAAATAGACAGTTAAAGTGAGTAATAATTTCTCCAAGATCAGGCTTTGGTCCCCTCCATACCTTGGTGAATCTGTCTCCTCTCTCTCTCTCTTAGTTTCTTTTTAAAAAAATTTTTTATTTTAAAGATGTGGGGTATAATTCAGGGTTAAGTATACAAATGTTCATTATGCAGGTACCCTTGTTCTAATTTAGTTTCTAAGTAAACTATATTTTCCAATGGAACTTCTGGGCAATTCTTTGCATCTTTCACATGGCACCGGATTGCACCCACACTCCCAGTGGGCCTGACCTAACATTCTGGGAGTATGGAAGCCCCAGTGAGATGTACTGCACTCTCGCTAATTCTCCTCTGCCACCGAGATTTGCCACTCTTTCTCTCACTCTTCTCTTTGCCAACCCTTGTCTCTCTGTAGAGAGAGATACGGTGCTTGGCTATCTTTTCTCTGCTATTCGCTCTTAATCTTATCACCCATGATGACCTACATCGAATGGACCTCTCCCTGTTGCCTCAGCCTCGTCCGGCGTGAAACTACATCCTCATCTGTGAGTCCATGTGCCATCCCATCTCCTGCTAGAAGGTAGGAAAGCATGCCCAAGGAGGCTACTGCCTGTGCCTCTTTTACCAGCCTCCTCGGAACTGCTCTCAAGACCAATCCTTCTCTCCATGCACTACCCTAATCTTGCTAGGAGGTCTTTGAATGTGACCTGAGAGGACACTGTCCCCCATTTGGTAGCTTTGCTGGAGTCTAGGACCCTCTGCCGAATCTTGGCCCCAAGTCTCTGAATGTGCACTAGAGGGGCCCTGCTGCTGGTCAGAAGCGCTGCCTCTAGTGAGAAGGGGAGTTAAGTTCCACCCTATTCACCAGATTCTCACACCCCCAGGCTGATTCCACTGACCTCCTGTCCGGGATGCTGGCTGAGGGTGTAGATAGATATTTTCTCTTTCACACCTCTCAGAGAGAGTTCTAAAGACGAATCCCTTTCTCCCTTTAGGATTCCTCATGGGAAACCCCTCACAATGGAGCAGACAAGGGTCCTCCCCCGCTGAAACACAGTCTAAAAGGTCTCAGGACCCTCTCACTAAAAAGGAGCATCTGCCCTAAGTGTCTCCTCAATATTGGCTAGGCAACCAGAAGATGGGCCCAAGGTGGGTCTCTTGTCTCTGATACTTCCCTTCTGCTTGACGTCTATTACTATCACAAGAGTAAATGGTCTGAAGTTTGCAAAATGGCGCCACCTGGATCCCTTGTTATTCCTGTGGCACACCCTTACTTCTTCTTTGATAACTTTATCTCCCTCCTGCTTTCCCTCAACAACTCAGACGCTGACCCAGCTGGTTTAACTTCTCCTGTCTCTCATAATCTGCTTTTGCCACTGCCACTCCACCCTCCATCAGTTTCCCCTCCTGCTCTTCCTCTCCACCTTTACCTGTGGAGAAGGGGGCTGGCAGCTGCAGCTTTCTCATCCCCCTCCCCCACTGCTTGATAATGTCCCTGGTGGCAGTCCCTACTAGCTCAAAACCACCTGTGCCACCTCCTCCCCTGCTCTTCTCCACCACACATGCAGGTTTAGGGCGATGACCAGGACAAAAAGATACCACAGTTCATGTTCTTTTTTCTAATGATAAATCTCTCTCAAATTATATCTAAATTGGGACTATCAGTTCTCCTCCCTGACAAAAGTAAAAGGATCACTTGTTAATCCTGTGAACTAACTGAAAAACAGTCTATTGTAATTTTAATTTTTTTTTTTTTTTTTGAGTTGGAGTCACACCTTGTCGCCCAGACTGGAGTGCAGTGGTTGCTCCCGGCCACTGCAGCCTCAACCTGCTGGGCTCCGGCGATCCTTCCGCCTCAGCCTTCCAAGTGGCTGGAACTACAGGCGTGCGCTACCACGCCCGGGTAATTTTTTATTTATTGTAGAGACGAGGGCTCACCAAGTTGCCCGGGTGGGTCTCGAACCCGCGGGCTCAGGCAATCCACTTGCCTCGGCCTCCTAAAGTGCTAGGATTACAGGCTGAGCCACCGAGCCTGGCCGTCAATTGTAATTTTAAACTTTCTATGTGCTGAAACATTAGTACTAAATAACACCAGCATTTGTTAATGTCAGGCTTGCCAAAGATTTTTGGGAAGAAAGTTAAGTCACTTTACGTCTAATACTTCTTCTGCTGGATGAATGGAATACTGCGTACTCTGTGTGGACGCAATATTGTGAGAACTGATCACTCTCACCTAATTGTCCACACCTCACAACTAAGAGTGTCATTTAGTAATTTATAAAGGGTTCTAACAAATTTGCCAGTTTATAATTGGAAATAAATAGGGACAGATCATTTCACATCCATGGGTCTGTTCACTCTAAAGGGCTTTATATCAGACTGTTACAGACAGAAAAATAGTCAAAAGTTTCATATACAGTCTTTTAAAGAAGAACTTTTGATTTTTTTCCCAGGCAAAATGTTAGAGAAACAACAGGGTGCCAAAATGGAGGGTTGCAGAACCAGAGGGCCAAAGAGGCATCCCAGTTGGCAGTTGCCATTAGCAACAAAACTCCAACTGCCCATCAAATACCTGGTAAGAATGAACCTGCTAAGGGGATGGTTTCCATTGCTATGAGTACAGTCTGTGGGGTGTACTAGAAGCATGGTTGCCCCAAAGAGGTCCAAACCTCCAGGACCTTTTCCACTGTGCAGGCTGGAAAGCAATTGAAAAGCAGGTGCACTCTCTTCTGAAGAGAGGAAAGAACACCTGGCTCAGAAATGGTGAACACTTAAGGAGGTCTGGAGATCTGGTAAAGTGCCTGGCACTGGCTCACCATCACCCCAACAAATTTCAGGTGAATATTAGGGCACTGGAACCCAAATTCATTTTGTAATTAACACAGGTGACAGCCATTTGGTCCTAGCCATCCATGTAGGAATCATATGGCCTTATCTTAATCAAAAGTTACTAAAGGTTAATTCAAAGTATAAATATAAAAAGGTATCTATGAAAAGGTAAAAGAAAGTGACCTTAAAGCAAAGGAAAGATGTAAGAAAGTTGTTGGTATAAAGGTATGTTTTTAGTAAGGAAGGACATAAAGAAAAGAGAATAATTTTGTATAGGAAAGGATCTTGTATGGTACGTTTTTGTCCTGCAATAAAGTGGCTGGTTACTTAAAGAAAGGAAAGTATAGAACAAAAATAGAAGGTTCAAGCATGTTTTAAAAAATGGTATGAGTATGTTGAAAATGGTATGTGGAAGGTTTATGAAAAGAAATATATAAAAAGAATTCTGTGAACAATCAAGTTTTCAAAAATTTAGTTACTGCTATAAATTTACCATTAATATCAATTATACTAATACTAGGACAAAATGCTACTCAGAAACCAGAATATGAGGCCTCTTAATTAACAATCTCCAAAAGAATTTTCTCCTATAAACAAGGGGGGGAGGACGAAGATACAAATTAAGTTAGCTCCCTCACCATCTTTGTTATAAAAAGTGAGTTTTTTTTTACTTTTTAAAATCTTTAGAGTATCACCTGCTAAATCAGTAACTTTTACAATGACCTGTAAAAGTTATAACATTGTTATAAATGTTATAACTGTTATAACATCATACTTTTACATTTTTAATACTTAACCTCTGCAAGTTCTCAATTCAGTCTCTCTAGGGTGGAGTAAGAAACAAAAGCTGCCAGGCACGGTGGCTTACGCCTGTGATCTCAGCACTTTGGGAGGCCAAGGTGAGTGGATTGCCTGAGCCTGTGGGTTCGAGACCCATACAGGCCACTTGGCGAGACCTTGTCTCTACAATAAATCAAATATTAGCTGGGCATGGTAGCGCATGCCTGTAGTTCTGGCTACTTGGAAGGCTGAGACGGAAGGATCGCTGGAGCCCAGCAGGTCAAGGCCGTGGTGGCCGGGAGCGTGCCACTGCACTCCAGTCTGGGCGACAGATTGAGACTCCAACTGAAAACAAAAAACAAAAAGCAAAAAAACCAAAAACTTCAGGAACCACACCTTCCCCACACCGTCCTCCTAAACTGCCCACAGACCAGGTAAATTGATTTCACTCACAGCAGTTTATAATCAGCTATAGTGCCTTTCAGTGCCAAATTGCCAAAATCTCCTTCCAGGCATAAGGATTACTAATCCAGCATAGGCTGGATGGCAAAATGACTTTTTGTTTAAAGTATTACTAATTATTTTTGTTAAACTTTAAGGTAATATTTCCCTGTCACGGCAGAAGACCAATACCACCCTTCCTCCCACTTCCTCTTATCAAGAGCAGACAGATATCAATCTCCCATCTCCAGAGCAGAGGTTACCTGGGGTTCACCCTTTAAAATATCAATAGTTGTGAAGTTATATCAGACCTGTTGTAAAAGAACAAGGGATAGTTTCTTTTCCCCATGTCACCTGTTTTAAATTATCTTGTTCATTATTATTTCCTACAATTTAAGCTACAACCTAACTATGTCTCTAATGTATTCAATTTTTTTCTTCAGTTTGTCAAAGTAGCTGTATTATCTTGTTAAAGTCATTTTTAACAAAACCTCCTTATAACTGTCTATAAGTTCTTATCACAAAACCCAAAGAAACTTGAAGACAAGCTACGGGGACAGACACATATGGACTCAAGAGTTCACTGGTACAACGGTAAAAATTGCCTGGACTCTTGTATCAAGTCCACTGGGGTAACTATAAATACATTTTACCAGACATCAAAGCCTCAATGTGTCATAACAGTGGCTCTAATGGCTGAAAGGTACCTATAGAAACCTAGAAGAAACTTAGCTTATTCTTTAGTCTTTTTGCCTCAGTGTAACCATTAGCAAGCATTCAGACGTTTTACTGCAGGACAAACAGCAGCCTATCCCATCCCCCCTAGGCAAATATCCTTCAGATGCAAGACCAGGACAGCCCAACCATTCATGGTTTAGCATAACAATCTCTAGTAAACTTTTAGGTTCCTTGTCAAGATCGAAGATCAAAGATCACCCTTTGACTGACCAAAGTCATAAAAGTAATAACCACCCCACCTTTGGTCAAGGAATTTCTGAGTTGCAAATGTCTAAGTTTGTGAATTGCAAATGTCTAACAAGTTTCTTGAAGGAATCACACCCCTCCCCCAGGGTTAACCTAATCAGCCCTCTGTGAAATAGGAGACACAGATAAGCCCCACCATGGCAGCACACCTGTAGTTCCAGCTACTTGGATCACTGAGGTGAAAGAATCGCCTGAGCCCAGTAGGTCAAGGCTACGGTAGCCATGAGCTGTCCATCACCTGACATCATCAATATCTGTGCTTGCCTGCCCTTTTGTGATGATGTGGAAGCGGACCACCACCTAATCACCTAATGATCTTCCCCTATCACAAGGGGAATAGTTAAAAGAATTCAACCACAAGCAACCGGGGCCATTGACTTGCTAGAGTCTGGTGTGGCCATGTGCTCTTTGAGCCATGGCTGTTGCCATGCTTCCTGGCTTTGGTCCCCCTCCCCCACCCTGGGGAGGTGAATCTTCTCTCTTCTTTCTCTTTCTCTCTCTAATTTAAATAAACTTTTCCTTCTTAACCTTTTTGTGTGTCGCAATTCTTTGCAATTTACTCGGATCTCTGGGTTCCCAGTGCGGCACCTCTGGCTTGCTGGCCCGGGCGGTGCTATGCACCTCGCTTCTCAGCGCCTCTCCACCCTCACCCTGTCCGTCTGTACCCTAACAATGGTCTTTATTATAGTAGAATTAATTCTAATAGTCTACGCTTGTATACAGTGCTTTGTATACAGATACTAAAGATACTTAGCAACTCTATGGTCACATTCCCTCCTTTTACTCTCTACAGAGACAGCTCTAAGACTCCAGCAGGAAGCAGCTACAGAAAACTGACTTTCACCCCTGTTCCAGGTACAAATAAGAATATTTTAAAATAATAAGAGGGGGAAATGAAGGGACATAACATGGACTTAATATACCCAATGAACAGTCATTTTAACATTTCCTATATCTCATGTCTTTCTAGAAGTTCACTTAACTTACCTTCTAATCATTAGCCAAGGACAGAACCAGTTTCTTGGAGGTAGCTATTGATAGTTGTTTTACAACCCCCCTCCCCAGCTTGTTTTGTACTAATTAGCTTTTCTATTTCAAGTATTTGCCTCCACCCATAAGATCCAAATTAACCTAATCAGCCCTTTGTGACCTTCATGACACAGACCCTACCACCATGACAGCAATCATGTGACTAACCCATCCATCTGCCTGCTGTCCATCATCTGATGTCAGTACCTGTGCTTACCTGTCCCCTTCATGATGACATGGAGCAGACCACCCCCAATCACCTTAATGACCTTCCCTCAACAAAGGGAAGGATTAAAAGGATTCAACCAGGAGCAGTCATTTGCTATTGCCTTGCTAGACTGGTGTGACCATGTGCTCTTTGAGCTATGGCCCCCTTCTCTACCTTGGGGAGGTGAATCTCTCTCCTCTCTCTTTCTCTCTCTCTTTCTCTTACTTTCTAAATAAACTATATTTTCTAATCTAAAAAAGATGAAAAGTTAAAAAAATAATTTCTCCAAGATCAAGCTAAATTTGGAGAGCAGGAATGGTTGAAATTGTTAGTGTGATATTATGTTGTATGATGCCTTCAACCCTTTTGACACAGTGCCATAGTACCAAGTGGAAATTTTTTCTCATTTTAAGACTGCAAGTGTTTTAGGGAAGTGTTTCTGAACAATGAATTAGCCATCTGGCAGGAGAGAAGACAGAAAAAGCTTGAATCCTAGGTAACTCATAATCCAGGCAGGCAGTGAGATATTTCTACTCTCATTTTCTTTATTTGTTGTCATTAACGTAGTATTTGTTAGGGCCCTCAATGGGTTGGATAATGTTTAACATCAAATGCAATGTCCTGAATCAATTTTAAAATCTTTTTTATTTTTTTTTTGAGTTGGAGTCTCACTCTGTCACCCAGACTGGAGTGCAGTGGCCGGAATCTGCTGGTGCTCCGGCGGTCCTTACCCCTCAGCCTTCCAAGTAGCTGGAATTACAGGCATGTGCTACCATGCCCGGCTAGTTTTTTGATTTATTGTAGAGATGAGAGCTCACCAAGTTGCCCAGGCGGGTCTCAAACCCGCGGGCTCAGGCAATCCACTCACCTCAGCTTCCCAAAGCGCGGGATTACAGGCTGAGCCACTGAGCCTTTTAAAAATCTTATCAGTATGTCAATCCTACTTACTCAGGAGAAAGTATGAGGCTTTGTTTGGACACTATAAATAGATGCTAGGGAAGCTTATCAACTGCTGGGGAAGAAGAGAGCATGATTCATTCTCTCTCTCTCTCTCTCTCTCTCACACACACACACACACACACACACACACACACAAAACCACACAAAACACAAAACACACACCTGGAAAAGATGAACACACACACACACACACACACACACCTGGAAGAGATGAACTTTCCTGCCTAAATTTCCATGGACTCCTACCTGGAAGCAGCACCAACTTTACAAGAATGTAATCAGTGGTGCTATGTGAGGGATCTGAGAAACCCTTCTCTCTTGTTCAAAAACAACTTCTTCCCTGGGCACAAAATCTTCATAAACTTCTTAAACATAAACGTTGCAATTTTCAAGAAATAGCTTTAAAATGAACATGAAGCACTCTTGTAAGTGGCAGGATATTATGTATTAATCATGCCATTTTCCCTAAGTGCTTGGCACATTAAAGTGTTGTTAGTCACCCAAGTTTTAAGCTTGTTCCTGGATCTTCTTTTCTCTTCTATCCATATTTATCTCCTTACAGGTTCAGAGGAGAGGCAGGCCTAGAGTGGTAAATTTGGCCTTTATTGCCATTTAATGGTATTTAAAGCCATGGTACTAGATGGGCTTAGAGCAATGCCCTCCAGGAGACATTGGGCAAAGTCCAGAGACATTTTTGATTGTCAGAATTGGGACAGTCTCTGTTGGAATCTAGCAGGTAGAGGCCAGGGATGCTGCTCAATAGCCTACAATGCACAGACAACCTCGCACCACCATACTCGGCTATGCCTCTATTTTCATTCTGGAATCCAGACTGATGGAGAAGCCATTGGTAGTGAAGGAAATTAAAATACTTCATGCTGAAATATATTCTTTGACATATTTTGAGATGGCTGTTCAGAGGGCCTGCAAACAGAAGCAGCCCTGTAAAGCTATCTTGGTGGAGAAGATTTGTATCTGTAGAGAAAATCTGCATTGACGCAGCCAGGCTTTCTCTAGGCTTCCCTTGTCCAGATCTAGGATGGTCTAACTGAGAGTCTGACACTTTTAAAGGTAGGGAAGAAACATTCACCATCTATTCTCTCAGAGGCCTGTTACCTGGGAGGTTTCATCTACATAACAAGACCACCTTTGCTAGCCAGGCCTTCTTTTCTCCTTCTCCCTAACTTGTTTGTCATTATAATCTGATTTACCAGCATGCTCTGTTTTTTGTTTTTGGCCATGCTCTGAGCCCCCATTCTTTCTAAGTTTCTGTGCCCCATTCATGGGGAGTTGGGGTAATCACTCTGTGGTTTTCCCTGTGCATGTTAATAAATTTGTATACCTTTTCTTCTATTCATCAACTTTTTGTCAGTTAATTTGTCAACAAACCTTCAGAGGGTATAGAGGAAGTTCTCCCTTGTTCCCTACAATAACAAAATGACCACTGGCCATTAGGTATGGTAAAAAGTCATGGTACATCACACAAGTCCCTTTAAAGCTTCTGTTTGAATGTGATTCAATGTAATCTCCACCTACATTTTATACGCCAGTGCAAGCCTTATGATCTCTCTAAAGTTCATTAGAGTGGGTATATATAAATCCTCCCAGTGAGAGGGGCACTGGAGGGAGGGAAACCAGATAAAATTGACTACAGTTAGATTTTCGCCCTGTTGCTTAATACTTTACAATGAATTACATGTATTCTGTTTCATAGATTCCTCACTCCACCTCCCATAATGAAAATATTGGCAATGAGAATGTTGCAATTATTTAAAAGCCACATTCAGGAAAAACAAAAACTACAATGTACCACATTATTCATTCAATGAATATTTATTGATTCCCATCTATGTGCTAGGCACTTTGTTAGTTACAAGGAGTTCTTCAGCTACAGGAAGAGTCAGACACTATCACTTATACTGTGCTAGTGAAATGTCCAGTCAGTGCAGGGGCATATAACTCAGACTAGATGAGTCAAGGAAATATTCCCAAATGAGGTGACACTAAAAGGTGTTTGAAGGAAGAGTAAAGATTAGGGGGAAAAAGAAGGAAAAACAACAAACAATACTTAATGGAGAAACGTTAGAGCTTCTTTATTATGACTGGGCAAAAAAGAGACTAGCATGCCCACTATCACCATTTCTAATTAACATTGTATAGCGCAATGAGTCAAAATAAAGAAATCAAGATATGAGAATTCAAAATGGAGAAACACTGCTTTGCAATGATACAATCATTTGTAAATGTTATAATTGTGTGCATAAATAATCCAAAATAATCTACAATAAATTATTAGAATTTAGAAATGAATTTAGCAACATTTCTATACACAAAGTCAGTATATAAAATACATTGAATTTCTGTGTACCAGCAACAAACTCTCAAAAAAAAATGTTTTTCTAAAGCGATGCCATTTATAATAGGATAAAAGCATTAGGTATCTGGGAATAAATCTAACTAGAGATGCTCAAGAAATCCATAAAAAAAAAAATAAGAACTTTATAGAGGCACTGAAAATGATTTAAAGAAATGGATAGATGTATCTTGTTTAAGTGGTGGAAGATTCAATATTATAATAATGTGATTTCTTCCCAAATTGATATAAAGATTCAATGCAATCTCAACAAAATCTCAAATGTTTTGGGGTTTTTTTTCTGGGAACTTGCCTAACATTGTAAGTTTACATGGGAACGTAAAGGATCAAGAATAACCAAGCATCCTTGAAGGAGATCAGATTGAAATTTCCTACCTAGTCAATAGTCATTAGAGTCAAACAATAAAGTCAAGTGAGGTGAGGAAGCTAGATACTTGCCTGTGGGACATGGCATTACTAAGGCTAAGGCCATCAGAAGTAACAATGCGATCACTTCATCGACCCTGGTGCAGATGAACTTAAAACAGAAATTGGCTAAAGAGGTAAAGGAGTGATTTGAAAATGGAGATAAGGAACACTATAGTATTCTTTTTAAGAAGTATAGTTCTTTTTTTTTTTTTTCTGAGTTGGAGTCTCACTCTGTCACCCAGACTGGAGTTCAGTGGCCGCTCCCGGCCACCGCAGCCTCGACCTGCTGGGCTCCAGCGATCCTTCCGCTTCAGCCTTCCAAGTAGCTGGAACTACAGGCGCGCGCTACCACGCCCAGCTAATTTTTTGATTTATTGTAGAGATGAGGTCTCGCTGCCCAGGTGGGTCTCGAATCCACGGTCTCAGGCAATCCACTCACCTCAGTCTCCCAAAGGCGCGGGATTGTAGGCTGAGCCACCAAGCCCGGCTAGAAGTATAGTTCTTAAAGGAAGGAAAGATGTTGCAGAGGATGAGTTGAGGAAGTTTTTGTTTTGCGTAGGCTGGAGTCATTTTAACATATATACTTAATTAAAAAAAAAAAGATTGTGTGGAGGAAGCCATTGATGGAAAAGAGAAAGAGGCAAGTATTAGGTAATATTTTTCAGGAAATGAAAATGTGGAGGATTCAGTATGTAAATATGAAATTGTTCTTCTATAGGAGAAGAAGGCTCATTTCTTCTGACAAACTAAGAAAGAGTAGTGTTGCAGTAGGCAGTTGGTATGAGTTAAAAGTTGATGGAATTTCCACTTGATGGTCTTCATTTTGTCAATGAAGTAGGAGGAGTAACTAATAAAAGGGAGAATAGAAAAAGTAATGTATCTGGCCTTGGGAAGAGATGTTGGAACTTTTATTCAGAAAAATGGGATAGGAAGAAGTTTAGAGAGAAATAAAGGCATTTTCTGAGTATCATGGAGAGCCCCACTGCATTAGATTCACAAACTGGGGCTTCATATTTAAGGATTCATGTCTATTGATAAATATTAACATAAGAATAGGGCTACTGATATGCCAGTCACTATTCTTAATATTATATCAATTCACAGCAACCCAATAGATATATACTATTTGTTAGGGTATGGATAAGGTGAGGGTGGCATGCTGGAGGGGTGAAGAGGCGAGGGGAGGCACAGCACTAGTAACCCAGAGATCTGAGTAAAGCAAAGAATTGCAACACACAAAGAGGTTAAGAAAGAAAAGTTTTGGCTGGGGTCGGTGGCTCAGCCTGTAATCCCAGTGCTTTGGAAGGCCGAGGTGAGTGGATTGCCTGAGCCTGCAGGTTCAAAACCCACCTGGGCAACTTGGCGAGACCTCATCTCTACATCAAAAAGTACCCGGGCGTGGTAGCGCGCACCTGTAGTTCCAGCTACTTGGAAGTCTGAGGCAGAAGGATCGCTGGAGCCCAGCAGGTCGAGGCTGCAGTGGATGGAAGTGGTCACTGCACTCCAGTCTGCGTGACAGAGTGAGACTCCAACTCGAAAAAAATAAATAAATAAAATAAAGAAAAGTTTATTTAAAAGTAAATTAGAGAGAAAGAAGGAAGAAAGAAGATTCACCTCCCCAAGGTGGGGGATGACACCAAAGCCAGGAAGCATGGCGACAGCCATAGCTCAAAGAGCACATGGCTACCCCAGAGTCTAGCAAGTTGCTTGTGGTTGAGTCCTTTTAATCATCCCCATAGATGGGGGAAAATCATTAAGGTGATTGGGTGGTGGTCTGCTTCCACGTCATCACAAAGGGGCAGACAAGCACAGATACTGACGTCAGGTGATGGACAGCAGGCCGATGGGTGAGTTAGTCACTGATTGCTGCCATGATGGAGTTTATTTGTGTCATGTAGGTCACAAAGGCTGATTAGGTTAACTTCGTGGGGGGGAGGTTTCCTGCAAGAGTCTTGTTAGATACTTGCAATTCACAAACTCAGACATTTGCAATTTACAAACTCCTTGACCAAAGGTGGGTGATCTTTGATCTTTGGTCTTGACAAGGAACCTAAAAGTTTACTAGAGATTATTATGCTAAACCATGAATTGAAAGGTTGTGCTGTCCTGGTCTTGCATCTGATGAAGATTTGCTGAGGAGGGATGGGATAGGCTGCTTGTTCTTCAGTAGAATGTCTGAACGCTTTCTAATGGTTATGCTGAGGCAAAAAGACTAAACCCTTTCACTATTAGTATCCCTATTTTATTGAACAAAAAAATGTGACTTGCTCAAGATCACATAGGTAATAAGTGGTGGAGCTGGGATTTCATCCTAGGCAGCCTAGATTCTTAGATTCTGGTTCTCAAATTCTAAGTCATGCTGCAACTGTTTGGAATTTTGTTTTACAAACTCACCCTTTGGTGATCTCTGTAAATGCATTAATGGATTGTGCAGATCTATTCTATATTGACAAGTAATGTCAGAGAATCTGGGATGTTCGTTTTTTCTTTGTTTGTCCATTTGTCTATTTCAAATCAATTAAGAATTTCATGCCCATGGAAAGAATAGCTCTTTGCTATCTAGACCAGTAAGCTTTTGTGTTTCTTTGTTTACCCTTGACCCATGGCTGAAATTTTAGAATTGAAACTGTAAGCTCACTGTGTCTGTGTGTCTATGTGTCTGGAATTCAGAAATGTCTTTACCTCTTTTTGTTCGAGTGTACAGTGTTTTCCTATGTCTGGAGGATATTAATCAATTAGATTATAAAACATCTCAAATTTGAAAAACTCTATTCTGAGCTCCTTGAACTCTCAGTCTATATTGGCTTTTAGATAGAAATAAGTGCATATAGAAACTGAATATTTCCCAAATTTCATAAAATAATGATACTTAATACTTTCAGTGTGCTAGAAAGTTTTAGAAAAACAAACTGAAAAATATTTTAAGAGTCCAAGTTCATATAATTTTGAAAAATAAAATGAATTGAAAATTTTTGATTTAATAAAAACAATTATGTCTTCTCTAACTTCTCAGTGTTGAATACATTTTTATTCTACTTGCATGTATTTTTCCTAAGTGTATACAGATCAAATAAGCTAACATTATTCCTACTTAATGTTTAAGATTATGGAAAATGTAAATTTGTGTTAATTACATTGGGTCATTATTCTACACTTGATCTTAGCCAAAAGACCAAGAAGTGATATTTTAAAGAATTTTGGCTGGTCTCAGTGGCTCAACCTGTAATCCCAGAACTTTGGGAGGCTGAGGCAAGTGGATTGCCTGAATCCACGGGTTCGAGACCTGCCCGGGCAACTTGGAGAGCCCTCATCTCTACAATAAAAAAAAAAAATTAGCCAGGCATGGTATCATGTGCCTGTAGTTCTAGTTACTTGTAAGACTGAGGCAGAAGGATAGCTGGAGCCCAGCAGGTCGATGCTGGGGTGGCCGTGAGTGTGCCACTGCACTCTGGCCTGGGCAACAGAGTGAGATTCCAACTCAAAAAAAAATGTTTAATTGCAGCAGCAATTATGTTTAGTAGTATGTCAGCTTAAAGATAATTTCCAAGATTTTAAGGTGGCTTAAAATTTTGGGATGATGGCAGCAGGCATGGTGGCATGAGGAGTCTGAGACAGGAGACTGGCTTGTACATACACGTTTAAGACAAACTTGGGCAGCATAGCAAGATCCTGTCTCCAAAAGAAAGCGTTAAAAGTTATTTGGGGATGATAGTAAATTAAACTAATGAATCACCATTGGATGCCTAGGTCACATAATTACCAAGCATAATTTTATATTTATAAATTTTTGCTCTTAAAGAAACCATCAAGAGAGCAAGGGCGACAGCACACAGAATGGGAAAAAATATTTGCCAACTGTATATCTGACAAAGGTCTAACATCTAGGATCTACAAGGACTTCAAACTTGCCCAAAGGAAAAAAACAAACAGCCCCATTAAAAAGTGGGCAAAAGCTGACCCGGTGGTTCAGCCTGTAATCCCAGCACTTTGGGAGGCTGAGGTGAGTTGATTGCCTGAGCCCGCGGGTTCGAGACCCACCTGGGCAACTTGGCGAGACCTCATCTCTACAATAAATCAAAAATTAGCCAGGCGTGGTAGCGCGCGCCTGTAGTTCCAGCTACTTGGAAGGCTGAGGCAGAAGGATCGCCGGAGCCCAGCAGGTCGAGGCTGCGGTGGCTGGGAGTGGGCACTGCACTCCAGTCTGGGTGACAGAGTGAAACTCCAACTCAAAAAAAAAAAGTGGGCAAAAGACATGAATAGACACTTCTCAAAAGAAGACATGCGGGCAGCCCACAGACACATATGAAAAAGTGCTCAGCCTCACTCATCATCAGAGAAATGCAAATCCAAACCTCCTAACCCCAGCAAGAATGGCCATCATCAATAAAACAAAAAAGAACAGATGCTGGGGATGATGCAGAGAAAAGGGAAGGCTTCTACACTGGAGGTGGTAATGCAAACTAGTTCAACCTCCAAGGAAAACAGTATGGCAACTTCTAAAAGAATTAGAAATTGACCTTCCATATGACCCAGCAATCCTCTTAATGGGAATATATCTGGAGGAATGAAAATCATTCTACCAGAAAGATACCTGCACACTCATGTTTATTGCAGCACTATTCACAATAGCAAAAACATGGAACCAACCCTGCTGCCCATTGAAAGTGGACTGGATTTTTTAAATGTGGTGCAGGCCGGGCTCGGTGGCTCAGCCTATAATCCAAGCACTTTGGGAGGCCGAGGTGAGTGGATTTCCTGAGCCCACAGGTTCAAGACCTGCCTGGGCAACTTGGCAAAACCTCATCTCTACAATAAATCAAAAATTAGCCAGGTGTGGTAGTGCGTGCCTGTAGTTCTGGCTACTTGGAAGACTGAGGGGGAAGGACCGCTGGAGCCCAGCAGGTCGAGGCTACAGCGGCCGTGAGTGTGCCACTGCACTCCAGTCTAGGAGACAGAGTGATACTCCAACTCAAAAAAACAAACAAACAAAAAAGTGGTACATATACATGATGGAATATTATGCAGTCATAAAGAAGGACAAACATATGGACTTCGCAGCAACTTGGATGCATTTAGAATCTATAATACTCAGTGATCTATTGCAAAAACAAAGAACTGAATAACACATGTTCTCACTCATAAGTGGATCATAAACATTTACCATAATACTATAAGAAAGGGATTGGCAGTAGTGGGATACTGCTAGTATGGGAGGGGGCACATAACATCAAAGAGGGTACCTGATCTCAAACCAGGTGAAATGGCGACCAAGGGAGGCCCAAACTTTATCTGTACAATGACCACTTGTATACCTAATCCTGAATTGTACTCCACATCTTTAAAATTTAAAAAAAGCTTCCTTCAGGCTAGGAGAGCCTGGAGCCCTATCTTCAAAGTTCTAAAAGAGAAACAATTTCAACCAAGAATGACCTATCCAGCCAAACTAAGCTTCATTAGTGAGGGAGAATTGAAATCTTTTCCAGATATTCAATCCCTAAGAACCTATGCTGCCACCAAACCACCTCTACAAGAAACACTTAAGAAAGCACTGAACACAGAAGAAAACGAAAAAAGAACAACAACATTCTTCATAAGAGTACAGGCAAAAGATTAAAAACATACATGAACCAACTCCAAAACCCAAAGAAAGACAACAAACAAACAACTCTGTAAGAACTTTATGACAGGGATCAACTCTTGCATTTCAATTATTAGCCTAAATGTGAATGGACTAAATGCACCACTGAAAAGACATAGAATGGCAAAATGGATAAAATATCATCAGGCAACACTCTATTGCCTTCAAGAGACTCACCTCACTAGAAAGGACACCCACAGACTCAAAGTAAGAGGATGGGAAACAAACTTTCAGGCGAATGGAATACAAAAGAAAGGAGGAGTAGCAATCTTAATTTCAGACAAAATACCCTTCAAGCTACTAAAAATCAAAAAAGATACAGAAGGCCACGACATAATGATAAAAGGCTCAATCCATCAACAAGAATTATCTATCCTAAACATATATGCACCCAACATAGGTGCGTCAACTTTCATAAAGCAACTTCTAGGAAAACTAAAGAAAGATATTGACTCTAGCACCATCATAACTGGGGACTTTAATACCCCACTGACAAACCTAGACAGGTCATCAGGACAAAAAATCAGCAAGGCGATCCGGAACCTCAATGTGACTTTGGACCAAATGGACTTAATTGATACCTACAGAACACTCCATCCAAAGACCACAGAATACACATCCTACTCACAACCACATGGAACATATTCTCAGATCGAC
The DNA here is from genome assembly GCA_027257055.1 of Cephalopachus bancanus. NCBI lineage: Eukaryota > Metazoa > Chordata > Mammalia > Primates > Tarsiidae > Cephalopachus > Cephalopachus bancanus. Next base: position 229,250 of record JAPVLO010000699.1, read on the forward strand.
CACATACTTGGCCATAAATCAAGCATAAGCAAATTTAAAAGGACTGAAAGTCTACCATGTACCTTCTCAGACCACAGTGGAATAAAAATAAACATTGACAACAACAAAGTCCCCCCAAAACCCACAAAGACATGGACACTAAACAGCATGATGCTAAACAACTCCTGGGTCAATGATGAAATCAAAACAGAGATCAAAAGATACCTGGAAACAAATGAAAATGAAGAAACATCTTGCCAAAATCTCTGGGATGCCCTGAAAGCTGTAGTAAGAGGGGAATTTATATCCCTACAAACATACATGAAGAAAATGGAAGGAACAGAAATTCACAACCTAACAAGCCACCTAAAGAGCTGGAAAAGCAAGACCACAAAAACCCTAATTTCAGCAGAAGAATCCAGATCACCAAAATAAAAGCCCAAATCCAGGACATAGAAGACAAAAAGATAATACAAAAAAATCAATGAAATAAAAAGCTGGTTCTTCGAAAGGATAAACAGGATCGATGGTCCCCTAGCTAGACTGATCAAGAAAAAACGAGAAAAAAACCAAATAAATACAATCGGAAACACAAAAGATGAAGTCACATCTGACCCTGAAGAAATACAAAAGATCATTAGAGACTACTACGTACACTTGTATGGAAACAAATGTGAAAACCTTAAGGAAATGGAGGACTTTCTGACATCACACAACCTACCTAGGTTGGAACAAGAAGAAATTGAGACCCTAAATAGACTAATAACAATCAAGGAAATTGACTACGTAATAAGAAAACTTCCTACAAAAAAAAAACGCCCTGGTCCAGATGGCTTTCCAGCAGAATTCTACAAGATATTTAAGGAGGAGCTGATACCAATCCTACTGAAGGTATTCCAGGCAATTGAAAAAGATGGAACTCTCCCCAAATCATTTTACGAAGCCAACATCACATTGATATCCAAGCCAGGTAAAGATCCAACAAAGAAAGAGAACTACAGGCCAATATCTTTGATGAATATAGATGCTAAAATTCTCAACAAGATCCTAGCAAACCAGATTCAGTAATACATCTCAAAAATCATCCACCATGACCAAGTAGGCTTCATTCCTGGGATGTAAGCCTGGTTCAACATTCGTAAAACCATAAATGTAATTAAATACATCAACAGATGTCAAAACAAAAACCACATGATCATATCATTAGATGCAGAAAAAGCTTTTGGTAAAATCCAGCACCCCTTCTTGATAAAAACCCTTGAACATCTAGGCATACGGGGAACATACCTCAAAATAGTAAAAGCCATCTATGAGAAACCCACAGCCAGCATACTCTTAAATGGACAAAAATTGGAACCAATTCCCCTGAAAACTGAAACTAGACAAGGATGCCCACTATCACCCCTCCTGTTCAACATAGTATTGGAAGTCCTGGCTAGAGCAATCAGAGAAGAGGAGGCAATCAGGGGTATCCAAATAGGAAAAGAGGAAGTCAAGTTATCTCTCTTTGCAGATGATATGGCAGTGTACCTTGAAAACCCAAGAGAATCTGTCAAAAGCCTCCTTATACTGATAAAGGCCTTTGGCAAAGTCTCAGGATACAAAATAAATGTACAAAAGACAATCGCATTTCTCTTCACCAATAATAAACAAACAGAAACCCAAATAAAAAACACAATTTCATTCACTATAGCCACAAAAAAAATGAAATACCTGGTTAGGCATCTTCCTAACCAGAGACGTGAAAGATCTTTACAAGGAAAACTACAAAACACTGCTCAAAGAAATCAAAGATGACACAAACAAGTGGAAAAATATCCCATGCTCATGGATTGGAAGAATCAACATTGTGAAGATGTCCATCTTACCTAAGGCAATCTACAAATTCAATGCAATACCCATCAAATTACCAGCAACATTCTTCTTAGACCTGGAAAAAACAACACAGAAATTCATATGGAAACACAAACGTCCAAGAATAGCCAGAACAATCCTCAGCAAAAAAAACAAAGCAGGTGGTATCACATTACCAGACTTCAAACTTTACTATAAAGCTACAATCATCAAAACAGCTTGGTATTGGTACAGGAACAGGCATATAGATCAATGGAATAGAATTGAGATTCCAGAAGCAAAACCTCAATTTCTCAACCAACTCATCTTTGACAATGCCCCCACCACCTACCACTGGGGAGAGGAGAACCTGTTCAGTAAATGGTGCTGGGAAAACTGGCTGACCACATGCAGAAGATTGAAACAGGACCCCTATCTATCCCCATGTACAAAGGTTAACTCCAAATGGATCAGAGACCTAAATGTAAAACCTCAAACCATAAGAATCTTAGAAAAGGAAGGAAATACCCTCATGGAAATCGGAACTGGCATCCAATTCCTGAACAAAACCCGAAACCCACAGGTCATAAGATAGAAGATAGACAAGTGGGACCTTATTAAACTGACAAGCTTCTGCAAAGCCAAAGAAACCATCAAGAGAGCAGGGAGACAGCCTATAGACTGGGAAAAAGTATTTGCCAACACCAGGTCTGACAAAGGCTTAACATCCTGGATCTACAAGGAACTCAAACATGCTGAAAAGAAAAAAACAAACAGCCCCATTATAAAATGTGCAAAAGATATGAACAGACACTTCACAAATGAAGACATCCGAGCAGCCAACAAACACATGAAGAAATGTTCAACCTCACTAATCATCAGGGAGATGCAAATCAAAACCACACTGAGATACTACCTAACTCCAGTCAGAATGGCAATTATCAACAACTCAAAAAATAACAGCTGCTGGAGAGGGTGTGGTGAAAAGGGAACACTTCTACACTGTTGGCAGGAGTGTAAACTAGTGCAACCTCTGTGGAAAGCAGTGTGGCGATTCCTAAAAGCTCTAAAAATCGACCTTCCATATGACCCTGCTGGGAATATACCCTGAAGACCTCAAATCACTCTATAAAAAAGATACCTGCACTCGTATGTTTATCGCAGCGTTGTTCACAATAGCAAGAATCTGGAAACAACCATGCTGCCCATCAAAAGAGGACTGGATTAAAAAAATGTGGTACATATACACGATGCAATACTACACAGCCATAAAAAAGAACAAAATCATGAATTTCGCAGCACCCTGGATGGAACTGGAGTCTATAATACTGAGTGACCTCTCACAGAAACAAAGATCTGAGTATCACATGTTCTCACTCATATAATGGACCTTGAACATCCAATGTAATACTATAAGAAAATGACTGACCGTACTGGGAAACTATGGGGGGGAGGGGGATGGAATTAACAGTCGCAAATATCTGTCTGGGCATGGGGAAACACCTCTTATCAACAGGGTGCCTGAATGAAACGTAATTGTACACCTAACCCTTAACTGTACCCTACAAAATCATAATTAAAAATGTTGATTAAAAAAATAAATTAATTAAAAAAGCTTAAAAAAATAAAGTTTTGCTCTTAACTATTATATGCCACAGAGAGGCTGTACCTTTGGACTGTTTCACTGAATGGGCTCATTTTTGCCACTTTGAAAAAGAAAGGACTTGTGTGGCTGTAGAAAGTTGTATTTTGAACATTGCCTATTTGCTAAAATGTTTGTGCAGGACCAAAAATGTTCGATTATCTGCCCCGTCCCTGTTTTCTTCATGTAATAGAAGTTACTTTTGTTAACGATTATAATTAATGAGTGACTGAGACTATACTAGGAGAAACAGCGACAGAAAAACACAACTATGTATGTGCCTTTGTTTCTCAAGGAAAAAGTCCTTATACAGTAGTATTCAGGTGTGTGTGTGTGTGTGTGTGTGTGTGTGTGTGTGTGTGTGTGTGTGTGTGTGTGTCTCCCCGGGCTCGGTGACTCAACCTGTAATCCCAGCGCTTTGGGAGGCCGAGGTGAGTGGATTGCCTGAGCCTGCGGGTTCGAGACCCACCTGGGCAACTTGGCGAGACCTCATTTCTACAATAAATCAAAAATTAGCTGGGCGTGGTAGCGCGCACCTGTAGTTCTGGCTACTTGGAAGGCCAAGGCAGAAGGATCGCTGGAGACCAGCAGGTCGAGGCTGCGGTGGCCGGGAGTGGCCACTGCACTCCAGTCTGGGTGACAGAGTGAGACTCCAACTCCAGAAAAAGAAAAAAAAAGATAGCAATGATGAACACATTGTATCTTAATAGCATCTTAATATTGCAGTAAAATTAGCGCTGACCTTTTGGGTGACCTAACATCTGTGTTCAAGTGTTAGTTTGTTTCAGAATATGAAGGTGCTAATGAAGGACAAAACTTGGAAAATGAATTTTATTTGCCTTGGTTTATAATACCTGAGTTTGAAAAGTTATGAAATGTGTTAAAATCTTAGCAAAGTGTACTTAATTTTGATGGGCTTATTTCTTTGGCTTACTGCTTATTGCCTTTTCCTACAATAGAAAGGATTATGTTTTACTTTCTAGATAGCAGAAATTCTTTGTCTAACCAGAATAATTTCCTTTTCTTTATGTTGATTTTATTATATCCTTGACTATGTAAGAAAAAAAAGAGCAAAGGTTTGTCATTTGTCACTTATCAAAGAACTAAGATTCTGTACAATTGTGTTACCTTCTTTTTTTTTACTTTAAAACATTTTATTGACACTGATTAAATACACAGTCAGATGTTGTTTCTCAAGCACCCATAATCCTATCTTAACCAAGTGTCCAAGTCTCCTCCGACAAGTTCTTTGATTTTTGCCTTTCCTAAATCAGATCCTAAATACAGAAAAAGTTAAGTAAATCTTTCAGAATATCTCTTTTTTTAAAATTATAGAGATGTGGGGTACAATTCAGTGTTAGGTATATAAACATTGATCATTCAGGTACCCTTGTTGATGAGGTATGACCCTTCCTCCCCTAGCAGTTTCCCTCAACTGCCAATCCCACCCCCTCTCCCCTGACAGTTTTCCACTACTGTCAATCACTTTCTTATAGCATTATAATTGTTCAAATTCAGCTTAAGAGTGACAACATATGGAACTCAGTTCTTTGCTTCTGTAATAAATCACTGAGTATGATCGACTCCAAATCCATCCAAGTTGCTGCAAAGTCCATATATTTGTCCTTCTTTATGGCTGCATAATATTCCATTGTGTATATGTACTGCATTTTTTAAATCCAGTCCAGCTTCGATGTGTAGCATGGTTGGTTCCGTATTTTTGCTATTGTGAATAGAGCTGCAACAAACATACGTGTGCAGGTATCTTTTTCGTAGAATAATTTGAGTTCCTCCGGGTATATTCCCAATAGGGAAATTGCTGGGTCATAAGGAAGGTCAATTTCTAGTTCTTTCAGAAATCGCCACACTGTCTTCCAAAGAGGTTGTACTAGTCTTCATTCCCACCAGCAGTGTAGAAGCATTGCTTTTTCTTCACATCCTTGCCAGCATCTGTTGTTGTTTGTTTTACTAATGATGGCCATTCTTACAGAGGTTAGGTGGCAGAATAGCTTTTACATTTAAAATTATCTTTGTGATGTCTTATAGGCTCCTGGAAAAATCAGAAAGGTTTGTTCTTCACCTTACAAAAAAGAGTGATGCTAGAAATAATTAGGTGTCTTTATTGATTACTATTCATGATTTGCTTAGGAAATGTAGTCAAATAAGAGATACTCAGGGCCATTGCCAGATTGTTGGCACCATTGCCTTGCTAAGCTATGGTGTGGCCATGTGCTTTTTGAGCTATGGCCAGGCCATATTTCCTGACTTGGGCCCCTTTCCCTACCTTGGAGAGGTGAATCTCCTCTTTCTCTCTCTTTCCAATTTACTTTCTAAATAAACTACATTTTCTAAACTAAAGAGAGAGAGAGAGAGAGAGAGAGAGAGAGAGAGAGAGAGAGAGAGAGAGAGACTCAGCCTTCCCTATGTTGAATTTGTATAGATAAATGTCATTATTATAAATATTTTAGAACTGCTTGCTCTATGGGAAATTTCTAGAGAGCCAATGCCCTCATCGTCCATATGTTTCTATTTATCAGAGCCCTGATGGTTCTTTTGCCTGATAGTAGGCAGCAGCATTATAATGTTATCAGTCATAATTTCAATTATTTAAAATGTTAACTAGGACACAGCCTTAATTCTTTAATTTGAATGTAGCATATTCTAGGCCAGTGGGTTTTAATTGGGGGTATACATCAGATTTACCTGTGGAGTTTTATAAAAATACAGATATCAAGAAATGATTCCAGACTTACTGAATCTCTCTAACTTGACATTCTCGGTATATTCTTAGTGTAGGCATGGACTATTCTTGGTATACTACATCTATCATATTTCAGGGTTATTGTATACCTCAAGATTTTTTCTTTTCCTTTTTCTTTCTTTCTTTTTTTTTTTTTTGAGTAGGAATCTCACTCTGTCGCCCAGGCTGGAGTGCACTGGCACCTCACAGCCACCACAACCTCGACCTGTTGGGCTCAGGTGATTCCTCCACCTCAGCCTGCCTTCCATGTAGCTGGAACCACAGGTGTGCCCCCACCATGCCCGGCTAATTTTTTTGATTTATTGTAGAGAAGAGGTCTCGCCAATTTGCCCAGGCTGGTCTTGAAACCCTGGACTTGGGCAATCCTCTCACCTCCACCTCCCAAAGTGCTGGGATTGCAGGTGTGAGTCACAGTACCTGGCTAAGATTTTTTCTTATTTAAAATTATGTTTGGCTAGGTGCGGTGGCTGATGCCTATAATCCCAGCACTTTGGGAGGCCAAGGCGAGAGGATTGTCTGAGTCCAGGGGTTCAAGACCAGCCTGGGCAACTTGGTGAGACCTTGTCTCTATGATAAATCAAAAAATTAGCCAGGTGTGGTGGCATGTGCCTGTAGTTCCAGCTACTTGGAAGGCTGAGGCAGAAGGATCACCTGAGCCCAGCAGGTCGAGGCTGCAGTGGCTGTGAGTGTGCCACTGCACTCCAGCCTGGGCAACAGTGAGACTCTGACTCAAAAAATAATAATAATTGAATTATGTTTAATTATTTTTGTGTTTTTCCATCTTTTTACATCAAATGTAACATTTGCCAACTTTGTTGAAAATAGGCATAATCAATTGTTCTCAAAGGCATTTTGTATACATTTTTTAGAATGACTTTATTGTCTTTGCTTTTCATGTCCCAGAAACAATCTAGCTTCTTTATCAGCTGCATTATTCTTATTATGAACTCTCATTAAACCTTTCACATGTGAAAATTTTCAGTAAAAACTAATTTTCAGTGAACGTTTCATCCCATTACAGGTAGTTTTTGTTTTACTCTATTTCTCTGATATAAGCTGTAGATCATGTTTGTGTCTTCACTAAGAAAGGACCATCTCAGAACATTGAAATGACTATAATAGATAATTCAAATTATTGACACTATAAAAAAAGGAATCTTGAGTGTGGATTTCTGATGGCATCACTTAGACATCGTTTATATCATACCAGTGAGCTAAGTCAGTGTTTCCAGAAATCTTTTTAGTCAGAAAGTAAATGGCTTCATGATACTGCTGACACTTATTCCATCAGAGTAAGAACTAATTACATAGGACTGAATGAACTGATGAGAGAAATATTATTGAGATTAATTGTTTAGAATAAAGTTGAATTTGTTCAGAATAAAGTTATTTTAATGATTTTTTTTTTTCTGGATTGTGTAAAAAGACTTTTTCTACTTAAGCTTCCTATAACCTATCACATCATAAGACAGTTTTACTGAGATATAATTTACAAACCATATAATTTACTTAGTTAAAGCACACAATTCAATGGTTTTTAGTATATTCACAGAGAGAATATTGCCATCACCACACCATCAACACAATTAGAATATTTTCTTTCTTTCTTTTTTTTTTTTGAGTTGGAGTCTCACTCTGTCGCTAAGACTGGAGTGCAGTGGCTGCTCCCGGCCACCGCAGCCTCCACCTGCTGGGCTCCGGCAATCCTTTCGCCTCAGCCTTCCGAGTAGCCGGAACTACAGGCATGTGCTGCCACGCCCAACTGATTTTTTGATTTATTGTAGAGATGAGGTCTCGCTGCCCAGGTGGGTCTCGAACTCGCGGGTTCAGGTAATCCACTCACCTCAGCCTCCCAAAGGGGAGGGATTACAGGCTGAGCCACTGAGCTCGGCTTACAATTAGAATATTTTCATTGCCCTAAAAATAAATTCTGTAGTCACTAACAGTCATTCCTCCATCAGCCCCAGCTCCTGACAACCACTTAACTACTTTGAGTTTCTAAGGATTTGCCTATTGTGGACATTTCATGTAAATGGAATCATGTAGTCTTTTGTGACTGACTTCTTTCACTTAGCATCATGTTTTCCAGGTTCATGTTGTAAATGTATCAGTACTTCATTCCTTTTGATTGCTAAATAATATTTCATTGTATGGATTTGCCACATTTTACTTACTTTTTATCAGACAATGGACACTTTTGTAACCCATAACATTTAAAGTTATATTTGATTGTCTCTAACACATTTCCTCCCACCACCACTATCCACTGAATTCCAAAACTCAGTTTCCTTATTTTTCATGACAATATAGTTATTTGTATAGTTTAATTAAGAATCCTCCCTCTTTTTTATTAGAATATAATTGGAAGAAACAGTTATACAAGCAAGATCTTTTCTGAAGTGTCATATTTGAGAATTCTGCTCATTGAATCAGGTATGACCAGATACTTTTATGGAATAAAATTTGCTTTACTCCTGGAGCTAATGCCCACCAAATCCTTCCAGGAAAATTTGCATGGTACCTAGAGGATCCAGCCTTACACAAAATCAGGAATATCACTTCTTGGCAGGCCAGGAACCCTAGTACATTTTGGAGACTTTGAGAAGAAATTATTGATAGTACAAATGAAATTCTGTGCAATGTTTCTTGGTTTTGATCTCCTAGCCTCAGGATAGCAAATAATAGAGACTTTTGAATCTGGGTTTATTTATGTAAACTTTCAGCAAAACTGATTTAGAAAGGCCTATGTGGTAAATTAACACTTCCTGTATCTGTGTAAATAATCAGGCCAAACCTAATGAGACCAGTTTTATGTTGGGATCGTAAATAATAATTCCCAGAGATTACTTTTATTTCTAAGAGATAGGGAGAGAGTATAAGGAAAAATATAAGACTTTGGAATGGGTTACTGAGGTACAAAAGATGATTTCCTAAAATATAGCATGTTATTGTTTGATTTGTTTGACTCCTCCAAATCTTATGTTGAAATCTAATAGCCGGGCTCAGTGGCTCAACCTGTAATCCTGCGCCTTCGGGAGGCTGAGGTGAGTGGATTGCCTGAGCCCGCGGGTTCAAGACCCGCCTGGACAACTTGGCGAAACTTCATCTCTACAATAAATCAAAAATTAGCTGGGCGTGGTAGCACACACCTGCAGTTCCAGCTACTTGGAAGGCTGAGGCAGAAGGATTGCTGGAGACCAGCAGGTCGAGGCTGCGGTGGCCGGGAGCGGCCACTCCACTCCAATCTGGGTGACAGAGTGAGACTCAAACTCAAAAAAAAAGAAATTTGATTTCCAGTGTTGGAGGCGAGTTCTAATAGGAGATATCTCGGTCATGAGGGCGGAACCTTCATAAATGGCTTGGTGCTAACCTTGCAGTAATGAATGTGTTCTTACAGTGTTAGTTTCTATAAGAGCTAGTTGTTAAAAAGAGTGTGGTACCTCTCCTCTCTCTTTTTGCTTCCATTCTCACCATGTGATCTCTGTGCATGTGCCTCCCCTTTACCTTCTGCCATGAGTGGAAGCAGCCTTAGGCTTTTTACCAGGTGCCCAATCTTCCAGCCAACAGAATAGTGAGCCAAATAAACCCATTTTTAAAAAATAATTTACGAAGCATCAGGTATTCTTTTGTGGCAACACTAAACAAACTAAGACATGGCACTGGGCATGCTAAATGCTTTTGAAAATGAAAGGCCTCAGAAATAAGCCTCACAATCAACGTTCCTCTCACTTTGTTTCTCCCCCACTCAGCCCAGGGAGGGATTCTCTCTAGAATTTCCTTATCTGACCAACGAAACTTACCAAAAGAACACAGATGCCTTCTATCCCCTTATTATCTATTGCAGAAAAGAAGACTAAAGATTGTAACCACAACTGGGTGGACTTTTCCACAAGATAATGCCTACTTCTTGGGCTCATTAAAATTCCAAAGAGATTCCTTATAAGTTCATTTCTGTCTTCTCAGTCCATGTGTTTTTCCTAATAATCACTTACTGTCCTTCAAAAGAATTGTCTACATTTCCCACCTCCTCCATCCCCTATAGAAGAAAGGTATATAAGCTTCTGAACCCCTTTGGTGGGTGGAGTAATCACTGTGATACCTCCCTCCCCTGTACATATTAATAAATGTGTATGCCTTTTTTTCCTAATAGTTTGCCTTTTGTCAGTTGATATTCAGTGAAGTTTCAGAAAGCAAAGAGGATGCTTTTCCTCTTGGCCCCTATAGGGCAAAATAAATGACTATTCTTTTAAATGGAATGCTGGATCCTCTGTGGATTATCTCGTCCTACAGAAGTATGTGTCTTTGCCTTTGACTGGCTATTCTATGACTGAAAAGACATAAGTTAACTGGTAGAAAACTGGCGGCAGTGTAAATACTTCTTGTCCATAGAAATGCAAATTAGCTGTGTCCAGTGAAATGCAATTCATTATTGTCCAATGATTAGAACATTCTTTGCAAACTCATTTCAACATTACTGTATATAAATTTATGATTCTTTGCCTTCTTCTATGAACTGGTTGTAACATCTTTTCCCTGTTAATTGATGAGTTAAATAAAAATGTGACAACATTTTATGCTTGTATTAGTGTCATGATTTTACCTTTTGTGAACATTACCATTTAACTTATCTTAGCAAATCAAAATTATCCTTATACCATCTCTATAAGAGAGCAGCCTGAACTGCAGGTGGGACTGGCTATGCTGAAAGGTAAAAAAGAGGTATGGAACATGAGATGAGTTAGAGTGGTTCTCAATGCTGGTGGTTCTCAGTTCTCTTTTGAGTATTTCTAAGAAAGAGATGGGGGCAAGCGATACATAAAAGGGGTGAAAGAATCCTTTAGTAAAATAATTTATAGTAGGATAAGAGAACTAGAGGGTAAATTATGGAAAGAGTAAACTAATATTTACTCTCTTCCTTCCTCCTCCTCCTAGATCTGGGTTCTAGACACAATTCTGGCACCCACTAGCTGTATGACCTTGGATAACTTTCCTAATCTCTCTAGTTTTCTTAAATAATAATACTATCTCCTAGGGTTGTTATGAGAGTTAAAATTAAACCAAACTGTCATGTAAGATGATCAGACCAGTAGCTTGTAGAGGTGAAAAGGTAATACCTTTTCTCACCCATCATTAATGGTCATGAAACTTCTATAACAAATGACAGGTTAGCAAGCGAAAAGCACAACAAATTTATCTAACAAAGTTTTGCATGACATAGGAACTTCGGAAATGAAGACCCAAAGACCCATAGAAAATTACCCAGTATAACTGTGATTTTATACTAAGTTTCATAAAAGAAGAGGATGTTTGTGGAGAAACATGACTGGACAAAAAGGAAATAATCAAATGGTAATAAACTAGAGAGAGGACCCAGAAAGGCCTGTCCGTTGAGATCTTTCTTGACCTTTTTGTGCTGCATTCCTTTCCCCTGGGTATAAGGCAGGAACCCTCTGGAATGAGGGTCTTATGAACTTACTTTCAGGGAAGGTAGGTCGGTGAACTTTCTAGGTTTTATGGCTTGCTTTGGGGGAGAGGAGTTCTAGTTTTTATAACCTACCTCAGGAGAGAGAAATTTTTGTATCTATGACATGCTTTGGGAGAGAACTGGAAACAGGAGAAAAGAGGGCGGTAGAAGGTTAGAGAGACCTTGCTTCTGAGGCCCTCCCAATCTCCTTCAGCTCAAAGCACTCAGCATACCAAGGTGTCATAGTTTTAGGTATTATTTTCTGAGCCTCAACAGTATGTACTAGATAAATGTCAACTATTGATTGTGGTATTCTTCTTCCTCCTCTTCTTCTCTGAATCCCAGTTTTCTCAACTTTAGGAGAAGGAAACTGGTTAGATCGATGTTACTGAAACTTGAATGTGCTTGAGCTTGGGAAGCTTGTTTAACATGCATTCTTAACCCCCATACCACGTATTCTCATTTAGGAGGTTTCTATGAGGTACAGATGCCTTAAGAGGCACTCCAGATGATTCTGGTGCAACTGATTTGCACATTGCGCATTAAGGGGAACTCTAAAATTGTCTTCAAGTATGAGTACCTCTGTATTTTTCTTCCACCTTAAATTCTAAGCAAAAATAGCAGATAAAATGCCAATTTCCTTAAGTGGTAATAGAATCTTCATTATTGAGATTCTGAGAAAAAGAGTAGAAAACCTTAGGAAAAGGAAATGGGTAAGCCACTTCATAAAGTTGTATTAAAGAGAAGAATTAAACATGGAATTGTAAATACACATAATTTTAAATAATGGACTTGAATTGAATAATATTTATTGACCATATCATTTGAAATAGGAAGGAAAACCTGAAAGCAGATATGAGTCTGTCTCCAAGGTGTTTAACACCTACAAGCTGGCTCTTCAAAGTGTGGTGCAGTGACTAGTAAAATCAGCATTACCTGGGAACCTGTTAGAAATGCAAAAACGGAGGCTCCATTCCAGATTCACTGATTCAGAATCTGCATTTTAACAAGATGTTTAGGTAATTCACATGCACTTTGAAGGTTGAGAAGCACTGATATAGAACATAGGCCAACATACATGAATTAGACAACAATTAAGTGTTAAGTATTGATCATGAGATGTTTATTAATTAGGGAGTCCCAGTTGATGGATGCTGGACCACATTAAAATCATGTGGGAAACTTCAACATGTAGACCCAGCTCCAGAGATTATGAATTTCAATAGGAATCCAGAAGAAAATAGTATTTTAAAGGAGCTCCCATGGTAATTATGGTTCACAGCCAGGTTTGGGAGTGGGATATGAAAAGTGGGAGTCCTGAGAAAATGAAGAAATGAAGCAGAGAACTTACCCTTGAAATATGGGTTCAATTTTTGGAGAATGAGGAGTGTGTGTGTGTGTGTGTGTGTGTGTGTGTGTGTGTGTACAACACTGTAAGACAATGTTATTGTAGCTTTCTTCCAGAGAGTGAGAAATAAAAGTGCAAAATGAAGAAAATATTGTTCCCTGGGGAATTTTGGCAGAATTTTAAAACAATAACATTTCTCGGTTAGAAACAAGGATGAAACGATGCTGCTCGTAATATCTTGGGGGCCAATGTCACGTCTGATTTATGTTTAGAAACAATTTGAATGGATAGAACATTTTTCTTCTCAATTCCCACTTGGGGCTAATATATACAGTCTTTTTCTCACATAAAAACAATTTTCAACTCTTAGCTCTACACTGAGCAAAAATAATCTAAGTTTGGATTCATTTCAAGAAAATGGAAAACATTTCTGTGCTTTGGCACTATAGTTTGACTTCACTAGGTTCATTAAAAATCAAATGAAATAATGAATGTGATTATAATTTGAAATGTGGGAAATACTATAGAAATGTCAGGTCGTTGTAGGGATCCTTCTGGACTTTCCATGGTTCCTATTCCTTCTGCCTCTTCTGTCCCTTCCTCCTTTAGTCTAACTCTGCACACCACCTTGCTATTTACCATGGGTCTCCTGATCAGATCAGATGCCCTTCCTCCCCCCTAAAAACTTTATTGATACTTTTTTTTTTTTTGGTTAACTCTCCACCTTGACTACATGTCCAATGTTTCACCTTATAATCTTGGGTTCTAAATTATGCATTTTTACGTAGGTTTTCTCTGTTATACTTGAAGCTCTTTGAGGCAAGTGATAATTTCTTGTTCATATTTGAATATTTAGTACTGGAGGTTTACTTCCCATATGTTTGTGTAAAGGAAGAAAAAGCAATTTTCTCTTCTCTTTTTCTGAGTTTTTAGTTAGGATGAACCTCTAGCAAAAGGCAGATTATTAGGAAAAAAATCAAACAGAATTTAATAGCACGAATACCTCATGGGTACGGGGGATATACCCAGGGAAAATGAGTAATTCTTCAAGAAATTGCTTTGCATTCAAGCTTAAATATCATCTTCAGCTGAAACAAAGAGAGGATGGTGGGAGGCCATTCTAGAGGAAATGGTTAGAAAACAGCGTGGTAAACAAGGGTAAGATTTGTTGTGCAGAAGTTTAATATAAAGACATAAAAGGAATTCTAAGGGATAACTCAGGGCTGAGAAAAAGAGGGTAATAAAGGGCGGAAAAACTTGGAAGAAAGCCTGTTCCCCAAAGGGGGGTTTAGATCTCATTGGAGAGAGTGTGGCCACAGTCCATAGTGGAGAAGTTTGCTGAGTTGCCCTGGCCAGAACTGAACTGGTCCACAGTCACAGTCACTGAGGCTGATGGGCAGGAGCACAGAGGGAGTCAGGATATCTGGAGTCCACTCACTGGCAAGGTGGTACACAGCCTGTAACGCATAGTGTCTGTGTTGGAGGACTGTAGAAAGCAGTTGCTGAAGCACAAGGGAGCCAAGACTCTTGGGTGGATGTGCAGAGAGATCTGGGGTATCACTGCCAGTATGAGACCTAAAGTTCACCCGAGCCCATGTCATGTCATGGAGGTTACTGGGCCTGAGCCAGGCTGTAGGAAGGCCATGTCATGTCAAGGAGGTTACTACTGGGCCTGAGCCAGGCTGTGGGATCTTTGAATGATGGTGCACTCTCAGCACATAGCTAGGACAGAGCACCACTAGATGTCCCTACACACATGCACCATGCAGTAGAAGCAAGACAAAGCAAAGCTCAGCGCATAGGAACCAGGAAAAGAAGGTCCCTTCCTCTTGTAATGTCCAAGGACATGTTTACCATAAAGGACAAATGATTAAAGAGTTCAGGTTACTATTGCAGAGCAGGTACTAAAGGGTAAATTTTGAGCTGAGCAATAAATTGGAACTGGCATGTACTGTGAGTTTCCACCAACTCTTTTGAGCTGCTACTATCCATGAAAAAAGTATGGCCCAAAGAGTCACTGCTTCTTCAGACTGAGTCCTACAGTGTGGAGCAGACATGAACCTTATGTAGTGTCAGGCCTAGCCCAGCTGAGATAATTGAAATGACAGCCAACTTGTAGCAAGTTATTAAGATTTTTGAAGTTATTTGTCATAAAGAAAAAAACTGACGAATACATCCTGTTTTCCTCCATATCCCTTGTGCCAGTGCCACTCAATATGTATTTTTGGTTAAATTGCTATTCAGACTTTGGACCATTTTCTGATTTGTCTGAAGGTTTAGCTCATATGTTGTCTAATTGACTAGAAACTGAGTCACCATTTCAGGTATACAGCAGAACAGAAATAAAATCATGAAGAAACGTATTGGATTTCAAATCGACTCTTTAAAGAAAAAAAAAAAAACACCTCTTCTGATGGAAAATTCAAACCCAGGAAATGTTTTTTTAGCTTTTTGAATCCATGTAGCTCATTCAGTGTGGAGCCTTTCTATGATGCAGTGAGGCCATTAGGTCCGGCTTCATCATCTAAATTGGTACCTTTCTGATGTGGCTTTGGGGGGAACACGGTGAAAACTAATCAAAAGAAGATTGCCTTGTATGTGAACCAACTATTTATTGCTCAAAGGGTGAATTTATGGATGAAGAGAGAAAACAGATAATCAAAACATGGCCTCTCCTTGTAGGACTGAAACTATCATAAGTTAATTTTATGTTCCAATCTTTTTCTCCTGTTTGGGGTCACAGCACAACATCACAACCTCATATATAACTAACGGTGAAGAACTCTGTCCTTTCCTGCATTAATTATTATGCTGATATTACTTGCATTACACCACAAAGAACCATCAACAGGCATGATGAGCGTGTTCTTCAGTCAACTGAAATTATTTTCTTTAAAAACATATTCCCTTTCAAAGATGACTGACAAAAATTGTGGCATGATATCTCAAATTATTATTGATTTGGCCACACCTGCTGGTCATTGCCACCAATGTACTTAAGAGCTTTTTACTGCTTTTCATGGTGCATATATTAGAGCTGCCCCCAATTAATGACAGGAGCTGTGTCTGTAGAGTTCGTTATCACCTCTGTGTCTGCCCTGAAACCCCACACTCCAAATAAACTATTCTTTGTCTGTTGTCACTTTGGACTTCAGGCTGCTGCTGTTGCTGCTGCTACATCTGCTTCGAAGTCATCAACACTCTGTCACATAGGGGTTTTGATTTCATTTTTCATCGTGGATTTTTCTGAATAAACACACTATAAACTCTCCCTATGTTAGTGGCATAGTCATTTTTTTCCCCAAGTATGTTCATTAAAAGACTTTCAAAATAAAATTGTACATTATGTTAGTATTTGTTTAGGTTCACAACCTCTCCATATTTTATATATTTAAAGTTTCCCCTTTCTTTAATAGTCATCTAAAGAATCTAGAATTGGCGCCATTTCGCGGATGCCGGTTAGGAGAGAGCATCGTTGCATTTTTTACCCTAGATCTAGAAATGCATCATGATTCCTGTCCATTGGATTGCAAAGTTTATGTAGGAAACAATGGCAACAAGACTGAATTGGAATGGGCTTTTGGCTGTCATAGACCTCTCCGAAGTGTGTGGTTGCTAGAAACCCTCCAAGCTTGGCTTTTGTTGAACTTGGAGATCTCCGAAATGCAGCTGATGCTGTCCGAGAGCTTGATGGAAGAACACTATGTGGCTGCTGTGTAAGAGCGGAGCTGTCAGATGGTGAGAAAAGTAGAAATCGTGGCCCACCTCCCTCTAGGGGTCGTTGTCCTCAGGATGAGTCATAGAAGGAGTCCTCCACCTCGCTGCAGATCTCCAAGAAGGAGAAGCTTCTCTCGCAGCTGAAACTGGTCCCTTTCTAGAAATGGGAGAAAAGATAGATCACTGACTCGGGAGAGAAATCATAAGCCCTGCCGATCCTTCTCTAGGTCTCATAGCATACCTAGGTCAAACGAAAGGAAATAGAAGACCAGTTTGCAAGAGAAGTGGTGTACAGGAAAGAACTTCATTTGACAGGAGTATACAAAAAATTCAAGTTTTGTTTGAGACTTCATAAGTATGGTACATTTTTAAGATGTTTTAGCTGTTCAGATTTGTTTGTCTCTTGGAACAGTGACACACAAACTCTATGGTTTGAAATGGGTCATATGAGGCATGTAATACCAAGAATTGTTACTTTACAATGTTCCCTTAAGCAAAAATGGATTTGCATTGAACTTTGGTTATGCATAGACTGATAATTAACCTCTAAATTCTGCCCAGCTGAAGTGTGATGTTTTTTAATTTAGAAACAAAACTGGCAACAACTGAACTAAAATTTACTTTATTTCCATAGCTGGGATGTAGTATGCAGCTGAACAAGCAGTCTTTAAAAGCTGCTGTGAAACACAAGCCAACAGGTTAATATAAAAGCTGCATTATTAAACTAAATGAGAGGTTTCTGAAAAACCCAACTAGTTTTTACCCTGGGCAGAGGTTGTTGAATTGGTATAGAATCTGATAAATTTGAAGAAAGTTTATCTTTGCATTGAGTCATAAGCTCCTGTTTGATCGTTGTATATAAAAACATGGCTGTCTGTAATTTTCTTTATTTGGAAATTTGAGATATCAAAATACCAGTGTCCTGTCAGTTTAAGGGTACACTGTAGAGCTGAACTTTGTTACTGTGCAAGATTTTTTTTTTCAATGCTGTCATGTCTAATATATTTTGTTAGAATCATTAGAACTAAAGTTTTGGTTACAAATTGTTGTTTAACTTGAAAGTCTATTTTTCCTTGCAAACTCAAATCTGTGAGCTTGGTACTAAGTCCAGGTATAAATGTTCCTATTGGAAGGTATACTTATATTTTCTTGTAAAGTGCTTTTGAAGTAATAAAATAATTAACATAATTGTGTAATAGTCAGTTGAACCCACTGTTACTATTGTTCTTATCCCATGGGAGGCAGTTAGTTACATAATTCTTATTTTATAAGAAACACAACCAAGAGGCACTATGTGTTAGGGTATGGATAGGGTGAAGGTAAATGGATGGATAGGGAGAGGCGCAGGGAGGCACAGCACTGCTGGAGCCGGCAAGCTGGAGGTACGTGCTGGCAACCCAGAGATTTGAGCAATTGCAAAGAATTGCAACACACCGAGGTGAAAGAAGATAAGATTTATTTAAGAAATCTTCACCTTCCACAGACAGGGAGTAGGCCCACACTCTAGGTGAGCGTGGCCCCATAGCCCCCTGAGTCCTGGCTTAAATCCTTTCCTTGGAGATGTTGCACTCAGGTAGATGTGACTGCCGAGACTTCCTTATCGACCACCTGTGAATGTCTTGGAGATCCTGTGACACAGAGACCCATTAATGTCTGTCCATATTATCATAGCCCCTAGAGAAGGGCATGACAAGGATTCTATATCTCCTGTATCTTCCTGAACAGCATTCCTTAGAGCTGATGGAGGGTGCACTCCCCCTTATCTCCTAGGCATTCCAGTGGGTAGCTTTGGGGGATCCTTGACTTCCCTGTAGATAAGACCCATTCTACTGGGAGATTGAATTCCCACCTGCTCCCCCTCTGGACGGTCATAACTTTTGTCTGAAAAGACAAAGTCAGCAAAGTGAATTTTATCTAAAGTGTACATTTCTCCAAAAGCATAGATTCTAATTTCTCATCATTGTATTAAGATTTAGGAAGAAAAGTAAAAAAAAATGCATTTCCCGCTCTCAGCCTGTCCTTTCATTCCCCACTCCTGCTCTTGGAAATATTCTTATGATCTTGGGAGATGGGGCAAAGATCAGTCTTCTGTAACTACTTGCTGCTGAAATGGGCTGTAGAGATGCCCCTACCTATCTATTTCCAAGGGCATGAGTAGGAAATGGCAGGACCTTAACCTAATACTATTTGGGTCTAATGAAACATCATGCGAGAGCACAGGCAAAAATTATTAAGCAAACCATGATGAAAAAGGTCATTGCCCTGGAGACAATGCTAGAAAAATGAAAGTAGTCTCATAAATTATATGTATGTTTAGTCAAAGCTTCTAATTCATTAACGTAAGTTGAAATATTCCTTTGTAAATCTTTTATAGTTGTACAACACATACTTCCCACTATGCCACATAAACCTCCCATTTTTGCTAATAAGTAATTTAAAACCATTCTGTTTGCTACGGTGTATTGTCGAATTTCCCCTTCTTCTTGATTAAGTAAATCTATAGCCTGGGCCATGTATTCTGTAATATAATGATCTCTACATATTAGTGCCTCTAAATCAGAAAAATGTAATTGTATATAGCTATACCAGCTACCTGAGACCCCACCATGGGTATCCATGCTGTTCCCACAACGGCCTGCGAAAAATCTTGGGACTATAGTTGTATGTCTCCACAATTTGTGGGCATATCTCTCTGTTGCCGACCATGAGGTTTGATTTTTAAATTTGGATATGGTCACGTAAAATCCTGTTGTTCCACAGGGTAGCCAATTTGTTACTACAAGTTGGTTATTAAAGGTAGCTAGAATGACAGTGCCATTTATAAAATGCATAGTTTGGTTTTGAAGATTGTATAATTTCCCAAGTGATTAGTGCCATTTGTTCTCAAGGGGAATTGAATGTCTGCCATAGTGGGAGTACATTGGTTTGTGGCTTTTGCATATAATGAAGTCATTTGTATAACAGATTTGCTCCTGGCATAAGTATTAACCTTAAAATAACAAGGATTTTTTGGAGGGCCTGTTTGTATCCAGTGGTATGTAGGGAAGGTATTATATAGAGTGACCCAGGTATCTTGAAATGCTGCCACACTAGGTTGTTGGTCATGGCAGAATTCGTCGGAATTCTGATGGAAACCAAGGAGGAGGCCTGGCAATAAAGGATCAGTAAAAATAGCTGGTGTGGTTGTTTTGGTGGGTTGTGTAGTTACAGGCAGGCACATAGAATGATGATACTCATTCTCATCGCATGTGTTGTACAACCAAAATATTGCCCCACCCATATCCTCTTTGGGAGACTACGTCTTCTGGGTTCTGGCAGCTTCATTCTGTCTTTCAGAGTTCCCTATTAAAATGCACATAATCCTAGAAAAAGAATCATTTTGTGTCATTTCAGATGTTATTAGCGAATATTCAGATTTACCTTGAGAGAAGGGCTTCCTTGATGTGTTTTTGTGATAGAGGAAGGAATCCAGGAGAAAAGAGTCCTGGAATAAGATGCATCTCTTCAAATCAAGCTCCTTAAACCATGCTTGCGACTGAGCTGGATTTAAAACCTTGTTGCTTTACAGAGGCAGTGTTCGTAACCTCATCAGAAGGAAACACAATCATACTGAATATTTGTATTTCAATTATGCAAAAGTTTGGGTAGACTCCCTGGATTTCCTGCACAATCTCATTTTGCCACTACTAACAATCCCACAAAAAAGGGAAGGGGAAACACTGAAACTGAAACTTGAGTGAACTAATCTGAGTACATTCTTGATTTTACTTTCAATCTACATATCTTATCGGTTCCAACATGTACTCCCTCTTCCCCATTTAACATTCCTGAAATCAAGATATTTCTACTGGTTGGTAATGTCTTATAGTCATTGGCAGCTAGGTGGTCATTGCCACGTAATTATTGCATGAATGGGCACCAGCTTAATTGTACACAGTGTTCCTGTTATCATGTTATCATTTCAATTGACTTATATGCACTGTTATTAGTTCACATACATTTAACTGGCATTTAAATTTACGTTTAACTGGCATTTAAAGTATCTTCCACGGATTATTCTATGATTTAGTACTAAGATGTTGTGAATGCAGAGAGGCAGAAAAGCAAACGGCAGGGTGTAAATTTAATATTATGGAAACAAATATCTGTCATTGAAGAAATGATGATAATTTTACATTTTCTTTTTTTTTTTTTTTTTTGAGTTGGGGTCTCACTCCTTCTCCCAGGCTGGAGTGCAGTGGCATGCATGCTCATGGCCACCCCAGCATCGACCTCCTGGGCTCCAGCAATCCTTCCACCTCAGCCTTCCAAGTAGCTGGAACTACAGATGTGTGCTACCATGCCCAGCTAATTTTTATTTTATTGTAGAGACAAGGGGTTGCCAAGTTGACCAGGCTGGTCTCGAACCCGTGGGCTCAAGCAATCCACTCGCCTCAGTCTCCCAAACTGCTGGGATTACAGGCTGAGCCACCGAGCCTGGCCAATTTTACATTTTCAATGCAATAACCAAGTGCTTTATGGAATCTGGAAAGCAGGATATTCACAGGTTGATGCAACTCTGCTGCATTTTGTCATTTGTGTTTATGCAAAAGTTTTACCTGTACCTCACCAGGCAAGAACGTGCCAGCATCAGCACTTGCAGAATGAGTATTAGCAGCTTGGAAGAAAATCTTAGGAACAATAGTGGAGCACCATCTTAAGAAATGCTGTGTTACCAGCGCTCTCAATAGCACAGAGGACAAGAGCATATGTATCCTATGGTATGACAGAGATGTAAAAACAAAACATGGGCATGGAAATTCTGTAATAAAAATGATTAAAAAGAGTTGGGCAATAAATTTGAAAAATCCCTGGAAATTAAATGAATTTATCGATATATGCATAATAGTGAAATATGATTAAAATCTATTTAAATAAGTCTAAATTTATTTTTAAAATTACACAATAAAATGAGTAATTAGCATTATGTCATAATTTAAGTATTTTTTCTTTCTTAGTGTTATATAATGGTGCATCTTATAATTGATGACATCTTAGATTTGATGTTAATTAGTAGCAAAGCCTTGAAAAATCCAGATCTTCTGACTATCAAATACCTCACACAGTGTCCATCACATAAAATGTACTCAGTAAACAGAAAAGTTGCAGAAGAAGAAAGAAGAAGAGGAATGATAATGATCATAAAATCTGCTTGGGGTGAATTCACAGAGAAGAAAGTCATCCCTTGAGTAGATTTTCAAGTTGCTTTGACATTTACAACTCAGAATTGACCCATTTTACCTAGTGTCTGAATTTCTGCTGAAAAATTATCAGAGGCATGAACTTGAATTAGCTTGATGTTGTTTAAAGGATAGATAATTACCTATGATGATTTTTTATCATACATGTGAAGACTCAACGGGAGGCCAAATATAGTCATGGAGTTAATCTTTTAATTAGTTTGGTTGTTGTTAAGCAGCAGCAAATCAGATTAAGTGTGGAGGGCAAAGTCTTGGAGGACAAGAAGCAAGTCAGAGGCTATAAGGCCATCAGAGACTATGAGGCACATCCTGCTGGCACTTCTCTAGTTTGGGCCCCACTTTGGGTCATGAACAAATGCACTAAGCATCACGGGTTTTGTGAGATTCAAATACTGTTGACCCTTAAACAAAATGGCCCACAGGTATATGAAAAAATGCTCACCATCACTAATTATCAAATAAATGAAAATCAAAATTACAGTGAGAGATCTCACCCTAGTTAAAATGGTTTGTATCAAAAAGACAGGCAATAACAGATGCTGGCAAGGATATGGAAAAAGAGGAACCCTTGTACACTGTTGATGGGAATGTAAATTAATACAACCACTATGAAAAACAGTATGGAAGCTCCTCAAAAAAACTACAAATAGAACTACCGACCGGGCTCGGTGGCTCAGCCTGTAATCCTGCGCTTTGGGAGGCCAAGGCGAGTGGATTGTCTGAGCCCGCATGTTCGAGACCAGCCCGGGCAGCTTGGCGAGACCTCATCTCTACAATAAATCAAAAAAATTAGCTGGGCGTGGTAGTGCGCGCCTGTAATTCCAGCTACTTGGTAGACTGAGGCGGAAGGATCACCGGGGCCCAGCAGGTCGAGGCTGCGGTGGCCGGGAGTGTGCCCTTGCACTCCAGTCTGGGCGACAGATTGAGACTCCAACTCAAAAAAAAAAAAAAAAAAAAGAACGACCATGTGACCCAACAATTCCACTTATTTTGGTATATATCCAAAAGAAAGGCAACTATTATATCAAAAAGATATCTGTACTCTCGTTTATTCCAACACTATTCACAATAGTCAAAATATGGAATCAACCTAAGTGACCATCAACAGATGAATGGATAAATTGACCCGCCTGGGCAACTTGGCAAGACCTCATCTCTACAATAAATCAAAAATTAGCCGGACGTGGTAGCGCGCGCCTGTAATTCTGGCTACTCGGAAGGCTGAGGCGGAAGGATCGCCGGAGCCCAGTGGGTCGAGGCTGCGGTGACCGGGAGCGGCCACTGCACTCCAGTCTGGGCGACGGAGTGAGACTCCAACTTTAAAAAAAAAAAAAAAGAAAACGTGGTAAATATACATAATTAAATATTATTTGACCATAAAAAAGAATGAAATCCTGTCATTTGTAGCAACATGGATGGATCTGGACACCATTATGTTAAGGGAAACAAGCCAAGCACAGAAAAACAAATATCACATGTTCTTCCTCACACGTGGAAGCTAAAAAAGTGGATCTCATGAAGAAAGAAAGTAAATGGTGGTTACCAGAGGCCAGGAAAGGCAGAGAAAAGAGGAGAAGATGAGGGAAAAAAGAATATAAATGTATTTATTACCACTGAATTGTACAGTTAAAATGATAAAGATGGTAAGTTATATATGTATATTTTACCTCAATCAAAAGTAAATTTTAAAATTTGAAAAAAAACACCAAATACAATTGGCCCTTAAACAACATGGGTTTGAACTGCATGAGTTTACTTACGAGTGAATTTTTTTTCAATAAAAGTTACATCAAGTATACCTGATTCTCCCAGCTCCCCTTCCACCTCCTCCATCTCTTCTGCCTCTGCCACCCCTGAGATAGCAAGACCGATTCCTGCTTTTCCTCTTCCTCCTTCTCCTCCTCAGCCTGCCCAACATGGAGTTGATGAGGATGAAGTTCTTTACGATGACTCAATCCCACTTAATGAAGAATAAATATATTTTCTCTTCTTTATGATTTTCTTAATAACATTTTGTTTTCTCTAGTTTATTTTATTGTAACAAAAGAGTATATAATGCATATGACATACAACATATATGTTTATACTGCTTATGTTAATGATAAGACTGCCAGTCAACAGTAGGCTATTAGTAGTTACATTTTTAGGGAGTCAAATGTAGACATGAATTTTCTACTGCATAGGGAATTGGCACCCCTAGCACCCTTGTTGTTCAAGGGTCAAATGGATTGGAGCATTTCAAGATAACAAGTGCCAAAATAGAGAGGCAGAAGCCAGAAACTCACTCTTGCAGAAGATATGTAGAAAAAGAAATTGTACTATACCCCTAGAATCAAGGGATTCCAGGGAATAATTGGGCATTTATCTGAAGTCTAATGAGGTTGTTATTCTTTCCAAATGAAAAACAAGGGCATTAATTGTGCAACTACTACTGACCAGGTGCTTTATCTACATCATCTCACTTGAGCACCTATGACAATCTTGTGGGCTCAGTGATTCAAGCTTGTATTCCCAGCACTTTGGGAGGCCAAGGTGAGAGGACTGCCTGAGTCCATGGGTTTGAGACCAGCCCGGGCAACTTGGCGAGACCTCATCTCTACAGTAAATCAAAAATTAGCAGGGGTGTGGTAGCACGTGCTTGTAATTCCAGGTACTTGGATTCCTCTGGAACCAGAGCCCAGTAGGTCGATGCTGGGATGGCCATCAGCATGCCACTGCTCTCCAGCCTGGGCGACAGAGTGAGACCTCAACTCAAAAAAAAAAAACTTGCAAATCATGTATTTGAGAATGACAGAAACTGAGATTCAAAGCAATGAAGCAAGTTGCCTTTGATGTCACAGCATGAGCAACAGAGATGAGCTGGTATTTGAAAACCTTGCTGGACCTCAAAACCTATGCTCACTACTCAACACGTTTTCTTCTCAAACAGAGAAAAAGACACATATGGGATGTCATGTCAGGAAACAGAAATGAAGAGTATAAACGTGGACAACAGAGGAACCCAAGGGTAATTTTATGACACAAATACATGATTTTGTTGCTGATGAGAAGCTTAAACCTTCCAAGGAGCTGACTTGGATGGCCTTACTCACCGATATCTTCATAGTACTTCTGTTTTTCACCACATCTATTACATACTACTTTTTATTGGATTTCTCTGGAACTAAAAAGAGCTTTGTAATTACTTAGGTGTGGACCAGTACTTCAATATAAGTTTGGAAAATTACATCTTATGATGTTCTCATGTGAGTTTTTCCTCCTTGTTTTCTCTCACTGGAGCAGATGCTAAGAGCATAGCAGACATAGCAAAGTACCATTGATCTTGATCTGAATAAGTCTCAGTTGAACTTATACTAGGACCCATGACTTCAAAAGACCTTTGGAATAAACAGAGTCAGATAAATCCAATTTGTTCTTGACCAAAGTAGAGCCAACATGTGCATATATGGCACAGTCACCTGAGGGTCAAGAAAGACCTCTTTGATCTGGGTTCTGAGGCTGGAAGACAAGAGAGCCACGCTCTGTTGAGAATGTCCAGAAATGGAGCAAGAGGACTGACAGGACTCAAGTGAGTGGCATCGCATACCCTTCCAACTGGTTTTGACAGAAGGGCTATGCTCATCTTACACAGGGTGGTCCAGGATTTCATTTAGAAAGAGAATAACTAATGTTCTATGATATTTCAGTGAGATTATTTAAATTTAGGAAAGTTATAACAATCTAAAGAATTAATAGTTATTTTGCTCATGTTTTACACGTTTGTAATAGAAAGAGCCTGCTTAACTACTTTCCCCTCTAGAACACAAGCTCCTTGATGTCAAGGAATTTATCTTATTCATTGTTTGATCTCCTGGACCTTCAACATTGCCTGATATACAGTGGATGCATAATAAGTGTATGTTGAATGTGTAAATGAATGAGCAAGCTATTATTCTCCCTGATAAATTTTCATTCTCTTAATTTATAAGGTGGTGCGACTAGCCATCAAAGTCTTTGAAATTGAATGCAAATTTTTGTTTTTCATGACTCACTATGCTGAATAAGTAAGAAAGATGTGCACTTTCCCCCATATACGTATACACACATTTGCCCACACTGACAAAGAACATGGATAACTCATTCTATTGGAGGGAAAAATCAATCAAGAGTGTTTGTTTGCACTTCGAACATCAGCAGGAACAAGATTGTTGCTGTGCATTTACTGATGAAATGTTTAAGGGGCAGCTGTAGATAATTCGAGTCTGTGCTTCCAGATCACAGAAATCTGCATTCACTTTAGAGACAGCAACTCTGTTTCTGTTTGTTTTACTCTAACACCCAAGCTTTACTTGCTCCAATGTCATTTTAATATTGTTTCCTTGCCAAGGTCAGCAGTGAAAACCACCTGGTGTTGAGAGCAAAGATTAATCACAGGCATAGCTTTCATTTTGGTGGAGGTGAGCATGGCTACTATTGACTCTGCAGGCATCTGCAGTAGAGCAAAAAACACTGGTTTAAGCATTGGGAGCATATTATCTATCTTTTGTTGCCTAACAAATTGCCCCAAAATCTAGCAACTTAATACAAAAAATGTATTCTCACGATTTCTGTGAGTCGGGAATATGGGCAAGGTTTAGCTAGTTCTTCTGGCCCAGGGTCTCTCACAGGATCACAAACAAGGCAATGGCTTGGACTGCAGTTACCTTAGGGCTTGATGGTTTCTAACTCACTCACATGGTTGTTGGCAGGATTCAGTACTTCATGGGGTGTTGGACTGAGGGCCTCAGTTCCTCCCTGGCTATTGGCCAGAGGCAGTCCTCAGTTTCTTGCCACATGGGCCTCTCCATAGGGAAGCTTACAACATGGCAGCTGGTTTCATCAAAGTGAGCAAGCAAAAAGAGCCAGAGAGAGAGAGAGAGAGAGAGAGAGAGAGAGAGAGAGAGAGAGAGAACGAAAGCAAGATGTCAGTCACAATCCTCTGAAACCTAATCACTGAAGTTGACATCGTATAGCTTTTGCCATGTTCTACTCATTAAGAGTAAGTCACTGTGTTCAGCCCACATTCAAGGAGAGGGCATGAATAGTAGGAAGCAGAGATACTTAGAAACCATTTTAGAAGTTGCCAGCATAGCAGACTTAGATTTCAGTCAAGTGACAATAATTAGCAGTGTGATACTGGCTATGTTATTTTGCTGTTAAGCCCTCAGTTTCTCATTTGAAAAATGAGGGAATTGGACTGAATTGTCATTCATAATGTTCACAAGATGTTAGTGCATCCTACTTTTAGGACTGATTTGTTGGATATAAGTACAATAGGGCATTAAATATTGTTTATTATGTTGATTAAACCTTTTGGTTTCTTTTACAAATTTTTTTATTTTAAAGATGTGAGGCACAATTCAGGGTTAGTTATACAAATGGTCATTGTAGAGGTAAAGTTTGGGCCTCACTTTGGTCCCCACATCACCTGGTTTGAGATCAGGTACCCTTATTGATGAAGTGTGCCTCCCCTCTCCCTCCCCTGGCAGTTACCCACTACTGCTAATCCCTTTCTTATAGTATTATGATAATTGTTCAGGGTCCACTTATGAGTGAGAACATGTGGTACTCAGTTCTTTGTTTCTGTGATAGATTACTGAATATTACAGACTCTGAATCCTTTTGGTTTCAAAAGTTGGATCTTTCTTTTTTTTAACTTATAAATTTTTTATTTTAAAGATGGGGGTTACAATTCAGGGTTAGGTATACAAATGTTCATTATGCAGGTACCCTTGTTGATGAGGTGTGTCCCCCAGGATCTTTGTCAAGTTACAACAAGGAACGTGGTCATCTATAGTTAGGATACAGGTGATCTGAATGGAAATGGGAGGTAAAAGTTGATTCTGGGAATTTACTTCTTTCAGTATCTCTGAGGGGGTCTCCATCGTGGCATTTTTGCATTGCTTTGAAAATCTACTCCATTTTTCCTCTGCCTTCTGACTAGCTTCCCTTGACACATATCTTTGACCTACTCAGTTCTGCTTTCTCACTATTTTAATTTGCCGTGGTCCCTCATGACCTTCTGACATTTCCTATATGCATTCTTTCACTAATGCATTCCATATCTCCCAGTGTACATTCTTGAGAAAGACAATCTTATTGTCCCAGATCATATTTTCATGTCAGGCTTTTTGGACAGTGTGGAGGGTGAAGATAGGTTGATTGTATACCTTTCCTTTAATGTTTTGAATACCTTACAATTGAAGGAACAAATCGAAGGACAACATCTGGTGAGTCCAAAATGCTTCCACATCCATTTTAGCCTTTTCCTTTTTCTTATTGATAAAAAATAATGCACAATGACATGAAAATCTAGAGTTGGGTACAAATACATGATCTGGATCCTAGACTCTACAGTAAAGATAAGAATCTGAACAATAAAAAAATTAACTCAACTGTTTTGAGTGATTTGTTCTATTGATAAATTTTGGAAATTATGACTTTCTGCCTCCCCCCACCCATACCCCACCCTAAAGTATAGTGAGCAGAGAATTATCTGAATAACATTGTGAGAAGATTTCAATTGATTTCAAATGTTTTGATTGATTTCAGCTAAATTGAAACTTTTGTTAAGTCCCCTTGTCTTCCCAGCTTAGAGTGGAAGTTACAACAAAAAATGCAGGTCACTGAGAACATACTCTGGAGTAAGAATCGAGTGCTCCTCTATACACACACACACACACACACACACACACACACACACACACATACACACACACACACACAAAGTCTTCTCTCCAATTAGGAATCAATCTGTTTTATATTTTCCTACTTTTGTTGAAAATGGAAGTCTAGCCTACAATGTAATTTCAATGATGTACTACCCTCGTAATTAAATGAAGATTCATTGATCCTCTTCATCCTTGCTTGTTGATGTTTATTTTCTTTTTAAAATCCCATCAGGCTTCATTTCTTTTAGAAAATCTTTTGCAACTTGATTTCTTAGTTGGACTGGTAATCAATTACATATTTTGGGAGCCCAAAGACAGTTGAGTATTTTTAAATTCAGTCTCTTCATTTTACAATGGAAAAAAACTGAAACTAAGAAAAACTAAGTGGCTTGCTTAGCATCATGCAGCTAGTTTGTGGAAGAGCTACAACTGAAGTCCGTGTTTCCTCATTCTAGATTTAAAGACCTTTATACCTTAGTCAGTCAATGAACAAGGTATTATTGAGCATCTTTTCTCTTCTCAATTTTGGGTTCTAACTTGTTATGAAGCTAAGATATAGCAAGAAAAATTAGAAATTTTTTTAAACCAAAAGTTCTCCTCAAATATGCGGGGCTTAGCTCTCCCACTATGGTAGTCATGGGCATTCACTGATCAAATGTCCAAAGTTCTACTATGGTTATTCAGCCGCATTCACATATGTCCTCTTGCTACTGTTGGGGCTCAGAGAATGAGATCCCAAAGTATGGTGCTTTGGCATACTGAGCACTATGAATCAAGAGAATTGGAAGGTCTTAGAAGCTGCCTCAGAACCAAGGACTTCCTAACTTTCTCTTGTTCTTTCTCCTTTCTCCTCTTTCCAAGTGCAGGAAGCAACTCTCTCTGGAATTTCCTTATCTGACTATGGAGAAATCTTTTCAACAGAAATGTAATTGTCTTAAGATTCCCCTCCCCAGGAATCTTATCAAATAACCAGAAAAGATAGATACTTAGTCATCACCTCACCCAAAAAAAGACTTTTCAGCCGGGCTCGGTGGCTCAGCCTGTAATCCCGTGCCTTTGGGAGGCTGAGGTGAGTGGATTGCCTGAGCCCGCGGGTTTGAGAACCCCTGGGCGGCGAGACCTTATCTCTACAATAAATCAAAAAATCAGCCGGGCATGGTAGCGCATGCCTATAATTCCGGCTACTTGGAAAACTGAGGCAGAGGAATCGCCGGAGCCCAGCAGGTCGAGGCTGCGGTGGCCGAAAGCGGCCACTGCACTCCAGTCTGGGCGACAGAGTGAGACTCCAACTCAAAAAAAAAAAAAAAAAAAAAAGACTTTTCATCTATTCTTCTGAGGGCAGTTCCAAGAGGTTATCTGAGACACTATCTACATAAGAAGACAACTTTCGTTCACAGTGCAATTTCACCCATTGCCTTCCAGTAACTTGCCAATCTCATTCCGTTTCTTAAGAAAATAATTTAAAAGAAAATGTTTGCCTTCTAGGTTCATTTATTTCACCTAAAAATTATTAGCTGTCTCTCTAAAATTACCTACAGCCCCCCACTTTCCTCTCCCCTATGGAGAGGGTATTTAAGCTTTAACTATCTGATACCTTTTGAGTCTCATATTTGTGGGACTCCTTTGTCCATATGCATGCTAATAAATTTATATACCTTTTTCCTGTCAATCTATCAGAGGGAAAATTTGAACTTCCCTATATTACTTAAGCTAGTTCACCTTATCCTATTGCTTCCTCATCTTCCTCTCAAGGCAGTCTAGACTCCTTGCTCCTAAATGCAATATGTTTTATATCCATTTACACCTTTACTCACACTGCTTCCCTTCTCTCCTTTCCACTTATCAAAGACATTTATGGTCCATCTCAGGATCATTAGTTTCCTTGTAGCATCTTTCATCTACTGTAGTCTGCAGTGATTTCCTTTTGCTTAGAGCTCCCATAACAAGTAAAATGTTCCTTTTAACCATGCCTTATACTGCTCTCTAATGGTATATAGGTATAAGCTCTATCTCTAACCAGACAAGAGGCTCCTTGAGGGTAACAGTGATGGTAATAGCTTCTATTGTGACCCTCATGACTCCTGTCACAAAAAGTTGAATTTGTTAATAATTAGAAGACCCCTATAAGATTTAGACTGAAGTGACAGAACAGCTAAGATGACAGAGTGAATTCGTCCTGTGTTACAGGACAGGCTAAGTAGGAAATTGGGTTTATGAAACATCATTCATTTCTTTCTTCATTCATTAATTCATTCTTTAATTTATTAATTGACGTTCTGTTATATTCTAGGTACTGATATAACTCTGTGGATAAAGGTTATCAAAGACATGACAACATGACTCTTACCCTCTTGATGCTTGCAATTGCACCAGAAAAAATAAATCCATATAATTTTGGGTGGATAATATTTCTACATATTCACTTATAAGATTTTTCTATTTTAATTCTCATTTTTTTCTTCCTAATCAATCAGATAGGCAGCTGTGTGTTTATTTTTTGGGGAGGGGATGATGTATATGAAAAGGGTTGAAAAACATAAGTAGTCCACACATTTTTTCTGGCTTTAATTATCCAAAAGCTCAACATTTTATGGTTTCCATAATATTCCGAGGATATCCTAGTGGTTATCAAAGAAGGTAAAAAAGAGTCATGGGTTCTCAGTTATAACCAGAGTTTTGAAAAAGCACAGGGAAGAGAGGTTCTTTTCTCTCCAAGACCAGAAATTAATTCCCTTGGGGTTGGGAAATGGGTCAAGAAAGAGATCTAAGGATCTTGGTATAGCTTGTATCTACAGACTGCTTTCTGATAGGCTCAACAGTACATTTTACAGATAAAAGTAGCAAACTATGTCCTTGCCCCAGTGGTGATGTTGTCAAAGATATGAGATGACTCAGCAGGAGCCTTCATGGACCATGAATGATGATCAGATCAGTCCTAAGCCCTCCTCACCCCCTGCCTTTAGTCAATATTTTGTCCCAACGCATAAGTCTCATATAACATTAAGAAGGCGAAGCACTATAGAAAGTACAGAAGCCTAGTAATCCATTGGCCTGTCTAAATGAGGATTTGGAGTCATAAATTAAGTTGAAGTACAAAAAAATTTAAAAATGATACTTTGTGTACCCTTGAAACTGTGGATGGACGTATATGTCTGTTCTGCACTTTAGTCACATTTTCATTTGTCTTTGTTCTATGTTGTTATAAAGGAATACCTAAGGCTTTGGAATTTAAAGAGAAAAACAATTTATTTGGCTCATAATTCTGCTGATTGGAAACTTCATAATTGGGTATTCGCATTAGGTGAAAGCCTCAGGCTGCTTCCACTCATGGTGAAAGGTAAAGGGAAGGCAACATGTGCAGAGATTACATGATAATAGAGGAAGCAAGAGAGAAAGAGGGGAAAGATGCCAGGCTTTTAAAAATCAGGACTCACAAAAACTAATAGAGTGAGAATTCACTTATCGCCAAGGGAGAGCATTAGTCTGTTCATGAGAGATTCACTGTCATGGCTTAACAGCTCCCAATAGGCCCTACCTCCCAATACCACCACACTGGGGATACAATTTCAAAATGAGATTTAGTGGGGACGAATAAATCAAAGCTAAACCATAACATCATCTGACAAAATTTTTTCACTTATAAGCTTGACAGTGTGTAGCATAAAAAAATTAAAAACTTGGGGGGAGGGAAATCATCAGAAACCCAAACCTTACCATCATGCAATTGTTACCTATGTAACAAATCTTCACATATACCCTTTGAATCTAGAATAAGATAAAATCAATTTTTTAAAAATCCGCTTGTTTGAGATATTATGTAACATGTCACTATACACCAATGTCCCACAATGTCCTCGATGAACCTTCCTTCAAATATCACTTGAGACCCTGTCACCAAAACAACCAAGGCAGAAAATGAAAACAGTTTAAAAATCTGTGAAAATAGCTGGGCTTGGTGGCTCAGCCTGTAATCTCGTGCCTTTGGGAGGCTGAGATGAGTGGATTGCCTGAGCCTGCAGATTCGAGACCCACCTGGGCAGCGAGACCTCATCTCTACAATAAATCAAAAAATCAGCTGGGCGTGGTAGCGCATGCCTGTAATTCCGGCTACTTGGAAGGCTGAGGCGGAAGGATCGCTGGAGCCCAGCAGTTTGAGGCTGCAGTGGCCGGGAGTGGCCACTGCACTCCAGTCTGGGTGACCGAGTGAGACTCCAACTCAAAAAAAAAAAATCTGTATAAGGCAAAACATGTTCCCAAATTAGATTTACTGATTTCACAGTAAGTGGTGATGGCCAGCCTAGGGAGGAACTTTCCTTCAATTAGTTGATATATTCTTTTTGTGGCTTTGAGGGATGTTCTGGAGAGTACTGTGATACAAAGTTTTTTGTTTCTTATAAAATTCACCACTTTTGGACATTTTTGTCAATAAAATTTTAACCCAGCTGTTTAAAATCAGTGGTTGGCCAAGTCCATTTTTTATTTCTTGCTGAGTGGTAGTCTCACTTCTGTGTATTATACCAGATATGAGAAGATTCACTTAACATGCCCGTGGCAAAGTAATCAGAATTGAGACATCTTGTGCAAGACTGGCTATCCCATTTGGAAAGTCTGGGACATGGATGTGATTCCTGTGGAAAAAGATTCACCTTTTTATTTTTGCATCCCAGCAAGCCATATCAATACTGTCTTCTTCAGTCAGGAATAACAAGGAAAAACGTGCTACAGGTCAACTGTCAGAAGTCAAATGAGAACATATTTATCAAATGGAGGAAGAATTGTTCCTGGCAAATATATTTTTTTTACTAGATCTTACATTATTCTGTACAAATACCTAAACTTATCAAGTATGTTCAGAAACTGCTTTGCTTTCTATTGCCTTTACTCCAAAAGAAGGATTTACATGGCAAACTTGAGTGAACACTCTAATATGAGAAGAATTGGCTGTCATAGTGACAAGAAAAGGGCAATTTACATTTTTACAAAACCATTTTGAAATTTCATTATGCATGTAGAATTTATTTTGCCCTTAGCCTTTTCTCTATGGAAAAATGAAACTTATTCAGTCTCATATTGATACTATGGTTGAGTTGTTAAATATGAGTAATATTATAATTTATAAATCATAATCCCCTTGTTCACATTTTAGTTCCTCAAAAGGGCTTCTTGCTACTCCAATAAGATTTTGTTCTTACCTCTTCCCCCTACTGCTTCACCTTCCAATCAATGTATGTCTCTTTTGCACTGGCATTAATGTAATGTAAGGTAAAGTATGGGCAAAGGCTTTTTAAAAATTGAGCAAAATTTTGAAAATTGTTTTTACTAGTTTGGACCTAAGACAACAGAAATAAAAACATTTAAATTATGAAATGTTGATTATAAAAGGAAAGTATAGTGCCACAGGCCAGACTATGGGAACACACACATAAACTGGATGATCATTGTATCATGCCACTGCAAGCCATATATATTTTTGGCCAGGATGCTTGAGTAGGTTGCCATTTTCTTACAGGCTTGGTTTCTTGATATTGTGGTTACAGCTCATAAGCGTGGTTTGCAATGTAATTTTCTCCAAATTTATATTGGCGAAACCAAGTGACCAGAAAAATATGAGTTAATTTGGGGGATATAATCCAATATTGGAATGTTAATGGCATTGAAGAGCTCTAATACTTCCAAATGAGGTCATGACATATCAGAGCTAATAAGCCATCTTGAAAAGATCCCAAGAGCCAGGTCTCTGGGCAGTGGTTTACAAACCAGATAGCATCCATTCAGGATATTTTCTATTTCACTTTAGGGAATCCATGAATAATTGCTATTTTGAAAAGCGAATTGTAACATTTAAGCATTCTGAGGGTTATATATTTTAAGGAACTAATTCCTTATTGCCTTATTTTAATTCTCAAAAATGTCTATTTTAATCTTTGCTAGTTTTTAAAGAAAAAACGGAAGCATTTAATAAAATGCACTAATCATATGTGTATAACCTAGTGAACTTTTATAACTCAGATCAAGATATAGAACATTTTCAGTACCATGGAAAGCTGTCTTATGCCCCATTCCAGAGATAATAAGTATTCTGACAGTTATCAGTATTAATTAGTTTTGCCTATGCATGAACTTCATATAAAAGAAATTATACAGTATATGTTACTTTGGGTCTGGCTTCTTTCACTCATCATTAAGTCTATGAGAGCCTTCCATGTCACTGTATGTTGTTGTAGTACATTCTCTTTTTATTGTTGTGTATTATTCTATTATATGAATATACCACACTTTATATATCTTTCTCCTATAGATAGGCATTTGATTGCTTCTTATTTCAGCTATTATGAATAAGACTACTATGAACAAATTTGTATATGTGTTTAGAACACATATGCATTCATTTTTCTTGGTTATATACCTAGGAGTTGAGTTACTGGGATCAGGTTTATCTTAAATATAAGCTTATTTAGCTGAAGTAGTTATCATCAATGTTTTAAAGTGGTTTTTACCAATTTACACACCCACCAATAATGTACTTGAAAATTCAAATTGCTTCACATTCTTGCTGTCATTTGGTATTATCAATCTTATTAATTTTGGCCCTTCTACTCAGTGTGTAGTAATATCTCATTGTGATTTAAGTTTGTCTTTTCTTAATAATTCAAGAAGTTGTGCACTTTTTCATGTGCTAGTGGGCCATTTGGATAATCTCTTTGTAAAGTGCCTGTTCAAGTATTTTGCACATTTCTAAAATTTGTTATTTGTCTTTTTTGTATTTATTTGTAGCAGTTATTTATAAGTTCTAGATACAAGTCTGTTTTGTTTTGTATGTCTAAAAATGTTTCTCAATTTGTAGCTTATATTTTGTAGTATCCTAAATGAGTCTTTTGATGAATAGAAGTACCTAATTTTATTCAAGCCCAACTTATCAATCTTCTTGATGGTTAGTGTTTTTAGCACCATTGTAAAGACAAATTTGCACCTTTTCTGGATTTACTTACTAGCCAACAAAAAAATACAAAAATAGAATCCAGCATTCTTATAGATGTGGGCAATCAGAAAACTTTAAAATGCAATAAAATCCCACAAGAATAGCTAGAATTGTAAAGACCTTCAGTATGAAATGTTGGTGAGGATATGAAACAATCAGAAGTCTCATTGTTGGGGAGAGTGTAAAATAGTATATTCACTTTGGAGATCTATTTGTCAGTTTCTCATAAAGCTAAAAATACAACCCCTATGACCCAAACTTTTTCTATTTCTAAGTATTTACTTAAGAGAAATGAAAACATAGATCCACAAAAAGCCTTGTATAAGAATATTTATAAAACTTTATCCTTAATAGTCTCAAATTAGAAATAAACTAATAATCAACAGATTAAATAAGCAAATTATGGTATGCTTATACAATAGAATAATACCTAGCAATAAAAAATACTGACTTACTTGTACAAGCAATAACATGGATGAGTCTCATGAACATTATGCCAAAGGAAAGATACCAGACACAGTGCATACATATTGCATAATTTCACTTATATGCAGATGTATAACTTGCAAATTAATATATGGTAATAGAAATCAGAAAAAAATGATAACTTTCAGTTCTAGCAAATATTTTTCTTGCAGAGAAAACACACTACAGAGCTGATGAACAATGCAGGGAGAAAAATTGAAAGACAAACTCAAATCCTACTGACAGGTAATTTCAGTTTCTAAAGATGGCAACTTTTATTATCAGAAAGCATAAACCACATGTGTCTGTGTCAAATGCTTTATTCTCCAGCACAGAAGAGCATTTAGCTTGGCTCATAGGAAACCAGTCAGTGAGGTTACTGGGGAGGTGACAGTCAAGAGGATAATGAAGAAGACTGGAGAGGATGTAGAACTTAAGGTAAAAGGATGGTGGAAGGTCCCCTCTACTACCAGAGGAAAAGGTCAGTTGTAAAGGGTTTTCAAAGCCTAGATGCAAATTCTGAGAATTGCCCCAAACAATTTTCTTCATTCTCTCTCACCACCTAGCTATAATCTCTGTTATGACACAGATTAATAAGCACTTTATTTATTGCTAATTGTTAGTATGTGCCATTGTGTGAACTTTGGACTCAACAGACCTTTGGACTGTTGAGTTTCAGGTTTCAGCTTACACTGATACATATTTATCATTCCTTAGTGTACTTTAATTAGGTCACAAGCCTAGGGGCACCATATTTTGGTCTATTCTAGATACAGCTACAGATGGAATTATTCCTATGTTATGAGTAAATGGAAAAGTAAGGCAGGGGAAACATGATATCTGAGATATCTGTGGACATGAAGTCTTATTCACCTAAGAGGCAAGACTCAGAAACATCAGCTGAAGAATAAGAAAACTAAGTATGCACACTGTTAGTGGGAATGTAAATTGGTACAGCCACTATGGAAAACAGTATGGAGGTTCCTCAACTACTATATGATCTAGAATCCTACTGTTAAGTATATCCAAAAGAAAGATAATCAGCATATTAATACAAATGTCCACATTCCCACGTTTACTGCAGCATTATTCATAGTAGCAAAGTTATGGAATCAACCTAAGTGTCCATTAACGGATGAATGGATAAAGAAAACGTGGTGTATACACACACAATGGAATACTAATCAGCCATAAAAAGAATGATATCTTGTCAACTGAAGCAGCATGGATGAAACTGAAAGACATGTTCAATGAAATAAGCACAGAAAGATAAATATCACGTCTTCACTCATGTGGGAGCTTAAAAAATTGATCTCATAAAGGTAGTGAATAGAATGGTGATTACCAGAAGCTGGGAAACGTATGGAGGAGACGGGCATAAAGAAAGTTTGGTTAATGAGTACAAACATATAGTTGGATAGAAGAAATAAGTTCTAGTGTTTGATAGCACAGAGCATGACTGTAGTTAACAATAATTTATTGTATATTTCAAAATAGCTAAAAGAGAAGATTTGGAATGTTCCCAACACAAAGAAATGATAAATAGGGGACAGATATCCTAAATACCCTGATTTGATCATTACACATTGTCTGCATGTATCAAAATATCACATGTACCCATAAATATGTAAGACTACTATGGATCAATTTTACAGAAAGAAACTACAGTAACTAGGAAAAAAGAAAAAATAAAAGTGAGCAAGTGTAAGCATCCTTGGTGCTTAGGAGTTGGCCTGGTCCTATCAACTAATTCTTGGTGTTGCTAGGAGCTTGTCCAGCATTCACAGCTAGGCCATAATGTTTTCCTGTTGAATGTAAACAATCTCACAGAGCACCAGCATCAGATAAGCCCACTGTAACCATGATGGATCAAGACAAAATACGACCACCCTGTAATCACGTCTGAACACAAACAAAAGCATGAGCATTGTTCAAACCACAAAAATAACCAAACAGCCCTCTATCTTGGCTTATATAAATGACTGCTGCTGCTTTATCAATGACAACTTTGGCCTCATGCTAGTCTTCCCTTCTTTAGATAAGATTTATTAAGATACCCAATCACAGAATTGCCCTCATCTTCTAGCGGCATCTAATCTAGAATAAAGTCTCACTTACTGACCCTTCCTCCAAATCACCTATGACAAGTCCAAATACTTTAAGTCATTTCTAACACCCTATTTTGAAATGCCCTATGGCTCCTCCATCGTGTTCATTCACTCTCATTATAAATAAGCTAACATCGTTTGACTATTAGTATGCTCCTGGTGGTCTCTAGCTGGAGAACATTAACAGAAGTATAAAGAAATTGAGTTGAATTTCTAAGACACTATGAATACCAAGAAAAATCACACCCTGGGGACAATCTACATACCCGTCAGTACCAAAACTCAATTGTGTGCTACTTAATGAGACTTCTTATACTTCAATCATTTTTAGCCTGGTCTCTATGCTACTAGAAGCAGAAACAAACAAAATGTGTATACCTCATAGAGAACCATGTATTGACTATGTGTCTTTCTTAGATAAAGATGCCCAGGGAAGAAGTGTGGGGTGTCAGTCTTTAGTGGGTCTGAAAAGATAGACATCCTTGTCAGAAACTAAGCCTCATAGAATCTGGAGAAGGATAAGTGGAATTAGCTCTGGGGTGACTGATGTAACGGGAAAAAGTGTGAAAGACAGAGTGAGACTGAGTCCTGGAATCCCTCCCTAATGTTTATACCAGGAGAAAATGCTACCTGTGCCTAAACCCTTGTCCCAACCCAGACGTAAAATACCAATTTCCTACAATGACTCTCAGTGACAGATTTTTTTCCAATGCTCTTGGTAGTTTTGTGAAGACATTGTCCTTTTGACAGGGCATTTACATTTAGAGCAACTGACTAGTTAAATATCGGCTCTGGAGTCAGAAATACCTGAGTATGTCAAACAAACTTACGTAGTTACATGAGTACATATACACTCAAATATATATGTATGCATATTGATGCACAGATAAACATTTACACTCATGGGCTTTACATGGATACTTGTCCTTAGGTGCATAAATGTCAAATCATAGGGCTCGGGTTAGCTCAGGGATAACTACAAGCCTGTAAAGGGCTAAAGGTGACTTTGTAAATTTTCAAATCTTAGTGATGATAAATTTTACCTGGATTTTCCTGAAGTGTTTCCATAAGCTTAGGTACTTTGCTTCCTTAAATAATATGACAGTCTCTCTTGTCATTTTTTATTTTTACAGTAGTTCTTAAACCAGAAGTTATCATGGCTATGAATCCCAGCCCTTCCCATCAGTGCTTGGGCCACAGGATCACCAAAGAGCCATAGTGAATAATTACTTAACTATTGTTAATTTTTTCTCCTCAAAAGGGGACCTGTCTGGAAGAAATCCTAATAGGCTATAGCTCCAAAATCCATACAATGATAGTGCTTTTTTATTAAAAATAGTTTGGAATGACTGCTGATCATTTACAGCGCTGTATCAAAAGAGGAGAATCAGGAAACCTACCTAATACAAGGGGAAGTGATGGAGAATTAGAGTGGAAAAAGACAGTAACCTTTATCAATTGTGGTTTTAAAATAGCTTGTATTTATGAATTGGACAAACATATATGACCATATAAATCATTTCTAGAGTCCCCTCCAGGGCCTTAGAAGGAGCCAGTGCAAGTGTGGGGCCCTGAAGTTTAAGGTTCTTTATTAATGTTGCTTAAACCCCAACTCTCCCAGGTACTAAGACAGTTCAAGTTGCAATCATTCCTTGTTGATCCAAAGGAACGGCTCTCTAGTGGTACAGACTGGTGGGAGAATAGATCTGGGATTGCCTTTCCAGGTATTGGGCATGGTCTGTGTCTGTCTTATTAGTATTAAATCCCCAGGGCCAACATAATGCCTTTCATAGAAGAGTTACTCAGGAAACATGTGCTGTATGAAGGAAAAAAATATGCATTCCACCCCCAAGATGACAGGGATAGTGACCTCCAATGGCTTATTGACTTAGGAATACATGATACTAAGAATGTGCATATCACTAATGTTTACGAAGGTCTCTTGTGTATAAAAGAGGTTGGTAAACCACACTCATGGATTGCTCAGTCAAATCTACCCTCATTTTGTAAATCAAATTTTTGGTTTACCTATTGTCTAGACTATTTTTGAGTAGCTGCAGCAGAGAACACATGGCCTGCAAAGCCTAAGATGTTTACTCTCTGGACCTTTATAGGAAAAGTTTGACTTTTTTTGTTGTTGACTTCTGATGTGTGTGATCATATTTGATTTTTAGCCTTGTTTTATGCTTGTAAGGGAGGTAAGTCAGATTTTATTATTTTTACTTGACAGATGAAAAAAATCTGAGACCCAGAAAGTTTACATGTCTTTGCCTGATTAGTTGTATATCAACTAAAGAATTGAAACTGAACCTCAGTGCTGGGACTAATTCAGGTGTACCACAAATGTAGGTTGCTAAACTACTTGTAAATGAGCTCATGCTGTGAACCTTTAGAAATGGAATGCTGTTCTCAGAGGAGCTCAGTAAATGAAGCAAGCCTCAATATCTCCACTAAGGTTTTGGGGCAAGTTTCGTAGAAGGCCCACATAATTCCTCAGGTTTTACCACTTCAGTCTACTCCAGCCAACTTCCAAGTGCCAATATCTACATTTCTTTGTTGAAGTGGAAGAACACTCTGCTTAAATGTAGGGCAGGGGCCGGATGCAGTGGCTCAAGCCTGTAATCCCAGTACTTTGGGAGGCTGAGGCGAGATGATTCCCTAAATTCAGCAGTTT
Organism: Cephalopachus bancanus; assembly: GCA_027257055.1. Lineage (NCBI taxonomy): Eukaryota > Metazoa > Chordata > Mammalia > Primates > Tarsiidae > Cephalopachus > Cephalopachus bancanus. Next base: position 270,149 of record JAPVLO010000699.1, read on the forward strand.
GAGACGAGCCTGGGCAACTTGGTGAGACCTCGTCTCTACAATAAATCAAAAAATAAGCCGGGTGTGGTAGCGCACGCCAGTAGCTCCAGCTACTTGGAAGGCTGAAGCAGAAGCATCGCCTGAGCCCAGCAGGTCGAGGCTACGGTAGCTATGAGCAAGCCACTACACTCCAGTCTGGGCAACAGAGTGAGACTCCAAGTCAAAAAAAAAATGTAGGCCAGAATGGAATTTCCAGGAAATAATACCTCCCAGGAGAAGTCAATGACTATCAGAAGTTGGTATATAAATAACCCTTGCTCCTTGGGTTAAAAAATCTCGAGACATAGGTTTTGCATCAACTGCCCTGTAGGATTAAGTTCTAGTTGTCCACAGTTGAAGCTGGCATGCAAATGCATCCTTTATAGGCTGCCTTCTCTCCTTTTTCCCATTTCCTCACTCTCCTACCAGTGTTATCTACACCTCCCAAATATCTTTCTTGTATGCTTCTCTCAGATTCTGCATCTGGGGAAAGCCAAACAAAGACAGGTTTGAATAAATAGAAGCATGCTCGGAAAGGAGCAAATATCTGGCCTCATGCTGTTAGCTCACCCAGCTGTTTCAAACGGAAGGATCAGTCATTGCGATGGGGTTAATCTCTTGTGGTTCATTCTATTAACCCAACTACTAGTTTGCTGATGAGGGCTCACTCACCCGCCCCCACCCCCTGCAGTCACTGGTCCTGGAATAAGCTCACCTGCCATGTGGGGAGAGGAGTGCGCGTCAGCCAAGACGCACAAGTGTGCTGCTGCTGAGGTGGAAAATACTGCAGTGTCATCAATCAATGCCTTACACATGCTCTCACCCGAAGGGCAATTAGTGTTACTCAGGATGAAAACTAATATAAGGCTGTGGATGAATGGGTTATTGAAGAGACTATCAAATCAGCCTGGCTGTTAGAAGTGACCAGAGGCAGTGGGGGTGCTCCTTGTCTGTGCTGGGCAACAGCTAGCATAGTGCAGCACTCTGTCTCAGGCTTGGAAGGGGCCATTCCATGGATAGAAAGATTAGTCATTTTTTACCACTTCCTCCCTTCCGGGTTATCCTCTCAACAGACCCTGCTAATAGGGTGCATCTACTCATATGATTGCGGCCCTGTTTTCTTTTATAAAAGAAAATGAAATCCCTTCAACGTGACCACAATATTTTCTGCAAGTTTTTTCATTTTATTTCTGCCTGTGGCTGTCTCTCCCACTGTCTATATTTCTTTCATTGGCTGTTTCTGCCCCCACCCAGCCTCATTTCTCTATCTCTGCCTCTATCTGTTTCTGTCTTTTTTCCCGTTTTCTCTTCCCTCCCTGTCTCTACACCTAATGCTTCTGTCTGCTTCTCTCTTTCCTTCTTCTAGTTTGTCTCTTTCCCTGCCTCTCTTTCTCTGCTCTAGTCCTTTTGGTCTTTGGATTATTTTCTCATGTTCTGACTTTCTTTAAAGCAGGTTTATTTGTTGAATCCTAGGCATATCCCCCAAAGAAAAGCAGTTATAATTAAAAATCTTTCTATGTAATTTGTGGCCAAATAACCCAACATAAGATCAGTTAAATTCATTTTCAAGTAAAATTCCCTTTTGGGCTTTAAAAACATGACTTTTAAAGTTCTCCCAGCTGGAAATGCTGTCTGCATCTCTGTCTTTAATCCTTGCTTAGGCAGTGGGATAGCACAAAGTGCAGCCACTTTTCCGAACGAGGTGTCAATTGTTATTTCCTATCCTGTTTGCCTGTTTGCCTAGAGAGCAGGAGAAAACATAGTAAAGGGTGAAAGGCAGCTAACTGTAAAATTCCTCTGCTCATTGTCACCTGGGGCTGTGGTTTATTGGCTGTTGTTCATAAGTGGGACTCTAACGGCAGAGAGGACATAAGCAGCTTTCACACCAGAATGGCGCCACGATGTCCACAGACTTAGTGATTGCATTTGAGACATCCCTGATATCATCACAGGACTGAGAACTGGAACTTTCCGAAACTCCTGGTTCTGTGTCATCAGTCCAGAGGCTGAAGTACAAAGAACCTGCTGGAAAGCAGTGGCAGGAGGAAGAAGAGGACAGAGAGACCACACTCTCTAACACTCAAAATGATCTTCAAAACTAAAATTTCAAAGCAAGTGAAGAAGCTGTGTGTTGAGAAAGTTGACAAAATTACCAATCAAAACATGAATTCACTCAGGATGAAATTGAAATACTTTAAAAAATTTTAGAAAGAATTGATAATAAATATGCCTAAGATAGGTTGAAAACTACATTTTTATAAAAAGAACAAAAAATTATCAAACAGAGCAGATTTGAAAGAATAAAGCTGAGTTGATATAAATGGAAGCAAAATAAAACAGAATGAAAAATATAGTTGCTGGAACTAAAGACTCAATAGATGAAATGAACTGAAATCTAGATTGCATTTGAATAGAGAATTTGTGAATTGGAAAACAGTCTTGAGTTTATCCAGAACATATTAATAGTACACAGCTATGGATATTAAAAAAGCAGTTACAATAAAGATAGGTTGAGAAATAAACAGGAATAATGTGAATTCCTTGAGAAAAAAGAGAGGGGGAAGTTGAAGTGGCAATATTGAAGAAAATATTGATGAACTTTTTCTATAATTGACAAGAGGCATGAGTCTTCAAACCAAAGTGCACTTTGAGACTGAGCAGGATAAATAAAATTATGCTCATCTTTAGACATATCCCTATGGAAATGAAAAACAGCAAGGATAAAGACAAAATATTTTAAAAGCCACCAAATTTAAGAGACAGATATGGCAAAACAATTAGAAAGAGAGCAGAATTATTATTATTTTTTTTTGAGTTGGAGTCTCACTCTGTCACCCAGACTGGAGTGCAGTGGCACGCTCATGGCCACCACAGCCTCAACTTGCTGGGCTCAGGTGATCCTTCTGCCTCAGCCTTCCAAGTAGCTGGAACTACAGGCACGCACCACCACGCCTAGCTAATTTTTTGATTTATTGTAGAGATGAGGTCTCACCAAGTTGCCCAGGTTGGTCTCAAATCTGTGGGCTTGGGCAATCCTCTCACCTCGGCCTCCCAAAGTGCATTATAGGCATGAGCCACGGCCAGCAGAATTATTTTCTAACAATAGTTGCAAGGAAATAGTGAAGTAACACATTCAAGCTAGACATTTATGTGCATAATAAATAGACATTTATGTGCATAATAAATTCTTATCTAAGAGTGAGGGAAAATAAAAATATTTTCAGATTTACAAAGGCTATATATATATATATATATATATATATATATATATATATATATATAAAACTCACAAACTCTTGTTGAAAAATACTAAATCTGTACATTATCAACAAGAGAACAGGGGGTATGAAATAACAATGAACAAATAAATTGATAAAATATGCCAGTAAGTTTAATTAATGACTGAAAAAATAATTATTTTGTATAAAGAAAACTGAAAATAAATTTCAAAGTAAGAATAAAATGGTGAGGGTTGCTCAGTGCCTAGTTAGAGCCTGCTACAATATCTTGGCCTTTGGAAGGAAGATAAGTAAAACTGAACACCTTTGTATGGCTTAGACAATTTTCTACGTTCATGTATTTTTAAAAGTTGTTGGGTAATCTCAAAAAAATAGAAAAAGATAAGTTCAAATACAAAATGATGAAAATAAATATAAATTAGTTAAATTTACTCATTAAAAGGCATAGACTGTCAGACTAGACTAAAAACAGAAACCATATCTGCTATCTTAATTTATTTAAAAAATGCTTAAAAAAATACCATACATAAGGGATTAAAACAAGATCTGGAGGGAAGTATGTCAGATTAATATTACATTAAAACTTGAATAATAATATGAATATATAAAGTGGAATTTAATTAAAATTATTACCAAAAATAAGAAAAAAATATTATATTAATAAAAAGAAAAATCCACCAGAAATAATACAAAAGAAAAAGGAATTCCTTAATCTGATAAAAGCTCTATGAAAAACCTACAACAAACATCACATTTATTAATTTTAGTATAGTATGCTGATACATAAAAATTGTATATCAAACATACATACGGCCGGGCTCAGTGGCTCAGCCTGTAATTCCAGCACTTTGGGAGGCCGAGGCGAGTGGATTGCCTGAGCCCGCGGGTTCAAGACCCGCCCAGGCAACCTGGCGAGACCCCCACCCCCATCTCTACAATAAATAAAAAATTAGCCAGGCGCGGTAGTGTGCGCCTGTAGTTCCGACTACTTGGAAGACTGAGGCGGGAGGATCACCTGAGCCCAGCAGGTCAAGGCTGTGGTGGCCAGGAGCGTGCCACTGTACTCCAGTCTGGGCGACAGAGTGAGACTCCAACTTGGGAAAAAAAAAAACAAAAACATACATACAGATTAAAATATGTAAAGCATGTACAAATTTAAAAACATATTTTTAAAAGAGAAAACATCACTCTTAAACAGAATCTTGCTTTTTGTCAAGTAATACAACCTGTATATATGATTCTTTGATTCATTGCCCTTTAGAGAGGTGTTTGCCTTCACATAAAATGTTTGATTTTCACAAAAACCTAAAGAGTAACTCAAAATTAATTTAAGGAAAGGAGTTGAACGTTTTCACTTTGAAAAATCTCAATATCACACTCTTTCCATAGGAATTTCTACTGATAAATGAATTCTTCCAATATTTATAAAATTGTTTATTGTCTAACTGACAAGTAAGTTATTGGAATGAAAGACATCACATATAAAATTAGTAAGTGAGTGACTTATTGGGAGATTTTCATAACATCAAAAACTAGAGTCAAGGGATTAACAAGGAAATCATACAAATTAACAAGAAAAAGAAAGGAGAGATAGAAAATAGATAATTTATATGAAAAGGTATGTCACAGAAAGAGAATTCTAAATGGGCAAACAAAATTAAGAAGAGATGCTCATTCTCAGAGAATGCAAAATAAAACAGCAATACACCTTATTCCTATTGTATTGTCAAAAAAACAAGAAGTCAGGAAATACCAAGTGTTTGTGAAGAGGTGAGGGAATAGGAACAACCGCACACTGCTGGCAGGAGTTTAGACTGATGTAGGTATTGGCATTTTAAAGAAATTATGCATATTCCCAATGAGCTGGCAATCCCACTTCTTTGTGTAGAATATAGATATACCCTCACACAGATCTGTGATGATATACGAATAAACTTATTCATGGAGCATTGTTGAGGAAAACAAGGAGTTTTCCAATGGATGGCAACCTAGCCATCCATCAATGGGGGAATGGATAGATGAAAATACTGTTTAGGAATTAGAAGCAATTGCATTGTGGAATGATCTTAAAAATGCACTCTCGAGTTAAAAAAAAATGAAACAGATGAGATCCACAAGACAATACCATCGTATACATTTAAATGTATACATTTTATATTTTGCAGAGATGCATATATGTCACAGGAGATATAACAAACACATTCCAGTGGGTTTTTGGTTGGAGTGGTGATGGAGCCATAGGACTATTGATTGGTGATGAAGGAAAATAAAATAGAGGAAAAACAGGAGAGTGACCATGTACCATCCTGTGGTGATAGCATTCCCCGATCTAAAGCATAAAAGAACTTAAATTCTGCATCTGAAATTAAAAGAAAAGTGATTGATTTTTGTTTTTGTTGTCAGCCTTCATTCATATTGAACTCTAATATTAGTAGCTTTAATTATTCATTATAATGTCTTGACTTTTGAAGAAAACATTAGTGTTAATTGGGGTTAGCTTTAATTCTGTCCCCTCATTTCATATACAACTTACTTTTTCTGTCTCATTAAATGATCTTGCACTTTCATAATGTTTACAAATATTTGCATTCTGAAGGAATGCAAATTCTTTGCTAAAGAACTCTCTTTTGTGCTGCCACTAACCTTTTCAAGATAAATTCTGTCACAGGCTATGCAGGGGATGGCAGAATTTTAACTTAGAACGTGTTGTAAGCACATATTGATAGCATAGAGTTCACACTGTGTGTGTCTATCAAATGAGTCTGTAAACCTTCCCTAATAGAGTTGCAGTATGTTTATGTTTGGAGATATTGTTTGATTGACCTAGTTTATCCATCACTTCACAGAGAAGGAAGCTGAGGTTCAGAGAGAGTGAGTGACCTGTTTGATGACACACAGCTGTAGTTGTACAGCCCTTTACATTTATCTTCCTTGATCAGGTAGAGATGCATTTACATGAAGTCACTGAAACTTAAGCTTAAGGGCGTCTCACTAGCAGAGGCCTCTTCCACTTCCCTAGCAGTGCATGAGCACTGTGTTGACATGGTCGCAGGTTTTTGGGAAATCTGGAAAAGTAATATATTTTCAACAAAATCCGTTAATACTTTTTCCATTCTGACTTCCTCTTCACCACACTTCTCCATTATGTAAGGGAGCACTGGAGTGACTAAGGATATTGCATATTTGTAATCTCATATAATTTTTCCTAAAGAAGCCCCTACAAAACCTGAATCTACCTTGCCTTTATTTATAATGCTAATAATAGCTATTATTGATTGAGTGCTTCATGACCATCCATAAGCCTGCTACTTAATCCAGGAATTTGAACACACCAACAACTAACTGCTGCTTAATATTCCATTGTGTGACTGTATAGCAATTAGTTTACCCATTCTCCTGTCAATGGGCATTTGGATGGTTTAAAAATTTGTGCTATTTTAAACAGTGCTGCTATAAACATTTTTGTATGTATTTTTGGAATACTATGTGCAAGAGTTTCCTTTGGGTACATACCTAGGAGTCGAATTGCTGGTTCATAGAGTTTGAAAATGTTCAAACTAAACTAAATAGAGCAAAACAGGAGAGTGACCATGTACTACCTGTGGTGATAGTTCGAAAATGTTCCAACTCTATGAACCAACAATTTTATGATGTAATGTTGTTTTCTTCCTCCCTCCCTCCCTCCCTCCCTCCTTCCCTTCCTTCCTTCCTTCCTTCCTCCCTCCCTCCCTCTCTTTCTTTTGTTGGAGTTTCACTCTGTCACCCAGGCTGGAGTGCAGTGACACGCTCACAGCCACCACAGCCTCAACCTGCTTGGCTCAGGTGATCCTTCCACCTCAGCCTTCCAGGCATGCACGACCACATCCAGCTAATTTTTAAAAATTTATTGTAGAGGCAAGGTCTCGTCATGTTGCCCAGACTGGTCTCGAACCCATGGGCTCAGGCAATCCTCTTGCCCCTGCCTCCCAAAGTTCTGGGATTACAGGCATGAGCCACCGTGCCTGGCTTGTTATGTTGTTTTCTAAATTATTTGGACCAATACACAAAGTATGAGAATTCCATTGTTCCACTTCCTTTTCAACATTTGATATTGCCAGGCTTCCTATTGTTCCCTGTTGTATTGGTTTAGATTGATATCTCCTTACAGTCTGGTTTTCTATTTCCTAATTAACAGTTAAGTTGCATATCTCTTCATGTCATTTGCAATTCTTACAAAAATCTTGTGTTAGGTATTACCATCACAGTGTGATAGATATGTTAAGTAATATATCCAAAGTCACCCAACTGGTAAGTGGTGGACCAAGGATTTAAACTCAGTGTAATCAAAATCCCTACACTTACCAATTCTGTTATATTAACCACCCTATTTCTTTTCTATAGATCGTGTGGAATAAGAATCTTGGAGAAGTTGCTGTTCCAGGTCTTGCAAGATTGAGAACCCAATCATTGGGAAGGCTTCCTTTCCACAAGTTTGAATTACTAGTCATCAATCCACCAAGGCTAATGTCTGTGCCCTTTGGGTATTTAAATTTATCAAAACAAGTCTTTGCAGAAGTGAAATGGCCTAATTTATATAGTTCTCTGGGGTTTGGAAGTGGGTGCATTATTCTGTTTGCTTAGTGATGAATTCTTGGACTAATACTTAAGTCATTCCATAAATACAGAGTAAGGATGAGGAGCCAGGAGACACAGAACTGAAAAAAAAGATAGCTTTTAAGTATCATTCTCTGAACCATTACTCTGGCAGAAAAGAGAAAAAGATGTGGTATTTTATTACAAAGGTGCCCAGAATATGCAATTAATCTAATTACTACAGTTATTATTTTTTTAAAAATCAGGGCCTCCTGTGCCTTGGGTTCCAGTGTCTTCCCCTCAGCCCAAGGAGTGACTTGACTGGGTAGGGTAATGTTGGATCACCAGCCTCGTCTGTTTCTTCCCTGGGCTGCTCCCAAGAGCCAGAATCCACTCACTCTGTGAAACACTTTGAAAGGAGTCATGGAACAACCAATTTTTATCTACCTCTCTGCCTCAGGGACATAAGAACAGAGCAAACAAATGCTGTAAATGCATGTCCTAGGCATTTGTTTGTTTGTTTGTTTGTTTGTTTTTATTTGGAGTCACACTCAGTCACCCAAGTTGGAGTGCAGTGGCACGCTCATGACCACCTCAGCGTCGACCTGCTGGGCTCAGGCAATCCTTCCACCTCAGCCTTCCAAGTAGCGAGAACTACAGGCATACACTACCATGCCTGGCTAATATTTTCATTTATTGTAGAGACAAGGACTCACCAAGTTGCCCAGGCTGGTCTCGAACCCCTGGGCTCAGGCAATCCTCTTGCCTTGGCCTCCCAAAGTGCTGGGATTACAGGTTTGAGCCACCATGCCGGCCTGCATTGATTTTTGAAGGAGGGGAAAAGATATTTACTTTTGCTGGTATCCTAGTTGGAAATAAATTGACCACAAATGTAATGATTAATTTCTGAACTCTCAATGGCAACCCTGTAATTTTGAATGCGGAACTGTCTGTCATTGCTTTAAGGTGTCTTGTATCTCCTCCATCTAGGTAGCTTTCAAAAATCAACTAAAGGATAAAGAATGGGTTCCTTTGCAGACAGTCTGAAAATATATATCTGCCCATTCACCTGGAATCTCTGGAAAGGGGCACTTAAAGAAATTTAGACAAGTTGACTCTGGGCAGCTGGAAAGACAGAGAGGAAAGCTCACTTCATTAAAATAATAATAGCTTTAACAAGATATCATTCACATGCCAGGAAAGTTACCTTTTAGAAGTATGTACATGGCTTTTAGTATATTCACAGAATTGTGCAACCATCATCACAATCTAATTTAGAACATTTTAGTAGTCTCAAAAAGAAATCCTGTACCCATTAACAATCACTTGTATATTCTAGATACAAGTCCCTTGTCAGATATATGATTTGCAAATATTTTTCCCATCCTGTGAATCTTTTCACTTTCTTGATGCTATCTTTGAAGCATAAAAGTTTTTAATTTTGATGAAGTTCAGTTTATCTATTTTTTCTTTTGTCACTTACACTTTTGTAGTCATATTATAATATATAATAGCCAAGAAACCATTGTCTAATCCAAGGTTATGAAGATTTTCTTCTATGTTTTTTGGAAGAGTTTTATATCTTATATTTAGGTCTATGATCCATTCTGAGTTAATTTTTTGTATTATATAAGTTAGGGTTCCAAATTCAGTCTTTTGCATGTGGATACCTAGTTGACTCAGTACCATTTGTTGAAAAAAATATTTGTTTCCCATTTAATTTTCTTGGCATCTTCATTGAAAATGAATCGACCACAAATGTAGTGATTTATTTGTGACTCTCAATTCTGTTTCATTGATCTATATGTTTATCCATATGTGAATATCATACCATCTTGATTACTGTGGCTTTATAGTAAGTTTTGAAATCAGCTGACTTCTCCAACTTTATTCCTGTTCAAGATTGCTTTTGTTTATTCCAGGTCCCTTGCACTGTTAAATGAATTTTAGAATCACTTTGCCAATTTCTTCAAAAGAAGCAACTGGGATTTTGATAAAGATTATGTTGAATCTATAGATCAATTTTGAGAGTATCAACTTAATATTTAGCCTTTTAATCTATAAACATGGTCTGTCATTGCATTTACTTAGGTCTTTTAAAAATTATTTTAATGATGTTTTACAGTTTTCAGTGTACATGTCTTACATTTATTTTGTTAAATTTATTCCCAAACATTTTATTCTTCTTGACGCTATTGTAAATGGAATTTTTAAAATTTTATTTTTGGATTGTTTATTGCTGGTGTATGAAAATACAGTTGCTTTTGCATATTGATTTTGTATCCTTGCGGCTTTACTGAACTCGTTTATCCTAATAATTTTTTGTGGATTTCTTAAGTTTTTTTATATAAAAGATTTTATCATCTGCTAATATAGTTTTACATCTTCCTTTCCATTCTAGATGCCTTTTATTTATTTTCCTTGCCTAACTGCTCCAGTTGGGACTTCCAGTACAAGGTTGACTACAAGCAGCGAGAGCAGACAAACTTATATTGTTCCTGATTCATCTTAAGCAGAAACTTTCTCCATTAAGTACAATTTAACTGTCAGTTATTTTGTGAATGCCTTTCATTAGCTTGAGGCAGTTCTATTCTTAGTTTGTCAAGTGTGTTTATTGTGAAAGAGTGTTAGATTTTGTCAAATGCTTTATCTGCATCTATGGAGATGATCTTGTGTTTTTTGTCTTTCATTCTATTAATACAATGTCTTAAATTGATTTTCACAAGTTAAGGCAAGCCTGCATTCCTGGAATCGATTAGATTTGGCCAAGGTGTGTAATCCTTTTTATATGTTGCTGGATTTAGTTTGTTAGTGTTATTTTTTTTGCATCTATACCCATTTGGGATATTGAGCTGCAGTTTCTCTCTCTCTCTCTCTCTCTCTCTCTTTTTTTTTTTTTTTTTTTGACTCAGAGTCTCACTCTGTCACTCAGACTGGAGTGCAGTGGCCGCTCCCGGCCACCGCAGCCTCGACCTGCTGGGCTCCGGCGATCCTTCCGCCTCAGCCTTCCAAGTAGCTGGAACTACAGGCGTGCGCTACCACGCCCGGCTAATTTTTTTGATTTATTGGGGAGAGGAGGTCTCGCCAAGTTGCCCAGGCGGGTCTCAAACCCACGGGCTCAGGCAATCCACTCACCTCAGTCTCCCAAAGTGCGGGATTACAGGCTGAGCCACCGAGCCCGGCCGATCTGCAGTTTTTCTTTTCTTGTGATGACTTTGTGTGATTTTAGTATCAGGACCTCATAAAATGAGTTGTGAAGTGTTCCTTCTATTTTTAAGGAGAGTTTATGAAAAATGGGCATTGTTTTTTTTTAAATGCTGGGGAGTATTCACCAGTGAAGACATCCGAGTTTAAGCTTTCTTTGTAAGGTTTTATGATTACTGTTTCAATCTCTTTATTTGTTATTGCTTCTGAAGTCAGTTTTGATCATTTGTGTCTTTTTAGAACGTGTCCATTTTATCTAGGCTATCTAATATTTTGGCATATAATTGTTCATAGAATTCCCTTATAATTCTTTTGATTTATGTGAGATTGGTGATGTTATCACCTTTTTCATTCATGAGCTTAGTTTTTTGAGTTTTCTCTTGGCCAGTATACCTAAAGTTTTGTCAGTTTTATTGATCTTTTCAAATGACTCACTTCTGGTTTTATTAATTTTCTTTATTTTTTCTATTCTGTTTCATCTATTTTTGCTCTAAATTTTATTATTTCATTTCTTCTGCTTGCTTTGGATTTAGTTTGCTTTTCTTTTGTTAATGTTTAAGGTGGAAGATTAGGCTGTTAATTTGAGATCTTTCTTCTTTCCTAATATAAGTATTTACAACTGCAAGTTTCTCTCTGAGTACTGCTGTATATCATAAGTTTTGATATGTTGTATTTTCATTCTCACTAATCTCAAAATATTTTCTAATTTTTATTGTGATTTTTTTTCTTTGACCTATTGGTCATTCGAGAGTATGTTGTTTAATTTCCACATATTCGTGAATTTTCTAAATTTCCTTCTGTTATTGATTTATAATTTTTTTCATTGTGGTTGGAGAACATACTTTGTATAATTTTTATTAAAAAATTATTAAGATATATTTTGCGACCCAATATATGGTTTGTCGTAGAAAATGTTCCATGAACACTTGACGTGAATATATATTTTGTTGAGTGGGGTGTTTTTTAAATGTGTGTTAGGTCTAGTTAGTTTATAGTGTTGTTCAAGCTTTTTATGCAGAACTGAGTTTTCAGAGATCCTTGTGCCATCATTCTGAAAGTGATTTTCCACTACAGTACTACAGTTAACTTAATAGAAAATAGCTTTAGTATGATGTCCCTAAATAAAGAACAAGGGTTTTCTCTAGGTTGACATTGTAGACAATGATAAAATGACTCACTTAACTTGCACTTGTCCGTTCTGTAAGTGCCTGGTGAAGATGCAATCTTGTTTTGGTCGCTTCCGCGAAATGGTGTGGTTTTAAGCTACTAGTAAAAAGGTTTTTCTTTGACAACCTCTCAAACTATACTTATTAGTTGAAGAAGTCAAATTATTTTTCTGGAAATATTTAATGGATGGATCTTTAAGAAACCCATGAATGTAAAAAAAGCAGAAACTGAATCTGTGATTGTACCACCCCGAGTACATTTGGCAATGTCCGGAGATTTTTTTTATCATCAGAACTGGATAGTGCTATAGGCATCTAGTCAGTAGAGGCCAGGGATGCTGCTAAATGTCCTATAACGCACAGGACAGTCCCCCACGACAAATAATAATCTGGTTCAAAACCTCAACAGTGCCAAGATCTGTGAGATCAAAATGAAATAAATATTTAAATTTTATTCCATAAACATACACATATTATGTGTCTTGATCTTGTTTGATTGTGAAAAGGAACTTAGAATCACAAGATAGAAATACAGTTCTTTAAAATGAAAATAAATAAATAAAAAGAAATAATTTTGGGGGGTAATAGATGACAAAGTTGAAATTCAGGATATATTACCAAAATTGACATAAGAGATTAGCATAAGACAAATAGCATTAGTGGAAATAAGATTTTGATAGGAGGTAATTATTATTATTATTATTATTATTTTGAGTTGGAGTCTCACTCTGTCGCCCAGACTGGAGTGCAGTGGCCGCTCCTGGCCACCGCAGCCTCGACCTGCTGGGCTCCGGCGATCCTTCCGCCTCAGTCTTCCAAGTAGCCGGAATTACAGGCATGCGCTACCATGCCCGGCTGATTTTTTGATTTATTGTAGAGATGAGGTCTCGCCTAGCCCAGGTGGGTCTTGAACCCGCGGGCTCAGGCAATCCACTCACCTCAGCCTCCCAAAGGCGCGGGATTACAGGCTGAGCCACCGAGCCCAGCGGAAGTAATTATTTCACCAAGAGATTAATCATGGAGAGGTGGTGTTTCCTTAGGTACTGATAGGAATTAGAAAATTAGTCAGATACCTTTTCTCTACACAGTGGTAAATACTTTATAGAGTACCTTTATTAAGCAAATTTTATTTTAGGTTTTACAGACTTTGTCAAGGTATTTAAGTTTCTAACTTATTTTTTTCTTTGTCTAAGGTGTGGTCCTCATCCTCTAGAACCCATTGGTATATATGTTCCATGAGGACAAGAATTTTTTGTTTTGTTTCGCTTTGCTTTGAATGTTTTGTTTTCTAATGTTTTCCCATCATCTACAACAAGTGTCAACAAAATTTTTCTATAAAGGGCCATATGGCAAACATATTAGCCTTTGCAGCATAGTCAACTCATGTTACAAACACTCATCCCTGCTGTTATAGCAGGAAAACAGCCATAGACAATATACAAATGAACAATCATGGCTATGCTCAAGTAAAACTTAATTTACAAAATTGGATACTGGGATGAATTTGACCTGCAGGATGCAGTTTGCCGGACTCTAATCTATAATCTATCTGGTACTTAGAAAATGTTCTATAAAAATATTTGTTGGATGAATAATATTCACTAAGGGGATTAGCAGTTCAAAGCAAGCTTTATGGTAATCACAAATTCAGCCTGAACATTATCTTTGGTGATGAATCAGAAAATCAGACCACAAAGTGTTACTAACACTTTTCTGGGTAACCCTTACAGAAAAAAATAGCATCCCAAAATAAAACAACAGGATAAAAGCAAGAGTATAGCTGGAGTTTTGCTGGGAGTTTGTAGGTAGTGTCTACAATGTAAGTTTCAAGTCTCCTTTAACTTTTCTTCCTAATTCTAGAATTTCATATTGCACCCCTCCCATGTTGGCTTTGGAATGGAATATATAGGAAAAGGAGTTTCTAGGTAAGGGTAGTGACTTATATTACCTCAGGAAGCACAGGCAAGCAGGAAAAACTGAACAAAGATGAAAAATGTCATTTCTATCTTGATTTTGTGTTAATAGGACTGGACTATACATTTCAAAGTGGTATTTTACTTATTCAACATTGTTGAAACAATTTCTTAAGTTATTTGTCATGATTATCTGCATAATTTCTTTTCTTTTGTCGTGATTTCTTTTCTGGTTTTAGTTACTTTCTTTTTTATTACTATTAACATTTCAAGTTAATTGAATTAATATTTTTATCATCATTTTAAAAATCACAGCATTTGATCTATAGCACTGCATTTTAAAAAACCAATATAAAGAGGTTCTAAATCAAGGTTTCAACCTTGGCATTATTGACGTTTTGAGCTGAATAATTCTTTGTGGTGCAGGCTGTCCTGAGCATTGTAGAATGTTTAGCAGTATTCCTGGCCTCTAACTACTAGATACTAGTAGCGGCCTCCTAGTTGTGATGACCAAAAAATATCTCCAGACATTATCATATGTCCTCTGGGAATATAATTGCCCCTGGTTAAGAACCTCTGTGCTAGATGAAAAAATATGTAAGATCATTTCTATTATTGCTGAAAGGTACTAAAAACCTTTGCATGAAAGGTACTAGAATGTTTTTAATTGGTTTTTTTAATTGGCCTTAAATCAAGAAGAGAGTCTTTTAACAACCAAGACAAGAAAAAAAAACTACAATTTTTTTTTTAGGTTCAGCAGTGGAAGATTATTTTAAAAAATTTTAAACCACATTTTATATGACAAATGTTTCTCCCTTTTTTTGGTCTTCTGCTTATTTTATTTTTCATTTTTATTTTATTTTAAAGATGTGGGGTACAATTCAGAGTTAGGTATGCAAGTGATCATTGTACAGGTAAAAATTGAGCCTCCCTTTCATCCCCACTTTGCCTGGTTTGAGATCAGTTATCCTTATTGATGTTGTGTCTCCCCCCATTCCCATGGCAGTATCCCACTACTGCCAGTCCCTTTCTTATAGTATTATGGTAAATATTCAGGGTCCGCTTATGAGTGAGAACATATGGTACTCTGTTCTTTGTTTCTGTGATAGATCACTAAGTATTATGTACTCTAAATCCATCCAAGTTACTGTAAAGTCCATAATTTTGTTCTTTTTTATGGCTGCATAATATTCCATTGTGTACCACATTTTTTTATCCAGCCTGGTATCAATGGACAGCATGGTTTGCTCCATGCTTTTGCTATTGTGAATAGTGCTGCAATAAACATGCGTGTACAGGTATCTCTTTTGTAGAATGATTTGAGTTCCTCCAGGTATATTCCCAGTCGGGGGATTGCTGGGTAATATGGAAGGTCAATTTCTAGTTAAAAGCTACAAAATTACTGAGAGACAACAATAATAGGTCAGATTCTTTGCATACATTGTCTATTTACTCTACAAAATCTATTTTGCCAATAAAAAAAACTGAAGCTCAGAACGATTAAGTAACTTGCTCAGGACCAGACAGTCAGCAGAAGAGGGAGTCAAATCTAGGTCTGTCGGGCAACTTAATCCAAGTGTTTTTTTCAGAAAGAGTATTTTCTATGTTAATTTTTCTCAATGCTATCAGACCTAAATGCTACTTCATATGACAAACAGTTTTAAATCCTCTCTTAACTATTCTGAAATGAGATTCACAGAAAATATAACTTTTTCACCTAGATAAATACAAATATAAATTCCATATGCTGTCCTAACTGTGGCATAAAAGATAAATAAAAATAAAATAAATTATAATAAAATGTGTTTTTAAAATATGTAAATGATGGGCATGAAGACACTATGGAGACATAATGAAGTAATCAGATTCTTACACCTACTTTTGAAAAATAAGACAATATTCAAGTGAGTTTTTAAATACTTTTTCTTTGTATTTGACATTTTGTGATAACGGCTAAATAACCATTTGCATATATTCCACGTATGTATATTGTGAATGAGACAGCTAGAAGTGAGATGTGCCTATTGGCCACCCAAGTATCAGAAACAATAATGTCATCAGTGATAAGATTTTCTGAGATACTCAACAATGAAATATAGTACAATAAGATTGATGATAATATTTCTTAACTTTAAACAGTAACTACAGTCCTGTAAAAGGTAATACAAAAATATTTTGTTTCTATATGTAAAACAGAACTAGTGTCTAGGTGGAATTTAAAAGTCTTGGAGGATGGGAGACACTAGTATCCTTCAATTTGGAAAAACAAAATGTCCCCAAATCCAAACAATTTGGATAAAATAAAATTATCAAAATGATTTATAATTTAGATAAATTGACCTCAGAGAGCAGAACTTTCCCATTTTCTAACAGCTATTCAATGAGCATACAGTTGCATACCTTTCTGGCAGGATAATACATGGGACTTCTCCTGTCTGGGAGCTTTGGCATAAGTCTCAGGGCTGAGAAATATTTGACAAAGACCTACATATTTTAGAAAGACTTGCAAAGAGGTGGCAAAACCAGTCCAGCAGTCATCAACCCCAGTGGCCCATAGGAGCTAGAGATGTATTCGAGGGATTCATCAGAAAATGTATAGGAGTTAAGATTTTTGTGTATTTCCTCTCTCGTGCCCACAGGGGTGAGGAAGAGGAGTTCTTCCTTAGCCACATTCCAAGTGAGAGGGCATCAAGAGCAGCAGTGCTTTTTTTAAAAAAATAGTTTTTTGTCATTGTTGTTTTTGAATAGGAATCTCACTCTGTCACCCAGGCTGAAGTGCAGGGGCATGCTCACAGCCATCGCAGCCTCAACCTGCTGGGCTCAGGGGATCCTTCTATCTCAGCCTTCCAAGTAGCTGGAACTACAGGCACACACTACCACACTCAGCTTAATTTTTTATTTATTGTAGAGACAAGGTCTCGCCAAGTCGCCCAGGCTGGTCCCTGGACTCAAGCAAAACTCTTACCTCGGCCTCCCAAAGTGCTGGGATTACAGGCGTGAGTCACCGTGCCCAGCTAGCAGTGATTTCTGAAGGGGACTAGCATCGTAAAGCATTGGTTGAATGGGTTCAAAAGGAGCTGAGAGAGTTCTAAAGGAAGCTTGACATAGGTCTCTTAGAGTTGGAAGGAAGCCAAAAATTAGTGCCTCAAGAGCAAACACACACACACACACACACACACACACACACACACACACACACACACACACACACACACACAAAGAGCAAAAGCAATCTAAGGAAATTTGAAGGTTGGAAGGGACTGACCCAGCCTGCAATTTGCCAGAGAAGGAAAGGCTCTTCCATTTTGAGACAAAAATGACTGAATTTTCCCATCACCTGAGTAGACGCTATGGAAGACACATGGGCTTGAGTCATCCTGATAGAATCTGCCCAATCTTTTGAAATCTCAGTAATGAATTCAGCAATGAACAACCCTGGACTGTTATTCTAAACATGTACCAGGATATCTACAGGATAAATTCATAAAGCTGGATGTCCAAGATCAAAAAGTATGTGAATTTTGGTAATAACTGCCAAATTATTCTCCTTAGAGGTGTTACTAGTTTATACTTGTAAGAGACCTGTTTCCCCACATCTTCATCAACATATGTTATTAAACCATTTTTATCTTTACCAACCAAAAAGGTCAAAAATGTTATGTCAGGTAATTTGAGTTTGTGTTTCCTGTATTATGAATAAAAGTTAAGCATCTTTTCATATTTTAAAAAATTTGTTTTGCTTTCTGTGAACTGTCTGTGATAGATTATTGTTCAGTCAATATTTCCTTCCCTTTATCAGTAGAAAAAAAAAAAGGATATTCCCCTGCCCCTTGGTGTTGATTTGTTCCTGTAACTTGCTTTCACCAATAAAATGTTACCAGATGCCACACAAACAAAAGCTTGAAGCCATTTCATCACCATGAAAATATGTCTCAAGCCAGGCTAGGTGGCTCAGCCTGTAATCCCGCGCCTTTGGGAGGCTGAGGTGAGCGGATTGCCTGAGCCCGTGGGTTCGAGACCCGCCTGGGCAGCAGTACCTCATCTCTACAATAAATCAAAAAATCAGCCGGGCGTGGTAGCGCATGCCTGTAATTCCGGATACTTGGAAGGCTGAAGCGGAAGGATCGCTGGAGCCCAACAGTTTGAGGCTGCAGTGGCCGGGAGCGGCCACTGCACTCCAGTCTGGGCGACAGAGTGAGACTCCAACTCAAAAAAAAGAAAAAAAAAGAAAATATGTCTCAAGGGACCTACTATTCCAAGAAGACTGCTAAAGCAGAGGGCAGACTTGTCCCAGCCAACTCCCAGACCTGCAACCTAAAACAGATCTATTCCAGATGACCTGCAGAATTGAGGATATGAAATGCTTATTTTTAGATACCATTGAGTTTTGGAATGGTTTGTTACTTAATATTATCATGGCAACAACTAATTGATACAATATTCTTTGCTCATTTTCAATAGTTTTATCTTTTTGTTTTTGTCACCCAGAAGATATTTTTTTAATTTTTAAGATGTGGGGTACAATTCAGCGTTAGGTACATATGTGGTCATCATGCAGGTAAAGTTTGGGCCTCCCTTCAGTCCTCACTTGACCTGGTTTGAGATCAGGTACCCTTGATTATGTGCTCCCCCTCCCTCCCCAGCAATGTTCCACTACTGCCAATCTCTTTCAGGGTCTGCTTATGAGCGAGTACAAGTGGTATTCAGATTTCTATTTCTGTGATAGATCACTGAGTATTACAGATTTTAAATCCATCCAAGTTGCTGCAAAGTCCGTAATTTTGTCCTTCATTATTGCAACATTATTCACAATAGCAAAAACATGGAACCAACCATGCTACCCATCAAAAGTGGACTGGATAAAAAAAAATGTCGTACATACACATGATGGAATATTACACAGTCATATAGAAGATATTATATTTGGAGACATTAGTCTTTTTTATATAAGCTGAAATTATCTTTGTCTTGATTTTGCTTCTGATATTTTCTTGACATGAAAATAGTTTTACATTTATCAATCTTTTTAAGTGGTATATTACTTATGTACTATAAATTTTTTTAAAGGACTGTGTTTTTTCTAGTACTTTTATTATACCAAGTTTTACATTTAAAAATTTAGCACATGTTGATATGTATTTATATTTGCATGTTGCATGCCATTTATTTACATACATGTTGTGTCATATTTATTTACATTTGACTAGCGCACATTCATACTGATTTATATTTGTGAGATATGAGATAAAGAACCAAAGCACATTTTTAAAGATATTACCCAGTAGTTCTAGCATCTTTTATTAGTTGACCCAACCTTTCCACACTGATTTGAAATGTTATCTTTATCATATACTAAATTCTCATATGTACTTAGATCTACTTCTGAAATTTCTCATGTGTTCAACTGATCTTTTTATCCATGCACTACTTTTAATAACTATACTTTTACAACTTTTTAATGTTCAATAAAGCTAATCCCCTTGATAACTCTCGCATTTCAGAGCTTCACTGGATTTTCTTGCTTGTTAATTTTTTTCATACGAACTTTAGATTCAGCTTGTGTATTTCCCTTAAAAATCCATGGGAGTCTAGTAAATGCATATATTAATTTAGGGAGAACCAACATTTTTATGATATTGAGTCATTCTATCTAAGGATATGGTGCATTTTTCTCTTATCCCTCAAGATCCTTTTGACATTTTTAATATAAGTTTAGCACATTTTTTATGAAGTTTATTTCTAAGCATTTCATTGTTCTGGCTATTGTACAGTCTTCTTCAGTATCTGGTGTATATATATATATATATATGTATATATATATATATATATATATATTTGTTTTGTTTTTAGAAATAGTGTCTTGAACTCCTGGGATCAAGCAGTCTTCCTGCTTCAGCCTCCTGAGTAGCTGGGACTACAGGTGCATGCCATATCCAGCTTCTCCAGTACCTCTTGTTTATTTGTGTGAAAGTTATTGTTTTTATATGTTAATTTTATGCCTAGAAATGTACTCAAATTCCCTATTATTTGTAATAATTTTTTAGTTCATTCTGTTAGGTTTTCTAGAAAAAAAATTTTATTTTTGAATAATGATAACTTGAGCCCTTCCTTTCTAATTTTTATGTCTTTTAATTTATTTCACTGTCTAATTGTTTTGGCTAAAATTTGTTTTAAAAGTTAAATAACAATGGTAATAAAACTATCTCTGTGTTGTCCTAGTTTTAATGGGGATGCTGCTAGCACTTTCTCATACATCATAATGCTGAATTTTTGGTTGTATTTTACCATAAGAAAGTAAATTCATCAATTCCTTTTTATTAATAGTTCATTTTAATTTATGAACTAATATTAAATTTTACCCAAAACCTTCTCAGATTCAGTAGAAATTACTATATGTCCTTTTTTTTTTTTTTTGGTGTGTTAGTCTTCCAATCTCCAGTTTACTTAGACTTCCAAATGTGTTTTTACAGTCCCACATTTATAAGGTAGAATCAAATATCATCATCTCTAAGAAATTGACTTCCAGCCCCTACTGTGGCCCAGGTCTAATCATATTACACATATCCATAGTCTGCTCCAGTTTGCTTTTCTCGTATAGAAATTTCCCTGAAGAAGACTCCCTGTGTCATTTTACCTTTATTTATTATCCTCTGGAATTCTATTCTCTGATGTCCACAAGCCCAAGGCTGCTGCCGACCTCATACTATCAACCACAAATTTCGTGATGAGAAATTTAACTTATTCATGAGTATTTGTCTTTCCTTTCCAAAGCAAGACTTTGGGGTGGCTTTGTACTGTGCTTTCCATAATTCTCTTCCCTGTGTGGTTCCAGGTTAGGATTGGCCACAAGAGAAAATTGCGTGAGATTTAGAAGGTAGAAGTGAAACAGCTGCTATGTTTACACTCTGCTGTAGAATGCCAGGCAGGTTGTCACCAATCTGCTGGCTCACCTTGTCAACACAGGGCAGTACCTGCACACCCAGCTCATTTAATTCCCGACAGATTTCCTTCTTAGAGTTCTCTGAGACAAGCACACATGCAGTGCCATGGCAAAGTCAGCTTCCCTGAACTTCGCCCACGGCATTGAGGCTGGTGGTAGTGAGAGATGCAGGTGCCAGTGTGTCTTTGTTTACATTCATGTCTAGCTCACCGCCAACTGCTGGTCTGGGTAACCCATAGTTACTTCTGGCTTTACACTAGATACAGAAACAACTAACCTTAACTCCCACAATTGCATAGGGGCTAATCCCTGTAATAGATCCTGCACTCTACATCATGCCTTATGTTTCTGCTTCTCTGACTGAATCCTGACTGATTCCGATTATCTCCTAAAGATTATTTCACTTCTTCTCATTAATGACCCAGGAAGTCTGCTGCTACAATATTATTTGGTACAAAATTGTCATCAAAATTGCATATATCTTGTGCCATAAGTTAAATACCAATATTAAAATGTGATAGAATCATCTTGAGGAGATTCTCTTTGTTTCTCAAGTGCTAGTGAATTATTATTTTTTTCAAGGGCGAGTAGTCTCCTAAATGGAAGCCACTGAAATTGTTGGTGATGTATATTGATTTAGTAACTCTCATAATCAGATTTCAGTTAAGTTAACTAAATGGCTGTCCAGGGAGACCCTTGGTCAGATTCTCTCCTGTGGGAGTTTAAATTGTCCTGAATTGCCCTGATTTGTCTTAACACTCAATATATAATAAGTGATTTTTCCATTCTTGTGGGAAACAAATGGAACTGGAAAACAAGACTTTTTTCTCTTGTGCTTAACTAAGTCACACTATGTACATGTCCCCAAAGATAGTTTATATGTATTTGCAATGAATAAAGCATGTACAGCTTAAATATTGCTGTGAAAGGTTTCTCTCAGCCCAGAGATGATGCCACTTTGATGTACTAAAGTTGTTTTTACATTGGAGGGGGACCTAACAATTTGAACTGCCTCCTGTCAGGTAATAGAATTGCACTTGGCTGATAAGATAGCCTATATTTTCTGCCACCTACACTTTTTAAGGAAGTCATACTCTTGTGGGCACAATCCTCTGGAGTCCTCATCTCCCAGCATATCTCAATCTTGGCACCATGGACATTTGGGACTGGAGGTTTCCTTGGGGAAGAGGAGGGACAAAACTGCCCCAGTGAGAACCACTGAGCATTTCCTTTCTGTTGGTAAAAAGTGAAGGATTTGGCCACACTTAGGCATAGATCGAGCAGAGAAGAAACCCCCCAAGCAGAGAAATGGGGGGACAATCTCAATCCTGCTTAATGTTGTTTGGGGAAGAGAATAAAGAGGGAGTAGAGGCTCTATAGGGACCAAGTTAATCCTGTGATCTTCATTACTTTCATGTGAAATGGGCAAGGTTACCATCTTTTCTTTCTTTCTTTCTTTCTTTTTTGAATTGGAGTCTCACTCTGTCGCCCAGAGTGGAGTGCAGTGGCTGCTCCTGGGCACCGCAGCCTCCACCTGCTGGGCTCCGGCAATCCTTCCTCCTCAGCCTTCCAAGTAGCTGGAACTACAGGCGCATGCTACCACGCCCGGCTAATTTTTTATTTATTGTGGAGATGAGGTCTCGCCAAGTTGCCCAGGCGGGTCTCGAACCCGCGGGCTCAGGCAATCCGCTCACCTCAGCCTCCCAAGGCGCGGGATTACAGGCTGAGCCACCGAGCCTGGCTACCATCTTTTCTTAACTAGAAAACATGATTCTCTGTTTCTGTTTCAGCTTGTCCAGAAAAACAAAAAAGTTTGAGCCTGTGCATTGCTAATTAGATTCATTAACTACGTGATAGGTTAAAATAGAAAAAGTAAAGTTACAAGATAATTATACAAAAAATAATGCGTTGGGACTTCAGTGTCTAGTAATAGAGCAGGAAAAGTTTCCAAATTGACCATCCTGCCGAAAATAATTTAAATTATTTAATTCAAATTAAATAATTAAAAAAGATTAAAAGAGCTACCATCTGGCAAGAAAGAAAGGATCATGTAGGTAATAGATTGAGTAAAGATAGAAACCCAGAGATGTAAGTGGAGAACCAAATAGGCTTTGACATTGAGAGTTTTGCCAAACCAATGTAAACTTGAACTTCAGCATCACACTGAGGTGTGTGACATGGATTTAGGAGAAGAAAGCCAGGGCCTGCCTAAGGGGAAGAGTCTAAAAGAATCTCAGTCATAACATTATGAGCCCAAGGAGCTCCAAATAGACATCTAATCAGAATTATAGATGGCAAAGAGAGAACAAATGGGTACAGGTAATATTTGAACATACAGTATAGGAAAATAAAATCACAGGACTACCTCATTCTACAGCATAGATATAAAATATTAAATAAGAAATGCCAGTTTTAATCTAGAGGCACAACACTGTCTTAGTATTTAGAAATCAATCATTGTAATCTGCTGCATTAATAAGAAAACATTAAGCTATCATATGTTACGTTGGTAGAGGCAGAAAAAGCATTTGAAACAAAATCAGCATATTTTATAACTTTAAAAATCACTCCAAACCTTTAAAAAGGATTAGAATGGGAAGGAATGATCTGAACATGATAAAAACACCTATTAGGCTAAAACATATTAAATTACTGTTTCTATGACTCAAAAATGGTCAAATGTCACCAATTTTATATCTTTTAACCTAGTTTTTAAAAACAAGCTACAGTAAGCATCATAGTTAATGGGGACAATCTGAACACTTTCCCTCTGAGTTCAGATACAAGGTGAGGGGCTCACTCATTACTTCCATTCAACATTGTGCTGATGTTCTGGTCAGTGTAGTGTGGGGGGGAAGAAACAAAGACCCTCCTGGGCAACTTGGCGAGACCTCATCTCTACAATAAATAAAAAATTAGCCGGGTGTGGTAGCGAGCGCCTGTAGTTCCAGCTACTCGGAAGGCTGAGGCGGAAGGATCACCGGAGCCCAGCAGGTCGAGGCTGCGGTGGCCGGGAGCGGCCACTGCACTCCAGTCTGGGCGACAGAGTGAGACTCCAACTCAAAAAAAAAAAAAAAAAAAAAAGGAACAAAGAAAAAGAATGGGAAAGCAAGAAACAAAATATCACTATTCACAAGAAATGTGATTACGTTTATAGAAAACCCTAAGCCCTATACATATGAATGCAAATCAGTAAGAGTGTTTAACAAGATTACTTCTTGAAAAAATATATATTCTATCTCTCTCTAATCAAGTAACCTTATTAAACTCTATTCTTATTCCCTCCCAATTTCTAATTGCTAAAAAGAAATGTTATATATGCTTATATATGTGTGTTTATATATGTTGCTATATACGTTTATATAAATATATTGCTGTATATGTGTTGTCTATATGTTACATTTCTTTTAATCAATTAAAAAATGGGGAAGGGGGCCAGGTATTGTGGCTCACGCCTATAATCTCAGCACTTTGGGAAGATGAAGTAAGAGGATTGCCTGAGCCCAAGGGTCTGAGACCAGCCTGGGCAACTTGGTGAGATCTCGTCTCCACAACAAATAAAAAAATTAGCTAGGCATGGTGGTGCACACCTGTAGCTCCAGCTACTTAGAAGGCTGAGGTGAAAGGATCACCTGAGCCCAGCAGGTTGAGGGTGCGGTGGCCTTGAGTGTGACTGCACTCCAGCCTGGGCAACAAAATGCGACTCTGACTCAAAAAAAAAAAAAAAAAGAAGAGGAAGAGACAGGAGTCTCACATATAATTGCATCAAAAATATATGTACCTCAAATTTAATCTAACAAACAATTTGGAGTCAATTATAAAACTTTAGTGAAAAATATTAAAGGAGACAAGTCATTAGAAAGATACGCCACATTCATTGATATAAAGACTCAGTATCATCAAGGTACGTGGTCTTCTCAAAATGATCTATATTTTAATTCATACATGGCAATCAAAACTTCAACAATTTTGAAAATTGACAAGCTGATCCTAAAATTTATGTGGAAGACTGTAAAGGACCAAGAAGAGGGAATAAACTTTTACAGAAGAAGAATGAGATGGAGGGACTTCCCCTCCCAGTTGACAGAGCTTACTATAAAGCTACAGGGATTATAACAATGTATTGTTGGCTCAGGGGTAGACAAATAAACCAAGGGAAACAGAGAGCCCTGAAGCACACTCGTGTATGTGACTTCTTAGCACAAAACTGGAGACTCTGCAGATCATTGGGGAAAGGACAGTTTGGGAGTTTTTGTTTTGTTTTTTTTTTTGGTAACGCATTAAATATGGATAAAAGGGAAGTGTTCTACATTTCTCACAACATACCCAAAGATTCATGCTGGGTGAAGTAAAAAACTAATGTAAAGAGCAAATCTTTAACACACACACACACACACACACACACACACACACACACACACACACACATATAGTAGAAAATTGTATCATCTCAAAGCAGGGCAAGAATTCTCTCTTCCAATTTTAGATTCAGGCTAAGCATGGTGGCTCAAGCCTGTAATCCCAGCACTTTGGGAGGCTGAGAGGAGAGGATTGCCTGAGTCCACGAGTTTGAGACCCAGTCTGGGCAACTTGGCAAGACCTCATCTCTACAATAAATCAAAAAATTCAAGCTGGGCTCGGTGGCTCAGCCTGTAATCCTGCACCTTTGGGAGGCTGAGGTGAGTGGATTGCCTGAGCATGTGGGTTCGAGACCCACCTGGGCAGCGAGACCTCATCTCTACAATAAATAAAAAAATCAGCCGGGCGTGGTAGCGCATACCTGTAATTCCGGCTACTTGGAAGGCTGCGGCGAAAGGATTGCTGGAGCCTAGCAGGTCGAGGCTGTGGTGGTCGGGAGCGGCCACTGCACTCCAGTCTGGGCGACAGAGTGAGACTCCAACTCAAAAAAAAATAAAAAAAATTCGCAGGATGTGGTGGCACACCTGTAGTTCCAGCTACTTGGAAGGCTGAGGTGGAAGGATCACCTGAGCCAGGCAGGTGAAGGCTGCGGTGACCGTGAGTGTGCCACTGAACTCTAGCCTGGGCAACAAAGTGAGATTCTGACTAAGAAAAAAAAAAAATAGATTCAAGAGGTACATGTACATGCATGATGGTGAGGTTTGAGCTTCAATTGACCATGACACCTGATGGGTGGTTTTGCAATCCTTATCTCCCCTCTTTTCCCCTTATAAGAGTCCCCAATATCTGTTGTTCCCATCCTTCTGCCTGTATGTGCCCAGTGTTTGACTCCCACTTATAAATGAGAGCATGCAGTATTTGATTTTCTGTTTTTGTGATAATTTGCTTAGATTAATGGCCTCTGGGTTCATCCACATTTG
This sequence comes from Cephalopachus bancanus, assembly GCA_027257055.1. NCBI lineage: Eukaryota > Metazoa > Chordata > Mammalia > Primates > Tarsiidae > Cephalopachus > Cephalopachus bancanus. The sequence continues at coordinate 296,540 of JAPVLO010000699.1, forward strand.
CAAAGAACGTTATTTTGTTCTTTTTTATGGCTACTTAGTATCCTATGGTGTATATATATCACATTTTCTTTATCCAGTCCTCTGTTGATGGGCACCTAGTTTGGTTCCATGTTATTGCTATTGTGACAAGTGCTGTGATAAAATATGCAGGTGTTTTTTTTGATAGAACAATTTATGCTCCTTTGGGTACACACCCTGTAGTGGGATTGCTAAATCAAATGGTAACTGCCAGAGACCAGCTCCAGCCAGGTTCAGGGTACCCCAAAGGTGGAGATGGCGTTAGCGATTGGGAGGAAGAAGATAGAAAGAAAGAGAGAGAGAGAGAGAGAGAGAGAGAGAGAGAGAGAGAGACTGGACTCCAGTCTAGTGCAGAAGAGATGTGTGTTATTGGGAATTACAACAGGTCTTTTATACACAAAGTCAGATGTGGGAGGGGCATTCCCCCACCCACCAGAAACTTTAATCCATGAAAACTTAATCAATGATTGCCTTTAAACCCTTTTCATATGGTAATCTTAAAATCCCATAACAAAGGATAACCTAATCCGTGACTGACATATGCTATAAACCTTTTTCATCCTAAGCTGATTGATTTATGCCAAGTTAAACAATTCTATAGAAGCTTCTATAGAAGTCCCGGTCTCAGAGTTTTTATGTTTTGAGTTCACAGGAGCTTAATCTGGTTAGTGCTGAGTAGAAAGGGGGAGGAAATGGAGTCGATAGCTCCCGAACGCATCCTAGTGGTCTCGGGGTCAACAGCCCTTCCTGATCCCTAACGCTCAGTGGGCCTCTGTGGCCAGCTCCCAACAGGTAACTCCATTTTTAGTTCTTTACTTTACAAACGAAAGTGGCCCATCCCAGAATGTTTGGAATGTGGCCCAGTCCAAAGTTCACAGTGGGCTACCTGCAAGTAACCCAGCCACATTCTTTCAACAAAATGGCTGTCTTCTAAAACTATATTCTACAATTTACACCTTCAATAAATCCTAAGATCATGACCCAGAAGCCTGTGACCAATACTAAGGCTCTTAGATGTGACACGAGTTTGAATTATAAGTTGTGTGAACACCAAAACTGCAGTTTGTGGAAGAATGGGAGCAATGAGCTTCTAAAGTTAGCTTGTGTTCGTCCCGGTCTCAGAGTTTTTATGTTTTGAGTTCACAGGAGCTTAATCTGGTTAGTGCTGAGTAGAAAGGGGGAGGAAATGGGGTCAATAGCTCCCGAACACATCCTAGTGGTCTCGGGGTCAACGGCCCTTCCTGATCCCTAACGCTCAGTGGGCCTCTGTGGCCGGCTCCCAACAGGTAACTCCATTTTTAGTTCTTTGAGAAATCTCCAAACTACTTTCCACAGGAATTGAACTAGCTTAACATTTCCATTAACAGTATATAGGCATTCTCCCTTTCTCCACAGCCACACCAACATCTGTTGTTTTTTGATGTTTTAGTAATAGCCATTCTGTGGTGTGAAATAGTATCTCATTGTGATTTTGATTTGCATTTCTCTGATGATTAGTGATATCAAGCATTTTTTCATATGTTTGTTGGCTGTTTGGACATCTTCCTTTGGGAACTGACTGGGACAGGAATTCTTAGACAAGAAATACAAATCACAAAACCTTAAGGAAGGCATTGATAAATTTAAGAGAAATCCTTAAAATTAAAGACTTCCTGAAAACTCACCATAAAGATTACGAAAAGGCAAGCTGTATTGTGCAAGATGATCTTGGCAAAACATATTAACTTTGTGAGGATTATATTCAAAATATACAGGACATATAAAAATGAATAAGGAAAAAGCAAACAATCTAACAGAAAAATGAGTACAGATTTTAAACAGACATCTCATGAAAGAAGATATCCAAACGGGCAATGAACTAATGGAAAGTCCATCAACCTCATTAGTAAACAAAGAAATGCAAACTAAAACCCCAACGAGACAGTGCTACACATCCGAGGGTTTCTGAAGTAAGCTCTTCCTCCCTGGTTCTCCTCCCAACCTTAGTTCTCAGTTTTCATTTTGCCCGCTTTTTAGAATCTGTGGGTATGTTGATCAAGACCACTGCTCTGAGTGCCTGTTGGGTTAATTTAAAGAGCGATGTGATAAGTTATCTCTCATTGGAAAAGACATTTCATAGCATGCTTGCATTACCCGGCCCCGTAAAAGGACTTCACTCTAATGAATGCTGATGTAAACATATTCACTTGAGCATGAAAGGAATTTGTCATTTCCCTCTCTTCATTCTTGTCACCTTCATAAAATCTTGTGTGTGAAACACCTACAAAAAATAGTGGTGATGGACTGAGCACTCGAGACTCCTGGAGAGTACGATGTAACCTGGTACTGTCCTTCCTCTGGGAAGCACCCCCCAAAACAGGAGAGGAGAATGGGGACCCTTCTTCTACTGTTGCAATGGTCTGAGCATCCTCAAGACTCTGGGACTCATCTCAGACCTCCCAGGGCGTCTCGTGGGCATGGAGCTTACTCTTCTAAACACTAGCCATGATGACTGGGTTCAGGAACAGCGGGGCAGGAGAGCACAGGATGCCGGCACCTAGAGGAGGGAGAGGTGAGGGTGTGAGCACCTTCAGCAGGGAGCTACCACCTTGCTGTTCAGAAGGCCACTGTGCAGGTGTCCTTTGGGGCACTGCTCTGGGACCCCACAGCTAAGGACTCCTGTCCCCTGTAGACCTTGTGGAGAAAGTTGACTTTTTAATAATAGCAATTCTGTGGTATGAAATAGTATCTCACTGTGGCTAATTTGTTTGATTTGTTGTAGAGACAAGGTCTCATCAAGTTGCCCAGGCTGATCTTGAATCCCTGGTCACCTTCATAAAATCCTGTGTGTGAAACATCTACAATCCTCTAGCCTCTGCCTTTCAAAGTGCTGGGATTACAGGTGTGAGCCACTGTGCCTGGCTGGATTTTTTTTTTTAATCCAGTAGATGTAAGAGAATACCCGTTGTTCTAGGAGAAAGAAAAAAAGTCAAAATTTACTGCTTAGTAAATACAGCTAAGTAATAATTCCCCATGAGATGATCTCCAGGTAGATGCACCATCAGGTTCTTAGAAGGTGTACAAATGACTAGCAAATTTTCTCCCTCCCAGCTGCCCTTGCATTTAGCCATCCCTATCTCCATTTGTTTCACCACCACCAAACATCTAGACCTAGCTTAGAGTGTGCCTCATGCTGCAGTCTGCCAGCCCTACCTGGGGTTGCTGGGGGTGACACTAAGGGCTGATAGTGAGGTCTTTCTAACCCTAGAAACCTCTGAGTTCACATTCAGCACTATCATCTTAACTGTTGAGAGAACCTGGGACCCTTCCCTCTGCTTTGTTGAAGTTGATGCCTCAAACTTGGCATTCACTTCCCTGGAATCCCCTAGAAAGAAAAGAAGGGACATCTCAACCCACCACCCTTGCCAGGGGACATCCAGTACTGACAGCTCAGTGAGGATATACTCTATCTTGGACTCCTTAGAAGACCCTCTACTGACCTGAGTCTAAAAGCCTCCAAAGAAGATTGTCATCTCCTTCTCCCTCATAGAAGAATTTGAGACCTGTCACATATGACTACCCTTGCCTGGGACTCCCAGCACTGACAACAAGGGTGGGACTCTGTCTCCAATCTCCTTTGTAGAGAGGTTCCCTGGTTAGCACTTGTCTTCTTCATCTGGTTTCCAGTTAGGTCTTAGACCTCCTCTGTGAAGAATTCCTTAGACCAAGACCCTCTCCTCCCTGAGACCCACCAGGCAGAAGTCAGCCCACAGCTCTGTCCACCCTCTCAAGGTTGAGTATAGAAGCAGAGCAGTGGGCAGTCCCTTTGGTAATAGGGGAAGTGGTCCCTTCAGTCTGCATTCAGGGTCCTCACCGAGATACCTGAGCAGCCCTGGAATTCCATTCTCCATTTTTCTGAGATCATGCCTAAGATGAAGGTCTTCAACTTCCTGAAATATCTGAGGGAAAGTCAGGGTAACCACATCTGGCAAAGGCTGTATGGGGCTTGCAAGGCTTATCAGCAGAAGTAGGACCGTATGCCACCTGAACTGGGCCCTTGGACAAGTGGCTGGCGGTCAGAGATAAAGCCAGTTGATTTATTCCTTCACCAGCCAGACTTCGCTTCTGGCATAACGTCAGTTCTAGTAGATTGACTTTCTACAGGCAAGAGGTGGAGCAGAATGTCACCAAATGTTTTCTCTTCATTCATACCACCCATTTACTTTGGTATTCTTATTGCTCTGATACATGCTCCAAACCAGTAGTTTTACACAGAGTCCTCTATTTATTGCCTGAGACACATCGTGGAGTTGTAAAAAGAAATGTGCATTAGGTCACACAAGATCTGTCTCAGGCTGGCAGAAGTGGGCCAGTGTGGGCTTTGGACAGATTTGGACTGTGGGACTGGCACCAGCCCGGCCACCAACCAGCTTTATGACCTCAGACACATTGGCAAATTCTGAGTCTCGGGCTCTTTCTCTGTGGAGCATATTTGACAAGCCCCATCTTCTAGGAATGGTGGGTGTATGGAATGAATGCTGTCAGCTCAGCACAGTGCTTGGCAAGTATTGAGAATCATTATGATGACAGTTGATTACTATGCTTATTTTGACCTCGGACAATACTATGCACCACACTGGGATTTTTTTAGCTGAAGTCTCACTCTGCCGCTCAGGCTGGAGAAAAGTGGCACGTTCATGGCCACCACAGTCTCAACCTGCTGGGCTCAGGCAACCCTGCCTCAGCCTCCTGAGTAGCTGGGACTGCAAGTGTGCGCCACCCGGCTCGGCTAATTTTTTTTATTTATTGTAGAGACAAGGTCTCGCCAAGTTGCCCAGGCTAATTTTGAATCCCTGGTCACCTTCATAAAATCCTGTGTGTGAAACACCTACAATCCTCCAGACTCTGCCTCCCAAAGTGCTGGGATTACAGGTGTGAGCCACCATGCCTGGTTGGATTTTTTTTTTAATTCAGTAGATGTAACAGAATACCCAATGTTCTAGAACAGAGGAAAAATAACAGCCAAAATACTGCTTAGTAAATGCAACTAAGTGATAATTCCCCACGAGATGATCCCTCATTTCATATGAGTGTGAAATCGACTTCCCCAGGTAGATGCACCACCAGGTTCTTAGAAGGTGTGCAAATGACCAACAACCTTCCTCCCTTCCAGCTGCCCTTGCATTTAACTCATTCATATCTGCATTTGTCTCACCACCACCAAACATCTAGACCTAGTTTAGAGTTTGCCATACTATTCAGAAACTTGATTGGATTCCCCTTTTAATGGAGTAGTCTGGCTCCCCCCAGGCCAGGGCCACAAGGGCCAGCCAGGGGCCACTGAACAAAATACCTTAAGGGAGCACCACCTTGACACTCCTTGACAGAGTGTGCAAAACTCCTATTTAGTACACTGTGTTCACCTGTATGGACACAAGAGGACAGGAGCCCTTCCAATCCTGCCCCAGGTGGGGATTCCTTTCTGGTCTACCACATCCTTACAGAACTGTTAGGAGCAGATTTCCATTGCAGGCGTATTCTCTCCACTCTGAGACAGACCATAGGAGAGTCTGGTCCTTGCCCCGCATTTCCATAGCTTCTTGTAGCTCCCAGTGCTGCCTAACTTAAAATTCCCCGCCAAGGAACCGGCAGTTTCTCAAGTTCCCAACTTGCCTTGGCCCAGGTCATACGTACCAGAATGCTCCTCCCCTCTTTCTCCATCCTTTAGGGTCCCTTAGGTATTACAGTGTCTCTCCCAGTGTTCCTCATTTGATGCTGCTCTTGGATTCTCATATGTTATAGGAAGGGCTGGGTCTTTTTTGTCTATGCATTCTTGGAACTAACATGAAGTTTTTCAAGGTGCAGAGGCTGAATTCACGTTTGGGGAACAAAAGAGCCATGGACAAAAGTTATCAGTTATGATGATTTAATTTCTCCCACAGTCTTGTCTAAGCTAAGCAAATCCAAGTATTTATCTTTTAACATTACCAAAAGAAAAGACTGAAAGGAATAAGAAAAAGCAGCCATTGGCCACATTTACATTTTTTCCACCCTCTGGTGATCCCAACTATTTCACTGTTGGGTTCTTTCACGTATTAAAGCAAATCTCTATTCCAATGTTATTTTTTCTTGTACTAGATCACAAATAAAGAAGCAAGGATTTCCAGTTTATTTTACCAAATACAAAACTATTATTCTTAAACTCGATAAACAGCAATAATTATGTGAACCAGGTCATTTATAAACTTAAGATTCTGAATCTAAATAAACCTCTTTAAAAGGAACACATTGAAGAAATAGAAAAAAAAAAAGATAAATCCAAAAGATATTTATGAATAACAGGAACACAAAGAAGGCATCCATTATGCTCTCTCCAGCTTTATCTCACCCCCACTAGATCGTTGACAGCCCTTTTCAACCTTGACGTGAAGACTGCCTTGTATTTCACTAGGGCTGAGAAGATCTGCTAGATGAGACTCTGGCATGGGCCCTGGCCACAGCAGTAGCGCCAGCCCTGGTTGCAGCTCTGACTTGGGCTCTCTCTTCCTCATCTCTCAGAGCCTCCTCATACCGAGACTGGAAGGTGCTAGGAACGGTATTATTAATCTTGGCCAAAAACTCCAGGACTTTCATCTTGCTTGTTTCAGCATGGGCCCTTGGACCCCATAGGAATTCATAGCATGGAGGATCACTGTTGGGCACCTGCTGGTACTCCAGGTACTTTGCTTGAACCAAATCTATGGTGACGAGCTTCCGGGGCTCCCCATAGAGGAAGTGCTTCCTACCATCATGGAGCCCCATGTCTTCCAGGAATTCCCACATCTTCTCCTCACTGACACGATTGCCATTCATAAAGATCATGGCCAGAAGAGGCATCAGGATCCCATTCTTGGGAAGACCCCTACCACGGCTCAGATTCCCTTCATCAGAAGGGGCCAGCTTAGGCACAAGCACATAGGTGTGATTGCTGGGGTCGACTTGCTTCAGGTCAAGGCCAAAGACCAGCTCCAGGCTCTCAGAGGCTCTCTTGAGGATCTCAGAGAAGTGCCTCTTGTACTTTCTGTTAACAATCTTCAGCATTTCAGCCTCTGTAATAGACTCTTTCGTTTTATACTTATCCAGAAGAAACCTCACCAACTTGCCCGTCTTCCTGTACAGAGGATCACGGTCTGAGCCTTCAGAGGAGGCCCCAGTGTGAGAGGAGCTCAGACTTTCAGCATCTTGGCTCTTGGCACCTTCATCAGAATCTGCGCATGAAGAAGCTGATGCAGGAGGGCTGGTGGATCGGGCTCTCTGAGACTCTTGAGGAAGGCCTGCAGCAGAGGCACTCTGGGAAGCACTCCCACAAGGAGACAGGGAAGGTGGGAACTCTTCCTCCTCCACTGCAGAGGTCTGAGAATCCCTGAGACCTGGATCTTCATCATGAACCTGGCGGCGCTTCTCACGGGCACGAAGCTTACTCTTATGACCACGAGGCATGATGACTATGCTCAGTGACAGCAGGCAGGAGTGTGCAGGATGTGGGCACCTGAAGGAGGAAGAGGAAGAGATGGTGTGAACCCCTTTGGCAGAGTGACACTTCATTGATTTTTAGAATGCTCTTGTGCAGGAGTCCTTGAGAATACTACTCCAGATCATCCTGTCCCCTGAGGACCTTGTGAAGGGAGTCAGAGTGCATCTTAGGCTGTGGTCTGCCAGCCCTGCCTGTGATGACTCTTCTCAGACCAAGATCTTCACTTTTCTGTTTCCTCCAAGGAGGAATTGAGGAGGCCTCTCCCTGGCATCTATGTCTCAGGCTTCTCAGGAATGAAATAAGAAGGGATCTGCTAATATGGGACGGGGGTCCCTGCAGTCTTCAGGGTCCTCACTGCAACTCCTGGGCCAACTTGTAAGTCACCTTTGGCTCATCTGAGGCCCCTTCCATCAGGACAAGGTCTTCACCTTCCTGAAATCTCCAAGGTAAAAGGAAGCATAAATCACATTCGACCACCCCTGTTCATGGTCACCCTGGATTGCTAGCAGGGTCTGAACTCTCAGAGTCTGATATTCTGGGGCTGGTGGCCCTATTATTCCTCACTTAGGCAGGATCTGAGACTTGGCCCTCATCCCACCAGAGTTTTGCAGCACAGACCAAGGTCCTCATCACCCTGAGCCCCAGGGCTGTGAGTAAAGAGCACTGTATCTGACTATCTTTCCTGGGGTTTCCTAGGGTTGAGAGGGAAGCAAGACTTTGTGGTTCCCCCTGTTCTGGGTGGGTGTTCTGGGTCCTCACTCAGGGTCCTCCCCGACTTCTGTCACAACCTAGAAAACATCTTTGTCTTGACCTGAGGCTTATTCCCTAATACTAACGCCTCGATTCTGAAACACCCCAAATAAAAATTGGTCACCTCATCTGGCCACAACTGCTCATGGTCTCCTAAGGCTGGGAGTAATGGACAATTTCTGTGTTGCCCACATAGTTATGAGGTGGTTGGCCCAGTAGGCCATCAGGGTTATCACCCTGACTCCTTGCTAAAGTTTTAAAACCTCCATCAGCTGACTTGAGGCTGTCCCCTTTAAGCACATGCTCTATCTCCCTAGGACAAAAATGAATGCCACTCACCAAGTCAGCATGCCTGGATCTCCCAGGTGTGATAACCGGGGTGGGACTCTATGTGGCCCACTTGTTTCTAAGAAGCGTTCCCTCATCTCACTCAGTGTTCTCACCTTGATACCTGTTAGGGACTAAGTCTCCACCCACTGATGAATGGGGCCTCACTCATTAGTGCAAGGGATTAACTCCTCTGTGACACCACCCCTATGTCAGGAATGAGAGATCATTTCATTCTAACAGCTCTGCCCGTGACTTCCCAAGACAGACCACAGAGGTGAGAATTCATGAAGCCTCCTCTGTGTTGGAGTGGCTGTTTCCCTCATTCCTCATACAAGATTTTTATCTACACTCCCAACAAAGCTTAGGACTATTCTCTCTTTGGATCTGGGGAGCCAGTCCTTAAACTAAAACTCTCATCTAATGAAATTCTTCAGCCTAAAATCCGGGAGCATCTGAGTCTCTCAGCTATGTGCTGGGCCTCACAGGGCCAAGACTCAGTGTATCCCTCACCATTGATGCTGAGTGATTTTGCCTTGATCCCTGATCTGTCCAGGATATCCGGACATCTGTCCTTAGCTGACCTGAAACTAGGTCCTTCACAAGATTCTTTCTTAAATGGGACCTCAAAAGTTGGAAGTTCAGAGTAAGCCATACCCTGTCTATACTCTTTAAGGCCTGCAAGGTATGACAGCAAAGATGGGACTCTATGGGACTCCACTGTTCTTGACCAGGGTTTTGAACATTGCTCAGGGTTGGTCTTCTACCTCCTCACTCCACTGACCTGAGTCAGTAAGGCCCAGACCAAATCTTCACTTTCTGAAGTCACTAGATGGAATTCAGGGCATTCCACATCTAGCTCCATCTGTATGGGGCCTTTCAATCCTGACACCAGGAGCTGAACTTTGTTCATCCTCTTTTTTGGGAGTGAGGTCTCTTCATTAGCAATCAGGGTACTCGCTTCTATTAGGGTCTAGGACTCACTCCTTCAGACGAATGGGAGCCACATCCGTAGCCAAGTCCTCCTCTCCCAGAAATCCTTGCGGCAAAAGTCAGCGCCACAGCTCAGCCAGGGACTCTCTGGGCTGAGGGGGCAGGAAAGGGACTGGGAAGCACTGGGCAATCCCCTTACTACATGCCAGTGATCCCTTCAGTCCACACCCAGAGTCCTCACCTTGATCATTAACCAGTCCTAGAATTCTAGTGGCCTGAGGTCCCACCCCTCAGCGTCGCCAAATTTCCAAGGCGGAAGTCAGGGTGAACAACTTCCGGTCAAAGATGTGCAGGGGGGCCCCAGGGCTAACAACAAAGGCAGGACTTCATGGGATTCAAGGTAGCAATTCGACCCTGGAACTTCTGCCTCTGTGGAACTGAGACCACTAACATCACATGTTCCCTGCCTCCCTAGATGGGGAATTTCAGGGACACTCCATCTGGACACCCCTGCCTGGGGCTCCCAGGCCTCACAGCAGGGGCGGGACTGTGGCTGGCCCCCTCTTTTGGAGCGTGGTCTCCTCATTACCAATCAGGGTCCTCACTTCTACCAAGGTCTAGATTTCCTCACTCTGAATAATTGAGGCCACATCCTTAGACCAGGTCCTCTCCCCCTAGAATCCTCTACACAGAAGTCAATGCCACAACTCAGCCTGGGACTCCCAGAGCCAAGGGTCTGGGGTTGTGGTGAGGGGGTGGGGCAAGGAACGCTAGGTGATCCTCTTGGCTTATACAGGTGGTCCCTTTAGGCCACACTAAGATTCCTTACCTAGATACCCAGTCTTGAATTCTAGTGGCCTGTGTGTGTACCTCAGACCACGATCCTCACCCTTGGAACACTTCCAGGACGGAAGTCAGAACAGCGACTTCCGGCCAGAGCTGAGGAGGGGCTCTCAAAAGGCGGGACACTATGGCACCCCACAGGTGCCAATCCTAGCCTGAGACGCCTCTTACCTCTGAACTGAGAATACCAATATCACACGTCTCCTGCCTCCCTAGATGGGGAATTACGGGCACACTCCATCTGGACAACCCTGCCGGGGGCTCCCAGTCCTAACACCAGAGGTCGGGCTCTAGAAGGCCCCTCTTTTGGAGCATGGTCTCTTCATTAGCAACCAGGGTCCTCACTTCTATTAAGGTCTAGGTCTCCTTCCTTCTGCAACATTGGAGCTACACCCTTAGACCAAGTCCTCCTGTCTTTGGAACCCTTTGGGCAGAAGTCAGTGCCTCAGCTCAACCGGGGATTCCAAGAACTCCAGAGACTGAGGGGTCAAAAAAGGGTGGGTGGGGGCTGAGTGGGGAGCACCGGGGATCTCCTTAGCCACTTGCGGGTGGTCACTTCAGTCCATACTTAGGGTCCTTACCTTGATACCTAACCAGCCCTGGAATTCTAGTGGCCTGAGTGTACACTCCTCAGACCACGATCCCTCACCCTCAGAAAATGTCCAAGGCGGAAGTCAGAATACGTCACTTCCGGCCACTCGTATTTTGGGGAGTCCTAGGAGGCCGGACACTAGGGGACCCCATAGATACCAATCCTAGTCTGGGACACCTCTCTCTTCTGAACTGAGACCACCAATATCACATATTCGTTGCTTCTATAGATGGGGAATTCAGGGCCCATTCCATCTGGATACCCCTGCCTGGGGCTCCCAGTCCTGCCACCAGGGGCTGGACTCTGCTCGGAGCCATCTTTTGGAGAGAAATCCTCTCTACAGGACCTAGGGTACTCACCAGGACTCCAGTTAAGGCCCAGGCCTCCTTCCTCAGCAGAACTGGGTCTACTTCCTTTGTACAATTACTCCCCTCCTTTGGCTCTCCAGGCAAAAATAAGGGGATCCTGAGCTGAGAGCTTTAGTGAGCCTGGCAAGACTAAGAACAAAGTGCTTGGAATGTGTGACCTCTCCTGCTGGAGGTGGTTTCTTCATATCACTTGGGATCCTCACCTTCATTCCTGTTAGTTTCTGGGTCTCTGCTCTCTACAGAACTGAGGTTGCCCCCATTAGTCCTAGGCTCTCCTTTTATTGAGACACTTCAAGTGGAAATGAGGGTCACCTCAACCTGACATTCTGCCTGGATCTCCCAGGTCAGTCACAGAAGGGATGTGAGGTACGGGGGGAATTGTGGGGTGAGGATAAATTTTCCATTTTGTGTCACTTCCTCTGTTTTTGTGTGTCTGGTTCTCTCACTCTCCCCTAAAATTTCTGACATTGACACCTGACTGGTCCTGGGACTCCATCTTCAGCAGTGATGGGAGATGAGGCAGCTGTAGCTCAAAGCAGGGAGCCCAGGACAGGTGGTGCTCTGTTAGAGGTAAAGTCAGCTTATCTATTCCTTCTCTTCACCAGTCAGACTTAGCTTCAATGTAACTTTGATTCTAATAGATTGACTTACTCCAAGGAAGGCAAAGAGTCATTTGATTTTGTGAGCCCCTGATCTTTTTATGTGATCTGAAGTCACATGAAGTCATGCGATCACCCAATGTTTTTTTGTCCTTATTCATACTTCTCATTTGTTTTTGTATTCCATTTTCCTGTCTATATACTTCAAACCAGTAGTTTATATACAATGTCCTTCTTCTTACCACCCAAAGTACTATTTGGAGCAGGGAGAAGAAAAGTGAATTAAGAGACATAAGGTCTGTCTCAGACTGGGGTGAGAGAAACAGTGTAGGCGTAGTTTTATTTTAAATAAGTAATACTAGGGGACTCTTGGCGAGAAAATTTATTTTATCTTTCCATGACTTTCCCCATGATATTTCTTAAGTAAAATATGCTCAACAGAGACTGTGTGTCCTGCAATGCCTAAAATATTTACTTGTTGACCCTTTACAGAAAAAGTTTGCCAATCTTTGATCTAGTGGGAGAGACCAGCATTTACACAAGTAAACATAATTCCACGCAAGATGTGATAATAGGTAAGACCCATATAGAAAGTTCTGTGTGAGCATGGGAGAGCGGGAAGGTTTCATGGAGAGAGAACATTAGAGCTGGGCCTTGAGGATTCAGGCCAGGTGAGAGACAAAGAGACATTTCAGGTGAGGTGGCCCTCAACCCTCTCTGTTCATTGCAGTTACTCAGGGAGCTTTGAAATGGAGATTCCTGGGTCCTCCCTCCTAGAGATTCTGATTCAATTTTTCAGGGCAGGGCCTGGGTCTCAGGATTCTGAAAACTTCACAGGTGATTCTAAAGGCAGCCCATGTTGAGAAACACATGGCCAAGGAAGTGTCAAGGAACAGTTAAGAGCAAGGTGTGAATGGAGGGAGTCTCTGGGTGCAGTGGGAGATAAGCTTGGAATGTAAGGAGTCAACATTGAGGCCAGAAAAACGGGAATTTGTCTTGGGAAATAGGGCCAATAACAGAATATGGGCATGAGACAATATGGTCAGAAGTGTATATAAGGAAGCATAATTTTTTAAATGTGAAGAATAAATAAAAATAAAAACCTGGTCGGAGTTATTTACAAGAGTTTAAGCAAAACAAGGAGCATATCTTAGGGCAGTGACATGTGGTTACACAGGTTCAGGAGTGAGGGCTAAAGTTATAGCAACTTGGGCATGGCACAGACACCAGTCCACTATCATGGCCTCCACTATCCAGGCCCGGAGGCCCCTGACCTGGGGGCATAACCCTTTCTTTTCTGAATCATGGAGAAATACGGGATCCTGGAGGAGAAGTCGAGGCTACAAAGAGGTACTTGGGTACTTGGACAAGCAGCGATTTGCTGCTCCTTGGGAGATGGACTCTTACACCCGAGACATTTTGGATGGACTTTTACAGATCATGGGGACTAGTTGGATGTGAGAGAGTTGAGTGGAAGGAGCCATAAATGATGATAAGGTTTTCAGTTTAGATGACTCGGGGGAATTTGGCAGCCATTAGAAGGCAAAAGGGGCCGTTCCCTTACTAGACTCTGCTGTGGCCGTGTGCTCTTGGAGCTAAGGCTGTCACCTTGTTTCCTGGCTTTGGCCCCCTCCCCTACATTGGGGAGGTGAATCTCCTTTTTCTCACTCTCCCTCTCTAATTTACTTTCTAAATAAACTACATGCTCTAATCTAAGAAAAAAAGAAGGCAAAAGGAACATAACAAGAGATGAAAGATCTTAAGAGTGATCTGGTCTCCTCCTTTTGAAGAATGAGGCCTCACCTATTAGTGCAAGGAATTCATCTCTCTGAGACACCACTTCCTCTTCAGGAAATGACTTCAACTCTGGGAAGGAGGGTACCTTTAGAAGTTCACTTTAAAAAAAATATTGAACACAATTTTGTCCGTATTCAAGGGACAGGAGCACTACTTTTGTGTTGTTTTCTTGACATGATATTATCCTATCATATTTTTTGAGTTGGGGTCTCACTCTGTCACCAAGGCTGGAGTGCAGTGGCACAGTTATGGACTCAAGTGATCCTTGTGCCTCAACCTCCCAAGTAACTGGAACTATAAGTGTGAGCCAGCACACCCGGCTAATTTTTTTTTGTACAGACAAGGTCTCACTGTGTTACTGGTCTTGAACACCTGTGCTCAAGCAATACTCCCACCTTGGCCTCCCAAAATGCTGGGATTACAGGTGTGAGCCACCATGTCCTGCCTAAAATGTTATGCTATCTCTTTTGTATTAGAAGCCATTGCTTATCAATGTTGAGCCCAATGAACAGGAAGGGTCTCTGCCTGGTGTGTCACAACATAGTTCTGCATGGATTTGCCTTCCATCTAGCAAAAAGGGATCCACGAATCTCTCCTCACTTTATCCATATCATCTCCAGGCCAGTTAGTTTTCATTTCCCCAAACTCTGATGACTCTGTGGAGATACAAATCATGACACTTTCCTTTAACTTCCTCATTTGTGAAACGAGGAAGTATGTCTGGGCGTTCTCTGGGGTGGCTTTAAACTCCAATAATCCATGCTTGTAAGAGAATATTAAATTATCTGTATTGCAATCTGTGCATTAATAAAGCTTTCTTATCTGACATGGTAGGCAGCGTGCTCACAAAAAGAGAATCCAGACTTTCTAATAGGAAAAATTATGTGGGCTTTGGGTGAAGCTCTGAGCAATTAACCTGGACCAACCCTAAATGTCAATTTGGCCTCTTATGGCCTGAATATCTCAAAGATTTTAATCTACCTATATTCTCATCTAATCAAGGAAAACTAAAGATGTGAGATCTACCTCAGGCACAACTATGAATAATCACCTTTAGCTATTTAAAGCGTTGACACGTTCAGAAAGCATTTATAATTTAATCGTGGGCTGTATATTCCACATGTAGAGGAGGTGGGTGCATGGCAGAAGTGGTAAGATATCTAGGGAGTGGGGGACTTGCTCCCAAGAAGATGTCATGGCTGCACACATTCCCACACTCAGGGAAAATGGCTGTCCATGTGCCCCTCAAGGAGTTTGCTGACTGCATCTGATAAGCGTTGCTGTATTACTTCTTCTCACCTGGTGTGCAGGAAGCTTGGACAGCCCCAATTTGCTTCCCCTGTAGCTCTGTCATTTCTTTGTTGTCAGCTTCTTTTATTCACAACTTTGCGATTGTGGTATTTCTCATGTTGCCTGATGTTTGCTGTTGAATATTTTAAGTATTCCCAAAGACTTGATCACTTGGTAATCACTGGGCAGACTTTGTATAAGTGGAATGAATGACAAGGGGAGAAAGAATTTGCTCCCTGTTAACTGACCCTACAGAAATGGATAAAACAATTCATAAACAAAATGCCAATTGTCCTCACTGTCTTTGGAAATCCAATCTTAGAATCAGATACTCTTTCTTTGCAATAAATAATTTCTTAGGAAAAAAATAGACTTCAGGTAGGCAATAGGCTAAACACCTGGAACTTTCAGCTAGACTTCCTCATTTTGATTTATAATTTATAAGAGATTTCCTGCTCTCTGATGCATAGGATTATCCCAGAAAGCAGAACATCTCAAACTTTAGCATTCAAGTCCTAAAGAGAGCAATTCAGAATAACTGTCAAAATTGTAAAGGCATATGCTCTTTGTTTCTGCAATTCCACATTTAGGAATTCTGCCTACAGCACCACTTGCTTTTGCATGAAATTATATATGTTATTCATTGCAACATGGTTGGTGATAGCCAAATATTGAAAACAACCTGAATGTTTTTCAATGGGGAACTGAGTACATAAATTAGGAGGTACTATACAGGCATAAGAAAGAATGAAGAAGTCCTTTATCCAGTAGTCCCACCCTTATCCACTGGGGATAAGTTCCAAGACCCCCAGTGAATGCCTGTAACCATGGATAGTACCTAACCCTATAGACCTTATGGTTTTTTTTCCTACACATACATATTTATGATAAAGTTTAATTTATAAATTTGGAAAGGTAAAAGATTAACAACAAAAACTAATGACAAAATCAAACAATTATAACAATGTACTATAGTAAAAGTTCTATGAATGTGCTGCTCTCTGTCTCAAAATATCTTATTGTACTGTACTCACCTTTTTTCAGACTGTGGTCGTCCATGGGTAACTGACACGGCAGAAAGCAAAATCTCAGATAAGAGGGGGCTACTGAATACTGATATGGAAAGATCTCCAAGATACGGCGTGCAGTGAAGTAAGCAAGGGGCAAAACAATGTATATGTTACCAGTTCTAGATGGCGGGATACAGGAAAACACAGATTTGTATGTATTTACATATGTGCAAAAATATCCAGTAGTATTCACATGTGAGAAACTAATAACAACATAACTGATCAGTCCTTGGAGGGGGGTGGTGATGTTTGCTGAGACTGTGAAGACAGGGGACAGGGGTAACCAAGCAACCTTTCACTGGATACCTTCCCATACTTTTCATTTGGAACCCTAAGAATGGCTTACATATTCAAAAGGTAAATACATATTTTAAATTTTTAATAAAAGAAAACTCTGGATCTGAAGAATCACCTGGGATGTATATTTTTAAATGTTTAGGCCACAACTCTAAGTGTTCCTAGTCAATAAGGAATTGGGGAATCTGCATTTCACGACTAGCAGCCTGGCTGATTCTGATGTAGATGGTGCAAGGAACCAAGAAACTATGGAGCACACAGCCACAGACTGCATTCATGCAACAGCTATGCTTTTATTGAACATTGGATTACATGTATCGGTCCACTTCATAAATTATGCGTTATTGTATTAAGGAATAAAACCCATTTCTTATCTTCTACAACTTGAACATTCAGTTTACTACACCAGATTTGACTTAATGTCATACAGACCACATACAATGTGATAGGCGCATCGGGAGCATTTCTTGAAAAATAACAATTCAATCAAAAAGCACACTTTACAGATAGAATTTTACATGGTCACACAGATAAGTTTGCACATTTAAAAGGATCTGAACGAGTCACAGTAATATTGTGAGTTTCTTATAAATAATTCATTTATCCAAGGAGTCTGGGTGAAGCAAAGCCATGACATTATTTACACTAAGTACCACACCTGGAACTTGTTCTGAGTTATTTAACACAGAGTACATTTTTCAATGCAATAAATATTTACAGTTAATAGTAACAAGTACAATTATAACTTAAAAAATATGAGTCTAATATTTAAAACAAAACATAAAATGACATTCAAGAAGTTTGTGCCATGTATTTTTACAACTCACTGAATTGACTGTTTCAACAAACTTTATTACCCAAAACCCTGTTGACATGAACGCAAGAAAGGTCATGTTTGAATCAGTAAAACCCAGGTTACAGAAAAAATACTGCTTAAGATAATCAGTTTTAATTTCTTAATGTTGCACATATATTACCAATGTCAATAGCTAAATTTGAAGTTAAGTGATGAAAAATTTGGATTCATAACAGGTTTAAATTAATAATGTACTTTCAACATTGGAGTCCTGAGTTATACCAACATTTTTAAGCTTATCTTGGAGTTAATGAGGTCTTGAACGTATGAGGTTTTACTGCCTGTTAAAATGATTCTTTTAAAAGATTGTAAAATTATGTGAGTCCTTCCATGTCATTAAATGACTCTGGGAGTGAATTTTGAATTGGGGAGGAAAAGTTAAAAAAAATGTTCTCGGCCAGGCTTGGTGGCTCAGCCTTGTAATCTCAGCACTTTGTGAGGCTGAGGCAAGTGAATTGCCTGAACCCGCAGGTTCGAGACCCGCCCGGGCAAGTTGGTGAGACCTCGTCTCTACAATAATCAAAAATTAGGCGGGTGTGGTAGTGCGCGCCTGTAGTTCCAGCTACTTGGAAGGCTGAGGCGGAAGGATTGCCAGAGCCCAGCAGGTCGAGGCTGCGGTGGCTGGGAACATGCCACTGCACTCCAGTCTGGGCGACAGTGAGACTCCAACTCAAAAAAAAAAATTCTCTTCTAGAAATGTGAGTTAAAAAGGGTGTCTCGGTTTCTAACAGGGCACCTAGGGTTCAGCACTAAAGTACCTAAGTCCATACCTGAGTTTCTTACCTGGGCCCTTAGTCCTGGAGATGTTTTCCTATTGGACGCCATTTATGTAGCCTGGGTCCCCAGGCTCCAGGAAAACATCCACTGTCACATCTCAATCTATTTTGGGAAAAGTGTGGGAGTGGGAAGTGGTAGTTTCACCTCTTTCTGACACTTTTTCTCCAACTAAATCTGATTCAAAGAAGGATGTCTGGATTGACTGTTCTCACTTTGGTCCTCTCTCTAGCTTGAACCTTCACCAAGATTTTTTGTCTCTTCATTTAGTCACAGAACCAGGTGAGAAATTCTTCCTAGGGCTTCCAGTTGCAACTTAATTGTGACTCTGAGTGGGGGAGGGGGAGGGTACAAGCAGCTGACCTAAGGGAGTTTTCCATTCAACCACTTTTCACATTTCAGTCTCTGCCCCCAGCAAGTCCTTAATCTATGTGCTTCTATGCTGTTTGCATACATTCTCTGACTCTAGCACTAACTCAGTCACCTGCACAAAATCTAGAAAAGGAAAAAGAATTTTCTATTAGGTATTGTGAACTTCATTTTTCACCTAGGTTGGATTTGGGAAGCAGTGCTGAGCAGTGGAATGGTCATGAACTTAAGAGAGATCAGGTCCACATTTACACTCTGACACTCAACTTCCTCACCTGACCTTAGGATTGTTAAGTGATCTTCCTGGGCCACAACTTTGTGTGCCCAGCACTGCACTTGGCACATCATTGGTGCTTGGTGAAGTTGAGCCTCTTCCTTCTTGCACTTCTAGAGCTACAGGACTCTATTCAGGTTTTGGACAAATACAATGTATTTTGTGGCATGTGTTTTTGCACCCAAGGATCTTGACCTTCTTTGTCTTAGACTTCCACTTCATTGTAACATGGAATATTGTTCCCATCAGTATGCCTTTCCTATTCACTCTCTTGTGCCAAGTTGGACAGATTCACTTTGGGGGTGACAGCATATCCTGTAAACTGGGGAAGCTATGCTCAGCACTGTTCTTCGATATCACAGAACAGGCCATGAGAATGAAACATGGTTAGTTCGCCTCAAAATAGAATAAAATCAGATTAAACTGAACGAAATTAAATCACCTTTCCGTAGGTCAAAAATGGTCCAATAGTGACAGTTTCATGTTTTAGCCTCAGTTCCACAGACCTTTTAATCCAGTGTTAGATGGTCACTAGCAAATGAATTTAATATTTACAAATGTCTCTAGTAAAGGGTGTAAAGCAGCTCCTACATCCTCAGGGAAGGCTTGGATGATGTAATGAATATAGAAGTACTTTATAGACCATGAATGTTAGGTAACTGCCAAGTTTTTTAAAAATTAGTCATGAGCCGGGCTCGGTGGCTCAGCCTGTAATCCCGTGCCTTTGGGAGGCTGAGGTGAGTGGATTGCCTGAGCCTGTGGGTTCGAGACCCGCCTGGGCAGCGAGACCTCATCTCTACAATAAATCAAAAAAATCAGCCAGGTGTGGTAGCGCATGCCTTTAATTCTGGCTACTCGGAAGGCTGAGGTGGAAGGATCGCCGGAGCCCAGCAGGTCGAGGCTGCGGTGGCCGGGAGCGGCTACTGCACTACAGTCTGGGCGGCCGAGTGAAAAAAAAATTAATCATGGACATAATTTCATGGTAATATTCTAACCCAAGGACTCTTAATTTTTTTAATTTTATTTTATCATAGAGACGTGGGGTCCAATTCAGGATTAGGTACATGGGACTCTTAAATTTAATATACGTGCAACAGTGAAACTTTTAAAAATTTTAGATAAATTCTGCTGAATGCCTTTCTAACGTGAGATCTTACAAGAGAAAAATCTGTTCTCAGTGTGCTATTTGTTGATTGCTCTGGATATGTTCAGCTGGAGTTAATGTTTCTCCCCAACCCCAAACAAAGGTTGTCTTTGAAGGCCAAAATTGTAGTAAGAGATTGTAAGATATTCAAGTTGTATGTTTGTGTTTGGGAGTGGGGGTGTCCGGGTGGGGGCTGGGAGAAACGATCACTCAGATATCTCAGATAGCTCTCTCAAAGTAGAGCTTGTCAGGCTTGGTTTCATTAAACAGTGCACACAAAGCCTGATCCCATGAGAATGAAGAATTCCTTTGTTTTCAGTCATTAATTTATTTCATGAAAATGTGGTCAAAAGTTAGACAAATGTGCGAAATGTGCTCCACTCCGCCCAGAAACTCAGGGCTAATTCTAAACTACTCTCTAGCAACAGCTCCCTCCTGGTGTAGATGTGAACAGCACAAATGGCAAGAAAGTTTACGCCCCTCCCATCTCACAACCCGAGTGGATGCTCGTCATTAAACTTCCATATAGTCGGCTTCCCAGGGCAATGGTTTCTAGCTGGCTTCTGGGAAAAGTGACTTAGCCACCTATTACTCCGCAGATGAGGATGCCATTTGCCATGCACTCCCCAAACAAAGCTAATCTCTATTACCAGAAGCTATTTGATGCATGAAGAGACTGAAACCAATAACCAACTGCTACTTCGGCGTAAACAAACACTTTATAACCCAAGGATGCTCGTGTGCTACAGTCAAGTTTATTTTTTTCTGCTCAGTGTGCATTTTTACAACAAGATGAGCTTGGTTCATCTGCAGCAGCCTCTAAGCAGCTTGTTTACCTAAGGGTTCTCCATCCTCCAAGATGAAACCAAATTATGAGACAAAGAGGGAAGTCCAGGGCTTGTTAATGAGGCAGAAGGCAGGTTCAGTGGGAGAGTGAGGGTGGCCAGAAGAACAGGGTTTAGCCATCCACATTTATGAGGAATCATCAAATCAACAACAGGGAGGAGCCTTGTCTGCACTAAGTAGGGAGGATCATCCCGCTAAAGAATATCACTCCCAATAGCAGCTGCACCTTCCCTGCCAGCAGCAGCCGTTGGTGGGAAGACTGCTTTCTTTATTGCTTAATCCATCAATGTTGAGCTGCCTGCCTCAGGGAAGCTCAATTTAAGATAGATTGAAAGGTAGTGTCTGTCAATTGAATAAACACAGATGGTTTTCCACAGCAAAAATTGATTTTTTTCTTCACCAAAGACATAAGCGCTAAACATGATTATCTTTGGAAGCCAGGCGTGAAATGTCTCAGCTCCAGCCCCTGCTGCACTCTGCCCTGGCAAAGAGATGATGCCACGTGGGGGCTTGGGTCTCTCTCACGTGATTTAAGGTTATTGAGGTGGAACAAAAATTTGACTTCCCTAGAGAAGGGCTCTGCTAAGTCCTTCCCAGTAAGAAGGTCTGTGTTAACCTACTAGTTGATTCACAAAATAGTTTTACCAGTCATTGGTCACTGGCCAGCAAAAGCCTCTTCCAACCCTTTCAATGAAGTGTCTCAAAGAAGTAATAAGATTTGCCTAAGGACACATAGCTACATCTAGACCTCCATCTTCGCACCCTGTGTCCAGAAGCTAGAAAGGTTACCAAGCACCATGGCATCATGGTGTTAACTGAAGAAAATGTGAAGATGAGTCCTATTCCCAAAATGTCTTCGGAAGCAAGTAGATCAAAGATGCTTGAATAAGTCATGCTAGGTACCCAGAATGTTATGCATGTTAGCAACAAACTAACCCTAGAGTTGTTTATATTCAAGAGTTTTGAAGATAACCAAGGACAAAACTGTGGGGCAGTCATTCACGATAACAGGTACATGGAGATTGAAGAAGGATGAATGGGAAGAGTAACCTTTGTATAATGAGGAGATTGAGCAATATATTTTCTGGTATTTTTTCAGTTCTAAACCCAAAACATAGCAAGCTCATGGAACG
Organism: Cephalopachus bancanus; assembly: GCA_027257055.1. NCBI lineage: Eukaryota > Metazoa > Chordata > Mammalia > Primates > Tarsiidae > Cephalopachus > Cephalopachus bancanus. Next base: position 318,312 of record JAPVLO010000699.1, read on the forward strand.
TCATTCATGCAAAATATTCCAAGGAACCCCTAGAAGCAACAGAAAGGGCTGTCTTCTTTCATATTGCTGATGTGAACAGTATAGAATAGTAGTTGAAGGATTTCCAAAGAGTCATTGTTGCAAGGGTAACAAAGGTAGAACAACCGTGGGAACCAGTGGGATACAGAAATACTGCAGAGACAGAACTAGAGACAATGAAGAAACTCAGGATTTTAGTGATACATGGGATCTTAGCATCGTCTTCTCAGTCTGGAGATGAAAACAAGAGTCTAGAGAAGGGAAATTGATAGCCAAAGTCATATAGCTACAGGCAGAATTGAGTTGTCAAGCTCAAAACCTTGGTTCTTTCATCTACACTATCTGTCTTGCTTTTCAAACTATGCAATGTGATTATGGTCTATCAGGAAAGCAGGTGTGTACAGTACATAAGCGCATGTAGCAAGCAGAAGTGAAAACGTTTCACTCCAGTACACAACTGTAAACACAGATCACAACTATCTTAGTGCTCACTCCTGAAGCTCTGTAGAGAGTGTGCACATCCTTGAATCGAGAGACAAGAATCTTTTCATATGTGCCATGTAGAAATGAGAACCGACTGTTCCTATGACACCCGGCTAGAGAAAACCTGAGCTAAAACTGTCTGGGGCTGTAAGGGGTATACAGTAAACACATTTGCAGGATTTGGATTTATTTGAAAGTAAGCTAACACGTTTGTAACCTGTCAGGATTGGCCTGATTTTGAGTAAAGACAAACTTGATTCAAGGTTTCTAAAGTAAGGTAGTCAAATCATTTTAGAGCTAACTATACTCAGAAGAAGAAAAATATTTCAGCCCGGTCTTTTTCTGTACATGGGCTCTTTCATAAATACTCTTCTTAAGTAGAAACAAGTCTGTAGCTGTTTTTCCAAAAGTTCTTTAAGTTAAGACCTCTGTAACTTCCTTACACATATTCAGATGCATGTTAGTGAAATTTTATTCATTTCTTCCCACAGACTTTAGGAAAAGCCTACATTAAATGTAAACGTGTTTTTATTTCCACTCAGATACAATCCTTTCTTATATTGAAACTATCTCAATGTAGCAAAGACAGCTAAATCTAAGTAAATACACTTGGTTCAAGATTTGTACACCAAGAATAAATGCCGTATTTTATACATTTATAAATATTTGATGAATTGATAACATGACCAATTTTTCCCCAAAAGGAGTTCTCTTGTATGGTGGAACAGCACTCTAGACGATTAAAACTGGATAGCAGCAAACAAGACTTACAACGAGTGAGCATTCAGTGTGAGATATCACTCACAGCCCCACGTAGATCTTTATATATGTGTCGATGTGTTTGGTTATATTTTTTGCCTTAAATTTAGTATTGAGTGTTTCTCCTAGTACTCAGTAACATCTTTTTAACAAATCAACACCGAGGGAGTTGTTTTATATTAAACTGGTTTCCAGTGTTATCAATATATGGGGTTCTTTCACAGAGTTGAATTATTTTCATGTTAAGAGTGTAAATAAAAGTTGTTCCTTGGTTTGTGTATTACAGATATTCCTGAAAAAATGAGTCAGGTTGTATTTTTAAAGCACTAGCATCTGCTTAAAGAAATAACAAGGTGAAGTCTTTCACAAAGTAAACATTCAGTGTATGCCTTCTCTCCTGTATAAATCTAGTTATTCACAAAGTTTCTATGACTTAATTAGCCACAATTATGTATCAGGGCTTGATGTTTAACATAATTTCCTACTTGTTCCCTTTTCTAAAAACAGAGGGAGGTTTGCTCTACAACAGAAGAAACATTCACAAATTGAAATGTTAAACTTAAGACTTGATGGCTTCCTTTGAAACAAGATAGCGATACATTTGGGCACCACCTACGTGAGCATTCTGAAGGGTCTTTGAAGGGTACAGAGATAACAACAGATGTAAGAATTCCTGACCAGCCTTAAAGCAAAACCAAGATTTCTTGGGGGAGAGGAGGAGCAAAGCCAAAGGTCAGTCTAGACATACCCCTCGTGACAGATGTTTCCATTGATGAGGCTAAAAGTGGCCACGGAGGGGTTGGTACTCTTGAAGGAGGTCATGCAGGTGGTACTTCTACCTGTGCTGTGAGACCGGGTTATGAGGCCAGGCCGGCAACAGAGAAGCTGGGTGTTGAACTGTTTCCTGAAACTCTTGCTCAGCAGGTAGAGGGCAAAGGGGTTCACGCAGGAGTTGGTGAAGGCCAGGAGGCGAGCACAGATGCTGGTGACGAAGTGAAGCATGGAAGTATCCACCTCAGAGTAGTGGTAGGAGCGGTACAGGTAGATGACATGATTGGGGAGCCAGCAGAAGGCGAAGAGGCCCACAAACACCAGCACTGTCTTGGCAAGTCGCTTCCGGGATTCGATCTAAGGAGAGAGTCACATGGAGAGAGACAGAGGGACTCTTAAGTGTAAGAGGAAAGCAAGTGTAAGAGGAAAGACTCAGACAGAAAAAGGGACGGGGAAAAACAATTAGGAAAATAGATGAGCTCACGAAGCCACAGAAAAACAGTTCAGTGGGAAAGGGCAAAAGAGAATCCGATAAAATGAGAGAAAAGTGACAGAAACAGACAGAAAAAGAAAAATAAAGAGTCAGAAACACAGAGATGAATAAGCCAAGAAGCAGAAATCCACAAAGTAGAATAGAATTAGAACATGCTGTTGAGAACAGATCTTTAAACAGTTTATTACGTGTTTGAATGGATTGTACAATGAAATTCTAGTAAGTGCCCTCTTTTTCCTCAGGAGAGCGTTGGTGCAATTTATCAGCCATATGACTTCATGTCTTTCTTTGCTTCATAGTTAATAATTTCTTATTCCCTTTGATATTCAACAAAGCAGCCAGCTTTATTTTTCCTCATTGGCCAGACCAAGATAACTCTCTATTATTATTATTATTTTCTAATCTCAAGTTATTTCTGGACTATACTATACAGGAAGGGTCTTAGACAGAGAGAGACAAACATCTTTTGCTCTTAACTGTCTCTGCTACCTCAAGGGGAAACATGTTTCTCATGAAAGAGTTTGGGGATAATGAAAATTTGCTACTGAGAGGCCTTTCAAGTAGAAAGGTGGTTTCACTAAGAATTGCCACTCTTCCCCTGCAATTAAGGAGAAAAATACAAAAATAAGCTTTAAAGGGCAAGGCTTCCAAGTAAGTCAGCTATTCATTTAAATAGGATGGGGAGTCATTCTACTTTTCCATGTAAATGCCACATGATCTACAGCCGGACTAGAAGGCAAGGAGAACTGGCAAAGGGGAGAAAGCCAGAGCCTTGGTTTCTACCATTCATAACTCAAGGATGAAATTATGGGACCTCTGGGGGATGGGAGAGGGAGTTTAATCATATGGAGGGCGTCCTACATGCTGGGCACTATACACCTTACATATGCTGTCCCTCTTCTAATCCTCTAATAGCATTACAGTATAAGGATTATTAGCCTATTTCATAGATAAGAAAACTGGACTTAGAGAGGGTGAGTACATCATGAGGCCTGGATTTGAGCCCAAATCAAACTATTTTAATCAAACTACTTGTTTTTCTTCATTGGCCTCATTTTCTGGCCCCCTCCGCTTTGTCCCCATGTAGTAACCTTCTTCCTAGCCAATGTGATTGGCATTTTAAAAAGCTACATCGCCTATTCATCTCAATGTTTACCTCTCTTAAAGAAAACAATCCATTTTCAGATATCTCTAAAAAAAAAACCCCACTCTTCAAATCTTTCAGGTTCTCAATCCCTCCCTAGCTTAGGTTTTTAACAAGAGAACAGGATTATAAAGACCACCTGAATTCCCAGGCTTTGGTGGCTAGAAGTTTCCATTTATCATCTGGTTGCAGATCACTCACCTTCTCTGATTGCAGAATCAAGTGACATGACCACCTAAATACTGTATTTGTCAGTGGGTTCCAAAAGAAATACAAGGGACCAAAGCCCCCAAAAGAAAGTAATCAACCCTAAGCACCCACCTGCTTCTTGACATGTATATTTCCTTCCACAGGAAGATTGTAAGCACTCTGGATCAGATTTTTGGCAATGAAGTAGTAGTAGACAGAGATGATTGACAGTGGGATGATATAGAAGACCAGAAAGGAAGCCATGGAGTGAATTTTGGGATGTAACTCATTCGAATGCGGGTATGGGGCACAGCTAATGAAGGTCTGGTTGGTGCTTTCCTCGTGGAAGGGGTGGAGGTCAGAAAACACAGCCTCTGGGATGGCCAACAGCATGGAGATGACCCAGATCAAGGCAGCTTTGAGGCAGATCTTCATCAGGGCATGAGAGGCCTGGATATCCATTGGCCGGACGATGGCTTTGTACCTAGGGCAGGAAAGAGGGAACCCCATCAGTTGCCTAATTATATTCTGGATGCCAGGGCAGGACTACGGTGAGGCAAGTGAGATACCTGGGGTGCAATATTTAAGAAGGGCCTCACTCTCAGGTTCATGAGGATGCTAGGTCTGAGCTCAATGATTCTGACACTCCACTTGCTGCACCCAAATCTGGTCCTGAAGGGTGTCTCCTTTCTCCAGAAGTGCCATTCTGCCCACATTCTCTTTTTTTCTCTCTTAGTTTGGAGCAGAATTTTTTAAAATTTATTTTTCTACAATTGACAAGTAAAATTGTATATATTTACTGTGCACAACACGATGTTTTGAAATATGTATACATTGTGGAATGACAAGATTGAGCTAATTAGCATATGCATTACCTCACATACTTAAGGTATTTTGTGGTGAGAACATTTAAAATCGACCCTCTTAGTGGTTTTCAAGAATACAATATATTGTTGTTAACTACATTCACCATGTTGTACAATTCATACTCTCTGTTGATTTTAAGAATACTTAGAAAAACTGAAGCTCCTTTCATTTTACTTCTTAAATCATAAAAATTAATAACAAAGCATGTTGCTGCTTAAAGGACACAAGGACAAGAAAGTTGGCTTTTTTGTGCAAAACTTTCATTTTGAGTATTCAAATACACTTCAGGGAACCTTAAATCATCGAGTGTTTTAAGTATGCCTCTTCTCTCTTTCAAAAGATGCATAATGCATGGTCCACTAAAAAGATTATATCCAGAAGGATCCCCATAATTGTCAAACTGATCTTTTCCTTGCTTTCTATTCTCAGCCTTATCTTCTCTTAAAGTATTTAGGTCCTTCCTGGTTTGTAAGCTATTTGTGCTCCTGTATTAGATTGAATGCTCTGGGGAGCAGGCACTGAGATGAATGAAGTAAAAAGTACAAAAGTTTTTTGGGGGAGTAATACTTATGAAAAGAAAAAGGGTAGGGAGTAGGACTGGGTAGAGGGAGCTGTCAGACCTTAATGGAGACCTGACCAGGTCTGTACAAGCAAGGGCGACTAACCATTCTGGTTTGCCTGGAAATTTCTCAATTTGAGCAATGAAAGTCCTACATTCTGGGAAAACCCTCAGCCCCAGAAAATGGGGCAACTGGTCACCCTACACCAGTCCACTGGAAAGTTTGAGAGCAAAGATGGAATGGAAGAGTCCTGCTTTGAGTGGAAATGGCCAGGGTCTGTGTAATCACCTTACTTAATCATTGGCTGGGGTCACCCCCAGAAGTGTGTGATCTCAGTTGCTACCAGGCTCAGCTCCTGGGAGGGAATCACCCAAGAGAGGATGATCACAACTTGAAAGCTGAAGTGGACTCTAAAAAACTGCTAGCTTAAGGCTTTAGCTAACCACACGTGCTGCAACTGAGTGAGTCTCTTCTTCAAGGGAGGTCTGAGTAGTACATCTCCATGTCTGCACATTGTCGATAAATGCCTAGCACAGTGGACCACAAGACTAGGGCACAACTATCTTGTCTCATAATCCACTAGAGGATGAGCTTCAATTGTTCAATTGTACATGAGCTGCTATAGTGTAGAAGTTGCTGCGTTGGGACAAACTACATGTAAAGGTACTCATTGCTGAAAATACTGTGTCCAAACTTGGTTTCACCTATGATATTTCTTTTTTCTTTCTTTCTTTCTTTTTTTTTTGAGTCGGAGTTTTCACTCTGTCATCCAGGCTGGGGTGCAGTGGCACTCTCACAGCTACTGCAGCCTCGATTTGCTGGATTCAGGTGATCCTTCCTCCTCAGCCTTCCAAGTAGCTGGAACCACAGGCGTGCACCACGATGCCCAGCTAATTTTATTTTATTTTATTTTATTGTGGAGACGAATTCTTGCCAAGTTGTCCAGGCTGGTCTCAAACCCATGGACTCAGGTAATCCTCTCGCCTCTGCCTCCCAAAGAGCTGGAATTACAAGCATGAGCCACCATGCCACTTGATATTTCTTTATGTCATGGACAGCACACGGGGCAGGGGAGGGGACACTTATTTCTACTTGCTTCCATGTTGATTAGACCTCTATTGAGTTACCACTCTCGGCTGCACCCCAACTCCTCATTCAATTTCCTCCTCCCACTGGGGAAGAAGGAGTGAGTTATTAAGTGGCCAGTTTGGAAAAGGGAACCTGGCACGTATATTGTACTCAGGAAGGCCTATGGTTGTCTAACAGTCCCTTGTCTAGGAGAATGGCATGTCTAAGATAGGAGACAAGAGAATGTCTGCAAGTTCATTATTGCTATAGACCTAAGTCACATTCCCCAAACAGCTCTGTCAGACATAGAAGCAATTATTTTTATTGTTGTCTGTCTGATTTCTTTATCTAGCTCTCTGTTCCCAACTTAGGTTGGGAAGAGAGGGTTATTATTTATTGGACACCACCAAACCCCAACACTCCAGAACAACACTACAGTCCTGTTTTAGTATACCTGGGTTTGCTTTCATTTTAAACAATTACAAAAAAAATAAAAATTGGAAAGTTCTAGCCTCCTCTGATATTGTCTTTATTCATTAGCTATTATAAACATTTTCCTAGCTTAGAATGTTTGCATGAAACTAACATCTTTAGTTAAAGTTATGTGAACATCTTCAGCTAAGATGCATATGACTAAGGATATCTCTAATAAATTTGTTAGAGAGAAAATTTTTTTTGGTTTTGAGTCCAAGTCTCACTCTGTCACCCAGATAGAAGTGCAGTGGCACAATCATGGCTCACCTTCTGGGCTCAGGTGATCCTTCCACCTCAGCCTCCCAAGTAGCTGGGATTACAGGCCTGTACCACCACACTTGGCTCTTTTTTTATTTTTTGTAGAGATGAGGTATCACTATGTTGCTTAGGCTGTTCTCAAACTCCTGGGCTCAAGCAATCCTCTTGCCTCAACCTCCCAAAGTGCTGGGATGACAGGTGTGAGCCACTGCACCTGGCTAGAGATAAAATGGTAACTATGATGTTTATCTGCAATTTCTGGCAGATGACAACCATAACTACCATTAACTCTCAGAGTAAAGATGAGTCACTCAGTCAGAAACCAAAATGAATGGCTTACCTCCTTCTCTCTTGGAAATCTTGTGTTCCTAGGTGCAAAATGCCATGGGAGCTAATGAACTGCTATTTCAAATTCATAACTTTTAAAACATTTCTTTTATAGTTTTGCCAGAAAAAATAATTTGAATCTAGGTCTAATTAGGCCTCTAGATTTATGTACCAGTTGTCAGGAAATATGAGGATAGAAGAACCTGCTAAATGATGCTATGAGAATATAATCAGTCAAATTCAGAACTGGAAAATTCTACAAGAATAATGATCCCATTTTTTCTACAAATACATGTCATAGAAAAGCAGGGCGAAGTGACTAAAATGTGTAAGATGTATCAACCAGATGCAATATATGGACTTCTTTTGGATTTTGATTCAAACCAAATAACCATAAAAAGATATTTCTGAGACTATTGAAGAAAATCAAATATAAATTGGTGATATCAAAGAATTACTTTTAATGTATTGAGTGTGATAATGGAATTATGGTTATGTGTTTCTTAAATGACCTTGTTTATTAAAGATACATGCTAAACTATCTACCAGGGAAATAATATAACATCTAGGATTTCCCTGGGAGACATCACCGGGTGGCTTCTGTTTAGGAGTGATGGTTGGCTGGACTGGAGTGGACACCTGATCTAAATCAGCGAATGAACTGTCTGGCTAGCTACTAAAGATTATCTCCTTTGCTAGGGGAGGGAGGGGAGCACATGGCAACACACTGGTTACCTGGTCCACTTTCAGGGGAAGCGAGGACCTGTCAGAAGCCCAAACTTCTCCTGTATTCGGCCTACTTATGTAGCAAATCCTCATTTGTACCTCACAACTTTAAAATAAAATAATTTTTTTAATTAAAAAATTGTTTAAAAAGCTTCTCTTTTTCTTAAGTATTTAACTTGAAAAATAGAGATAATGTAGTTAGTCAATGATAGATGCTGGAAATAAGATATTTTAATGTCAAGGAAAAGATTAAAATAGCCATATTTTAACCACATACAAGATGAATAAGCAGAGTACCTGAATTGAGAGAGAAAAAAAGAATGAGGCAGACATAAGAGGAGAAGCTGCAATGGTGTCATACAGAGAGTATGGCTTCTGAATATACAAGAGATCTTCTGTTATAATCTTACAATATTCCCTTCCTCTTTTCACTTGAGTTAGTTTGAGTGGCTTCTTCCTTGCCAACAAAAGAGCCTTATCCAGAACAATTAGATATGATGGCCATTTAAAGTTATCAGATTTATTTCCAGGATCATTTTACATATATCATTCCCCATTTGCTGCCCTCTGAAAGCATGAGCTGTCAATTTTCAATTGTACCTGAGAGACAGACTAGTCTATGCCCCGTTCCTAAATTCTTCATTACTTTCCTGCTTCCCTCCTTTCTTCAAGCCCAATCCTCGACCCTCCATTTATCTGAATCCAATCCTTCCAAATTGAAGTATCATCTTGATGATACTTTTGCTGACCAAGATAGGCCTTAATAATTCTCATTTTTTCATCCAATCTGTCTGACCTGTATGAAAAGATTATCAACTCCTCTCATTTTCTACTTACTCTGTGCTATCTTAAACTGTTTGCTAGCTTTCTGTGAGTATGACTTCTCTACCTGACTTTTTCTTAACTTCCCTGAGGTCAGAAGCTTACATCTTCTCTACTTCTTTCTGTATTACTAAAAATGCCCCAGATTCTCTGCTCTGCAAATAACTTATTTCAAAGTAGGACTCAGCAAATACTAATTAATTGATGAGTAATATGTGACTTGTAGATGTGTCTGTTATTTCCATCTTCTCACAAATGAGAGAAGATTCACTTTTACACACTAAGTCAGTAAGAATCATTGTTCCATAGACTGACTAATTCACTACTTTGATCATATAGGACTCAAGACAATTGTTTCCCACTTCTGAAAACATGTGCTTTATTTTTCTTATGCAAACATTCATTGGAAAAGTCAAAAAATGTTCTCCATGGCAAGATTAATGTGTCAAAGAGATTCTTGGCAAGTAAAAATAGCTGACTTCCATACTCAGGGTTGGAAAATTTTGCCCACAGAAAGGTATGTCTTTAATTCAAATATGGGCAGTTTGTTTATTTTTAAGGATCCAGAATTTCAGCCTGTATTTATTCATACTTACTGAAGTCTGTAGGAATTGTTGAACGATAATATTTTTAAAACTCGATTACAATCCAAATATATACTATGTGGAGAAGACTAAGGTGAAGAAGAAAACTGAGTGAACTAAATGGTCTCTGGGGTAACTGAAATATTGTCTTTATTTCAGTTGGAATCCTACTTAATAATTCTTGACAAAACTATTAAACAACAGCTTTATTTTCTCCTGAGAATATCACCAAGAATCTTTCTGAAGAAATGTGAGGAAATCATTAGCTGGTTTGTAAGATGGCTATTTAACGGAGCAATGGAATCCTCTTTCTCTCCTTGGGCTATTGCTTTGCAAATGGAGAACTTACTGGTCCTTGATGCCCTCCCCCCATTATATTGAAGTCTATAACAGATTTCAGTTATACTTTTCTGTTTTCTCCAGGCTAAGTACCTCCAATGCTCCTGTTCACTCCTTAATATAATCTGATTTCCTCTGGGCTCCAACATAGACCTGGAATCAGAGAAATCTGGTTCCTAACTGGTACCAACTAGTTTTATGACCGTGGATGAATTATGGACTTTGCACCTCAGTATTCTCATCCCTGAACAGGAGACAATTTTTTTTTTGACAAGGAGCGAGTGAAGATATGCTAACAAAAAGCTAAAAAGAACCCTGTAGGTATTAGGTATTACATTCTCCATGCTCCATGACTTTAACAGCTGAGGTGCTAGAATGAGTGAACACACAGAACTCAAAATCCACTTCACTGTTTCACTCTTAACCTCAAGTTCTGGGGAAGTTATAAAGAGAGGAGTAAGGAGTCACTGTGGTCATTTCAAATGACATTAACAACATCACTGAAGGAAGATTGGGGAGAAGTGGAATAAAGTTGCATCCTGTTAGAGAAAGTAAGAATGAGTCAAAGGGATTCCTCCAGTAGGAATGAATGAAGGAAGGAGAGCAGGAAGATTCTAGAACTTTGGGTGACCTGTTGCACTTTGCACAAATATTGATGTTTGAGGGGTCTTTGTATTGATTGTTTACTCTGGCATTCTCCCAGTTTTTGATTCCTTTTCTCATTGCTTTGGTTTGTGCTGTGAGTACCAACTTCTTGGAAAATCACTACTATTTCGGGAGACTGCAGAAACTAAACTGGGGGAAAGAAATGTCTTGGGATTTACTTTTAGCCCAGCAGGGAGAGGTAAACAGTTGTGAAGGAGTGGAGCTCCAATTTTCCCCACCAAGGTAGGAAAAAAGAGCAGTGCTATGGGACAGGAAATTATTTCTGTCCCTGCATGGAGGAAACAGATGGCTACATAGATCATGGATCTGAGTATGTGATCAACAGGACATGAGAGGGTGAAGAGCTTCAGCAAAGAAGCAATTAAAGAAAGAATTCAGCCAGGTACAATGGCTCATGCCTGTAATCCCAGCACTTTGGGAGTCCTAGGCAGGAGGATCTCTTGAACCCAGGAGTTTAAGATCAGCCTAGGCAATATAGTGAGGCCTCATCTGTATTAAAAACAAAAACAAAAACTAGGCATACTGGCTCATGCCTGTAGTCCCAGCTACTCAAGAACCATGATCATGCCACTGCACTCCAGTTTAGATGACCGCAACTCAAAAAAATTAAAATTAAAATTAAAACTAATCCCTCAATTTTTCTGCTCTCACACATGGGCTGGAAAGCCCAAGGGACTGAAAGAAAAAAAGCAGAATCACTGGGGACATAGAGAGATAGAGGAAGGGATTGGAGGAGGAGACAGAAGGAGGTAGGGGAAAAGAGGAGATGAGAGGGAAGGGGAGAAGACACAGAGAAGTGGAAACGAGAAGAAAGGACCAAAAGTTATATCCCATCTTGCAGCACAACTCTATGTAAATGGACCAGATGTATTCATCTGAATCTTGTCAGGGTACACTGCTGCCCAAGAGGAAGCGGGAGTAAAAATCATGGGTGGTTGGAGGGGAGTGGGGCACTTAAGGAAGTATACTAACTCATTTTCTTTAAGAATTCTTTAAGAATAGGCAAGACTTTAACCATGAAAATAATAACTATCTTGGTCAAGGATGAACTCACTATGCAAACAACAGGCTTCTCAGGCATGTGAGACAATACAGACATGAGCAGCATATGGTTACAGACCCTGGGGGCTTGTGGAGTTGATGCCATTGCAGTGCTTACTTCTCTGTCCAGGTTTGGTGAAAATAATATCTTGAACAAGGACAAGTGTGTATCTGTGTTAAACTTGGAAAAGTTGATGAGCAGGGAGTTGAGTTCAATCTCTCCCCTATTGCAACAGTGTTTAATAATGTCTTCCTTGCCATTTTTTAAAAAGGTGATAAGCAAAATGATCCAAACAGCTGCCCATCAACCTTAAATCCAGGGCAAAGACACCATCCATTGCACTAAATTGGTGTCCCCCTTTATTGGGGGTACACCACTCAGTAAAAATAAATTCAATATACAACTGCATCAGATGTATGTTAATGTATAAATTGTATATATGCACTGTACTAATATATTGGGTACAACAATATTAAGTAATTATTGTTCATTTCATCTGATGTGATGATGGTATTAGGTTATGTAGATGTGCACTTGTACTTAGGAAATAGGCGCTGAAATACTTAGAGGTGAAAGATGAGGATATTTGCACCTTACTTTCCAAAAGTCAGTAAAGCAAAACACAACAAACACACACAGAGACAGAGAAAAAAAAGAAATCTGGGAAACGGTAATTGTTGAATGTGGGGTGGGTATTATAAGAAAGTTGATAAACAAGTCGAGGAGAAAACGTATACTAAAATGTAGACCTTTTAAAAGATAAGCTAACAGTAAAATAAAAATTCTCAAATAGTATGTTACATATTTTATTAACAGTGAACCCTTTTGCTATCAGAAAAACTTTATTATAATTATAATGTGATTGAATATGTCATAGCCAGTTAGAAATGAGAAATGAGGGAAGTGTCTTTATTATATTCCTATTATTCTCTTGGGCTTGCAGTTTTAATGTCATCTATAATCTGTGGGGTTTGGATTTTGCTTTATTTTGTTACAGCAGAAATAATTTTAGGCCACTTGCTCATTTGAGGAGGCCAGTTTAATTAAAACTAGATCATGCAGAAACACACATCAGTCGGTCTGCAATGTCACTATAAGTCTAAAGTGCAGAGAAGAGTAAGAGTGAGCCCTCTACATGATGGGGCGCTCACTCCTGTTGCATGAGCTACACAAGATAAGGAATTCTTTGACCGTGAGTCAGTGAGGGGATGAGCCTCAATGTGTATACATATATTACTAATGTTTAATTCATCCTTATATTTAGATAAAAATGAATAGAAATAGAGGCTTCGGTGCTTCCCTCCCTACCTGTAAGATCAGGCCCACCTCTCCAGGAGCATATGAACTCCACTTTGGAGTCCATTGTCTCAGTAGACACTTTCTGGAAAATTTGGTTAAGACTTCAGGGGACTTTTCATCCTCATATACATATCCAGCAGTTAGTTCACTGTAACCTGAAACCTAGAGTAAGGTCTGGGCTCTTTTAAATATTCAAAGGCCTCAGAGCCAATAGGGGTCATCTTAATGAGACCTTGACTTTAGAGACCAGATGAAAAATGACATCAGTGAAGGACTGGAAACCACAGGCTGGAATGAGGCTAGGGGAAGAGCTACTGACATTGGGAAGGTATTGATCCTGAGGTAGGAGGAAAGTAAAAGTCTAGGGATAAAATGGAAAGAGAAATGCAATTCTTATTAGATATCTTATGGTACTTCCACAGAAGGAGTTGGGCAACTATTGACACTTGAGTCAAAAATGAGTTTCAGCAGGGTGATCCAATTTCAAAGCTCAATGTTAATCCTGTAAGGCAGCCTGTCAGAAAGGGTATACGCAAGATGAAATATTACAGTTGCCAAAAATAACAAAGGAAAGTAGTAACCCAGTTAAATTTCAGTAGGAGTGCAAGCATCCTGGCACAAATTTCTCATAGGCCATTCCTCAAAAATGTTATGGAGGGAGGAACATGCATTTATAACTTAGTCTTTTTCAGCATTTTATGAGTCAACAAGCTTTAAAAACATTTCTAAATCCCATTTGCAAATTGTAGTTAGACATGACCTACAATTACTCTACTGCATAGCATAGAAGATACACAGAGAATGGGGAAAGAATCACGAAGAGAAAGAAAAATCACCCATGTTCTAGGTGGAAGACGTAATAGACTCTGGGTCATAAATTGTCATTTACTCCCAAACAGACCCTGAGGAGAGGATTTAGTAACAAATAATTTATTTGGGAAGGGATGCCGGGAATCACATGGATGGAGTGGGGAAGTAAGACAGGGAAGGATTGGAAGCCAATAAAGGGCACCACTGGAGCACATTTTTGCTGGCGACCCCATGAGAGACCACATTCCAGAATATTTCAGAACTGTGCCACCAAAGGATGAGGAGGTTGGGGTCATCAACTGTTATCTTTGACTGAGAATTGTCCTGTGGAGTTAATTCTGAGGTCCTCCAGTTTGACCCGAATTCCTTTAGCCGGAGATCGTCCTTGGTCAGAAAAGCCCAGGAAGCCGAGGTGTGTAAGTGACCTTCGGGGTGCGCCAGGGGATATGGACATCCACTTCTATATATAACAAAATATACATAACATATATAAGGGAAAGACGGTCCACTAGAATATCAACTGGTCAAGATTTCCATGACAACCTCTCAGCTCCCTTATGGACATAATGTTTTGCGTACTCTTTTGACTATGGATTCTAATGCATGAATTATGTATGTATATATATATATATATATATATATATATATATATATATTTCTTCTGATTCAGTCAGTTTATCAAACATATATGTACAGATAAAATGGAATATCAGAGACAGTTTTCTATTTTTAAGTAGATTTCAAATGATCGAGGATAAAAATAGAATTTCTAAATTATCTTAATAAAATGCCTTATTTTTTTTCCATAATAAGAATCATTAAAGCTCAAAAATGCCATCATGGCATATGAATCAAGTGTGTCTGTAAAAATTTAACAGAGTTATATTTAAATAAATGTTTGGGAGAGGTTTTATAAATTATGGAATGGTGGCCCAAAACGGGGAGAGAGAATAACGACTGAGACCCCTGCACTGTGCTCCCACTTTCATAATTCCCCCTTTTTGTGAAAGCATGTTGTCTCAGTTTCTTTTATTTTTCATTTCTTAACAAAAACGATATGCCTGGCACAGTTCTCAACACTTTCAGGAATTAGTGGAAGCTTTCCTCCCTCCATCCTTATATAACAATGCTATAAGGTAGGTATTACTGGTGTCATTTTTTTTAACAGATGAAGAAACTAAGTCCACAAAGAAGTTAAATAACTTTCCCAAGGTCACACAGCTAGCAAGTGGTAGAGCTAGGGTTTGGACAGAGGCCATCTGGCTCCTGAGTCCTGGCTTTAAACAAGGAGTTTTGTTTTGTTTTTTGTTTTTTGTTTGAGACAGGGTCTCACTCTGTTGCCCAGGCTGGAAAGCAGTGGCATGATCATGGCTCACCATAGCCTCAGTCTCCTGGGCTCAAGCAATTCTTCTGCCTCAACCTCCAGAATAGCTGGGACTACGGGTGTACACCACTATGCCTGGCTACTTGTGTGTGTGTGTGTGTGTGTGTGTGTGTGTGTATAGATACGGTCTAGCTATGTTGCCGAGGTTGTCTCAAAATCATGGGCTCAAGCAATCCTCCCTCCTCGGCCTCCCAAAGTACTGGGATTACAAGCATGAACCACTGCACCCAGCCTAAATCACGAGATTTTAGTGCCTCCATTTTCTTCATCTGTAAAACAGAACTAATGAGATCAACCTTATTGAGTATAATGAGGTGTTAAATGAGGTGTTTCAAAAGCACTTTGAAAAATAGAAAACATTATTTTTTTAATTTTTTTATTTTAAAGATGTGGGGTACAAAATTCAGGATTAGGTACATAAAAGATCATCATACAGGTAAAGTTTGGGCCAACCTTTGGTCCCTACTTCGACTGGTTTGAGATCAGGTACCCTTATTGGTGTTATGTGCTCCCCCCCCCGGCAATTTCCAGCTACTGCCAATCGCTTTCTTATAGTATTATGATAAATGTTCAGTGTTCGCTTATGAGTAAGAATATGTGGTACTCAGTTCTTTGCTTCTGTAATTTTAAACTTCACTATAAGGCTACAATAATCAAAACAGCCTGGTATTGGTAAATGAACAGGCATATAGACCAATGAAACAGGACAGAGATCCCAGAAGCAAAACCTCAATTTCTCAACCAACTCATCTTTGAAAAACCCTCCACCAACAACCACTGGGGGGCGGAGAACACACTCAGTAAATGGTTCTGGGAAATCTGGCTGACCACATGCACAAGATTAAAACAAGACCCCCCTACCTATCACCATACACAAAAGTCAACTCTAAATGGATCCAAGGTCTAAATGTAAAACCTCAAACTATAAAAATCTTAGAAAGCATTATTATTATTATTTGAAAGTAGGAGTTTATTAAGAAGCCAGAAAAGCTCCCACAACAGAAGGGGATCTGAAAGAAGGTAGCTCAGAAAGCATTATTTAAATAAAAAGTTATTGTTGCATTTTGTGGAAAGGAAAGACAGTTCACTAGAATGTCAACTGGTCAAGATTTCCAGGACAGTCTCTCAGCTCCCTGATGGACATAAACCACAGTCGTGCTAATGGTACATGTACTCTTTTGACTAGGGATTCTAACATTTCGTTAAAAAGTCAACACATATTGTTTAATTTCATCATTACAAAAATTACAGCAGTCCTATGGCAAATTAAAAGTATATACTCTTCTCCCTATTTTAAAGATCAGGAAGCCGGGCTCAGTGGCTCAGCCTGTAATCCCGCGCCTTTGGGAGGCTGAGGTGAGTGGATTGCCTGAGCCTGGGGGTTCGAGACCCGCCTGGGCAGCGAGACCTCATCTCTACAATAAATCAAAAAATCAGCCGGGCGTGGTAGCACATGCCTGTAATTCCAGCTATTTGAAGGCTGAGGCGGAAGGATCGCCGGAGCCCAGCAGGTCGAGGCTGCTGTGGCTGGGAGCGGCCACTGCACTCCAGTCTGGGCGACAGAGTGAGACTCTAACTCAAAAAAAAAAAAAAAGCCGGGCTCGGTGGCTCAGCCTGTAATCCCGCGCCTTTGGGAGGCTGAGGTGAGTGGATTGCCTGAGCCCGCGGGTTCGAGACCCGCCTGGGCAGCGAGACCTCATCTCTACAATTAAAAAAAAAAAAAAAAATCAGCCGGGCGTGGTAGCACACGCCTGTAATTCCGGCTATTCGGAAGGCTGAGGTGGAAGGATCGCCGGAGCCCAACAGGTCGAGGCTGCGGTGGCCGGGAGCGGCCACTGCACTCCAGTCTGGGCGACAGAGTGAGACTCCAACTCAAAAAAAAAAAAAAGATCAGGAAACTGAGGCTTATAGAGTGACTTGCCAAGTCACATAGCTGACAATTGGAAGAACTAGGGCTTAACTCAAACTATGAGTAGTGCTCTACTAAATGTGACCCACAACCCCAAAAAATGATAAAGAAAAACAAAAGAAAAAGAAAGAAAGACAGAAGTTATTGTTTAATGGGTCTAGAGCCTCAGTTTAAAAAGATGAAAGAAGTTCTGAAAATGGGTGGGGGGTGATAGTTGCACAACCTTGTGAACATACTTAATGCCACTAAACTATATGCTTTAAAATGGTTAAAATGAAAAATTTTGTGGCCGGGCTCAGTGGCTCAGCCTGTAATCCCAGCACTTTGGGAGGCTGAGGTGAGTGAATTGCCTGAGTCCGCGGGTTCAAGACCTGCCTGAGCAACTTGGCGAGACCTCATCTCTACAGTAAATCAAAAAATTAGCCGGGCATGGTAGCACGTGCCTGTAATTCCGGCTACTCGGAAAGCTGAGGCAGAAGGATCACCAGAGCCCAGCAGGTCGAGACTGCAGTGGCCGGAAGTGGCCACTGCACTCCAGTCTGGGTGACAGAGTGAGACTCCAACTCAAAAAAAAAAGAAAAAAAGAAAAATGTTGTTATGTATATTTTACCACAATAGCATTTTAAAGAGAAAAAAAAGAAAGGGCAAGGAGAGAAGGGAAGGAGATGAAAGGGAAGAAAGTTCGTCCTCATGCACCTTTACAGGTATCTTAAGAATCAATTGAAATAGTTGCTTTGAGTTGGCAAAAATATCAAAAAGGAAGGTGGTTGAAAGGCATCTAGCTAAATTTAAGTACTTTCTTGGTTTAAAAAAGTTATTATAAAAGTACAAAGAGCTTATTGTAAAAATTCAGACAGCAGAGAATGCTAAAATCAAACAAAATTTAACGGTAAGTCTTGCACTTGATGATTTGACAAAATTCCTTCCAATTTTTTTTGTCCTTTGTACAAAATTGAGAACATACAATTCTGTATCATTTTTAATGATTTTAAAATTGAATTTAATTATTTTTCAAATGATTTTAATGCATCAGCACTTCCAAGTCTCACACAGATGTCTGAGACTCCTCTAGCCAGCAGATAGTGCTCTACAGATGCCAGCAAGCCCCTCTGGGCACCATGAACTTTCAAGGAAGCTTGGTGGTCACCAGAAGGTAACATCCCTGCTTTCACAGGTTTTCCCTACAATTAGCTCCAGTGCAATACATCATGCAAATGAAGCAAAGTACCTCCTACTCCCTAAAAAGTAACACATCTGGCAATATCAAGTATACTGTAAGCATCTACTTGTTTACTTTTACATGTTCCTGTACTAGGTACAAAAGAGTTCATAAGAAGTATGAACCCTGGACACTCAGTGACATTTTCACTTATTCCATTCTGGAAATTAAGAAGGTTGATGCACTCTGGGTCATAAGAGTATCAGTTTCTTAAGAGTAGGGTTTATATCTTATTCATTTTCTTCCTACTTTATTTATTGAATAAATGAATGACTAAAATGAAAAAATTTAGTCTAGTCATCCAATTTCTCATGCCTGTTATGTCTTACTTTTGGATAAGGAAATGGGTTCAAGATGCTCCAGACAACACATTCATTCCCGCCCCCCCCCCCATGCTCCCAGCGAGACACTTCCCTCAAGCTCTCTTACTCAAAAATCACTCTGGACACTATCTTATCAGCCTTTTTCCAAGAGCTCTTCTATAGCCAAAACACTTCTTATTTCTCTAAACATTTCAAGTCTAGAAGAATCACTGAGGGGAACGGAAGAAGTGATTCTCCTGAGCCCAATTCTCCTTTTTAACAATTTTAAGGCAACTTGCTCACATGAGCCTATAATGAAAAGACCTTAGAGGAAGCAGCACTGTGCATGATGGTGAAACATTTAAAGGAGTTGGTGAGAAGTGTCTGTTTACATCTTTGCTTCCTCATTGAACAACTGAACAGGGCTTGCCCTCATGTCCACCACCCATGGAGGTTGAAATTCAGCTAAACCTTGATTTAAAACTCTCTCATCTTCTTCATTTAAACAACTGACAGCACCACAGAAAACCTAGGGAATGCTGGAAAAAGCACTGACCTAGGGTATGCTAGAAAAGCACTTGGCTTAGCCGGGCGCAGTGGCTCACACCAGTAATCCCAGCACTTTGGGAGGCAGAGGCGAGAGGATTGCCTGAGATAAGGGGTTTGAGACCAGCATGAGCAACATGGCCAGACCTCATCTCTACAATAAATTTTTTTAAAAATTAGCTGGGCATTGTGGTGCATGCCTGTGTTTCCAGCTACTTGGAAGGCTAAGGCGGAAGGATAGCCTGACCCCAGCAGGTAGAAGCTGCGGTGGCCGTGAGTGTGCCACTGCACTCCAGCCTGGGTGAGATTCCAACTTGGAAAAAAAAAAATGCACTTGGCTTGACCCTCCATTTTGTTGTTATCTAATCATGTGGCATAGAACCCTCATTTCACCATCTAAAAACAGAAATAATGAAAGCGATTCCTGATGATCCAAAAAGCTACTGTTTATGATATGACAGTATCTCATAACCCTGAAGCATCATACAGATGTATGATTCTATAACATACCCTAGGAAGTCTTTCTTTGGAAAGAGGTCATGGATTCCCTGAAGTCTCACTCCATTTAAAGAGGAAACTCTCACTACAAAGTTACCACCCCAGAAACATGCATACTCTATATCACGGACAGCAAACTAAGATTCACTGACCAAACCTAGTTCTCTGCCTGTTTTTGTGTAGCTTGTGAGCTAAGAATGGTTTTAATATTTTAAATGGTTGAGAAGAAAATCAAAAGAAGAAGAATATTTTGTGACATGTTAAAATTTTGTTAAATTCAAATGTTTGTGTTCATAAATAAAGCTTTATTGAATCATAGCCAAGTCAATTTGTTTGCACATTGTCTGTGGCAGACATCATCCTACAAAGGCAGAATCGAATGGTTGCAACAGAGACCATATGGCCCCCAAAGCCTAAAATGTTTACTATCTGGTCCTTTTTTTTTTTTTTTTTTTTTTTTTTAGTTGTAGTCTCACTCTGTCACCCAGGCTGGAGGGTCGTGGCCGCTCCCGGCCACCGCAGCCTCCACCTGCTGGGCTCCGGCGATCCTTCTGCCTCAGCCTTCCAAGTAGCTGGAACTACAGGCGCGCGCTACCACGCCCGGCTCATTTTTTGATTTATTGTAAAGATGAGGTCTTGCCAAGTTGCCCGGGAGGGTCTCGAACCCGCAGGCTCAGGCAATCCTCTTGCCTCGGTCTCCCAAAGTGCTGGATTACAGGCTGACTATCTGGTCCTTTACAGAAAAAGTTTGCCAACCCCTGCCTATGTTCACTGTATGTGCGAATGCAGCTAACGTTTCTGTTGCTCTCTGCCTGTCCACACCAAAGCTGTTGGTTCCTTCTTTAAATGGAAGTAAACTCGTCTTCTATCTCACACAACACTGCCTGTTAGACTTATTAATTTGTGATAATGAAAACGATAGGTCATTGACCCTGTCGTTGGTCTTCCTGTACTAAGTGCTTAGGATGCTTAGTCAATCTATCAGCACATTTAAGTACTAATTTGGCATCTCAGACTCTGCTTGGCACTATGGATATAAGAGTACCTGATCACTGAGGATTTAAAACCTGACTAGGAAAGCAAGACATACCCCCCCAAAAAGCCCTTAATGAACCATACAAATACACTTACATATGCCTTTGTGAAGAACTTTTAGAATAGATGGTGCCAGGTAAACATATATAGTACTGTTATCATGGTACAGACAAATGAGCACATGTCTGTACAAATATATTTCATATATAACTATGAAATATAAAACTTAGAGGCTATCAATTGTCATTTCCTTAACCAAGATTAGATCTGGGGCAGGGCAGATCAAATCTGTAATGGTTCAAATCTGTAATGCCAGCACTTTGGGAGGCTGAAGCAAAAGGGAGGAGCACATGAACCCAGTAGTTTGAGACCAGCCTGGGCAACATAGTAAGACCTTGTATCTACCCCCTCCCCCAAAAAGAAAAGTAGTTGGGCATGGTGACAGGCACCTGTAGTCCCAGCTACTTGGGAGGCTGAGATGGGAAGATCACTTGAGTCTAGGAGGTCGAGGCTTCAGTGAGCCGGGATAGTGCTACTGATCCCTAATTCAGCTGAGATTTTTATATTTGACTGTAACACTACAGATTCTCAGGTCTTTAAAGCACAAGTTAAGAATACTTAAAACTAAATATTGACTGCACTTGTCTTCATCCTGCCATACATGTATTCCATAAATCATCATTTTGCCCTTCAATTTCACTTCTGTTCACAATCTAGGAAAGAAATGATGCCAAATTCTGGTTGTTCTGCTCTTCTTTGATGTTTCCAATCATTTAAAGTGGAAGGGGAGAAGAAAAGATAATAATGAAATTCTTAGAAATCTGCTCTGATCACCATTTATTTAAAAAGAATAAACATTTTCCATATGTTCTCATGGGGTGACTGTGATTTTGTTTTAACATAGTTTTCTATAATTTTAAAATTGTATTTAAAGTATTTCTCATAACAGAGGCCTAATACTGGTATGAAATTGGCTAACTCAATTAAAAAATAACTACCACCAAAAGAAAAAAGAAACCTTGAAAAGCTTAAAGTTGACCTGTAGTTATTCTATTTATATATAGACAGTATAAAGGAAAAAAATGAGTCACAAAGACACATTGTTGGCACAGTAAATTCTTCTTACATTGAAAAATAAATTTCTTTATGTGTCAAATTTTTCAATTTTTTCCCTATTTCTTTCTCATGCAACCTTTAGCTAATCACCAGCCAATTGGCCTGAGTACAATACAAAAACAAATTTTTTTAAAAGAAAACAAAGGAAGAAAAAATGAAAATGTAATAAAGAAGTGAAATTTAAAGAAATGTACCTTAGAAACATTCTGGCTCTTTCCTTCCCATAAAATCTCAGCTGTTATCCATCACAGAATAACGAAATGTCATCTCTAGCTCCTGCCTCTTGGGGCTAAAAGTCTTGGTTTAGTTTAAAGATACCAGAGGCTTTGATGTACCTACATGCTTGGCAGTGTCCACTGCTGCAGGCATCAACTGAGATTCCGACTTACTCACTTTGAGGTTAGCCAGAGCTCACTTCTCTGACTCAAAATTGCTGAGATAATTTGAGGCTCAGAATGCTGATCCCACAGGCCTGAATAGGTAACTCTGAACTCCTCTTTACAGAAACTGGGATGTGTGTAGTTTTGAGGGTAGCAGATCAGATCTTTAAAAAAGGTGGAGTGAGATGTTCTCCTTTTGATAATGGAAAACTAGCTTGTTGCTGACCAACTCTCCTGAAATGAAAGTTAGAAAAATCTCTGTGAAAACATCAGAGAAATATCAAGGTGATAAGGATTTGAATGGCCAAAATCTTAGAGAGAAAGGATGTGCAAAGAGATGAAGCTGTTATTTTGCATCATCTTCCTCCTAAGGCACTTATCAAATTTCAAGCAGCAGCAGAGAAACTGAGAACTGAGCAGAGCTTCTAGTAGTTTTAGAATGATGCAGAACAATAAGTCATGTTCAGGGCTCACCAAGGAGAGAAAACCAAGTTAACACCCCAGGCGTTTTGTTGAGATGCCCCAATGGTAGAGGAGAACTAGAAATAGACTAACTCTCACAAAAACCAAAGCCCAGTCTTCAATCTGCTCAACTCCTGATTGGGCCAGATATAATGCCACCATCTAACTGCAAGAAGCAAAAGCTAATCGTTTCTGGAAGATAATATCATCCAGAGCCTCAAATTATCTACAATTCTTCATACAAAATCAGGCATTCAAACAAAAATTGCCTGGTATACCAGGAGACAAAACAAAATGGCCAAAAAACAAGAAAGAAAAAAAGATATAATAAAAACAGATCTATAGAGGCTGTACTTGTTAGAGTTACCAGAAAGGTATTTCAAGATCTATTGGAACCAATTTGAGGAGTTGGATTACAAGATGGAACCAAATGGAAATTTTAGAATTACAATATATAATAATTGAAATTAAGAATTAAATGGAAACTTCAGAAGCAGACTAGACACAGTTGAAGAGAAAATTAGTGAACTGAAAATAGTCAAACAGAAGTACAGTAAGAAAAAAGGATGGGAGATACGGAAAAAAATAGTAGGAAATTTATGGGACATAGTGAAATGAAATCGTGTTTAAAATACTTCTCAGTAACGGAGGTCTGACCCTAGTGTGAAATTATCTGCCTTAGTAAAAGCAAAAATGCCCCAAAAGGCAAAACATTTTAGAAACTTAACGTTAGCCTGTAGTTATTCTATTTATATATAGTCAGCATAAAGAAGAGGAAAGAGAGAATGAGACAGAAGCACTGTTTGAAGTTGTAATGGTTGAGAATTTCCCAAAACTGACTGAAATCTTCAGGCCACAGATTTAAGAAACACTATGAAACCCAAGCAGAGAAAATACAAAGAAGGCCAGGTGCAGTGGCTCAAGCTCGTAATCCCAGCAATTTGGAAGGTGTAGGCAAGAGGACTGCCTGAGCCTAGTCTGGACAACTTGGTGAGACCTCATCTCTACAATAAAAAAAAAAAAAGAGCTGTGCATGGTGGCATGTGCCTGCAGTTCCAGCTACTTGGAAGGTTGAAGTGGAAGGATCACCT
Source organism: Cephalopachus bancanus (assembly GCA_027257055.1). Classification (NCBI taxonomy): domain Eukaryota; kingdom Metazoa; phylum Chordata; class Mammalia; order Primates; family Tarsiidae; genus Cephalopachus; species Cephalopachus bancanus. Next base: position 341,953 of record JAPVLO010000699.1, read on the forward strand.
GAGTCCAGCAGGTCGAGGATGTGGTGGCCGTGAATGTACCACTGCACTCCAGCCTAGGCAAGAGTGAGACTCCAACTCTAAAAAAAACAAAACAAAACAAAACAAGAAAACCACATCTAAGTGCATCATAGTAATATTCCTGAAAAAAAATCTTAAAAATAAATTCAAGAGAAAAAAACAGTACTGTTAGAAGAGCAACAATAAAACTGACATCTGACTTCACAGCAGAAGTCAGAGGACAATGAGTGGTAGCTTCAAAGTGCTAAAAGATAAGAATTGCCAGATGTTTTCTATGCTCAGTGAAAACATCCTCCAAAAAGAAAATGAAATAAAGACATTTTCAGACAAACAAAAACTAAAAAAATGCATCATCATTAGACTTATACTAAATGAAATACTAAAGGGACTTATCTCAGATGAAGCCAAAGAAGTGTCCGAAGGAATGGAGGACAACAGAAAAGATAAATAAATGGGTAAATCTAACAAAAGGTAAATATGTGAGTCAATGTAAGGAAATATACAAACTTTTGATGGGCAGCATGTTTAGTTCCATGTTTTTGCTATTGTGAATTGTGCTGCAATGAATATGCATGCACAGGTATCTTTTTTGTAAAATGATTTGAGTTCCTCCAGGTAGATTCCCAAAAGAGGAAGTGAGGTTCAATGGGAGGCCCAAACTTCACCTGTATGTAGACTACTTATGTACCGAATCCTGACTTGTACCCCACATCTTTAAAATAAAAAGAAATTTAAGGGAAAAAAAGATGCACGAACAATAAAAATAAGGCCAGGCAGGTTTTTAAATATAGAAAGAAGTAAAATATAGAATCCCAATAACCAAAAAAGGCAAAAGGGAATTTTTAATTTTTTTAATTTTAAAAATTAAAATGTTCCATTATCTTTGTATTGCCCAGGAAATGGGACTGTTCTAATTCATGGTAGATTCTAATAAGTCAAGGATACATGTTGTAAACTCTAGGGTAGCCTCCAAAAGAATATTAAGAAGAGGCTGGGCGTGGTGGCCCAAGCCTGTAATCCTAGCACTTTGGGAAGCTGAGGCAAAAGGATTGCCTGAGCCCCCGGGTTTGAGAACAGTCTGGGCAACTTGGCGAGCCCTCATCTCTACAATAAATCAAAAAATTAGCCAGGCGTGGTAGCGCACACCTGTAGTTCCAGCTACTTGGAAGGCTGAGGCAGAAGGATTGCCGGAGCCCAGCAGGTTGACACTGGGATGGCCATGAGCATGCCACTGCACTCCAGCTTGGACCATGGAGTGAGACTCCAACTTGGAAAAAAAAAATTAAAAAGGGTTTGTATAAATAACAAGTTTATAGAAGGAGGAAATAGAATAATTAAATATTCAATTATTTAAAAGAAGACAAGAAGGGAGGAGGGACAAGATTACAAAACAGCAAGACCAACAAAAATAAAATAATAAGATGGTAGACTTAAATTCAAATAGTTGAGTAGACTCACATTTATCAGTGTATGTGTTTATATGACAGAAACATGAAGCCAAATTACAAAAAACAAATATATTTGTATAAAGTCATTCATGTTATGCATACCCACAAAATATTGGCATTAATGGTGATAACACAAAACTCATGTGAAGACATCCATGGCAAATAGATTAATAGGTGTCATCAATTAAATGAGTATTCAAGATTATTTAAGGCACAAGAAAGTTTGAAATGCTTTAGTTTTTTACAGCCAGATAGAAAAGAAACTTGATAGTGCTTTTTTCAAATTTGATAATAATCCTGAATATACATTACCAATAATGAGTTACAAAACTGAAAGAAACTTTTCTAATCTCTCATTAATAAAAAGCCCATTTTAAATAATCATGCTAGAAGACTGACTTATCCTTCAATTTTCTTTATAGAGATGGATATTAATAAATCATGATTGGGTGGATGCAGTGGCTCACACCTGTAATCCCAGCACTTTGAGAGGTGGAGGCGACAGAATTGCCTGAGCCCAGGGGTTTGAGACCAGCCTGGGCAACTTGGTGAGACCTTGTGTCTACAATAAAAAAGACTAGCTGGGAGTGGTGGTGTGCAAGGATCACCTAAGCCCAGCAGGTTGAGGCCACAGTGGCCGTGAGCTGTGCCATTGCACTCCTGCCTGGGCAACAGACAGACTCTGACTCAAAAAAAAAAAAAAAAATCATGGTCATTTAAAGGAGACAAATGAGGATGAAACCAACATATTTAAGAAAACACGCATGATAGAGTTGTATCTGGCAATTATTTAATAGATATTAGGTTGCCTGGATTTTATGATGCTTGTAGAGGCTATTAGCATATGTATGTATGTATGTATATATGTATGTATGTATGTATGTATTTATTTTGAGCTGGAGTCTCACTCTGTCGCCCAGACTGGAGTGCAGTGGCCGCTCCCGGCCACCGCAGCCTCGACCTGCTGGGCTCTGGCGATCCTTCCGCCTCAGCCTTCCGAGTAGCTGGAATTACAGGCACGCGCTACCATGCCTGGCTGATTTTTTAATTTATTGAAGAGATGAGGTCTCGCCAAGTTGCCCAGGTGGATCTCGAACCCGTGGGCTCAGGCAATCCACTCAACTCAGCCTCCCAAAGCGAGGGATTACAGGCTGAGCCACCAAGCCCGGCTAAAGTGTGATGTCTAAAGGTTTTGAAACTTTCAATTCTCTACCAAGTTTTGTATTCATAATTTTATTTGGTTTTCCTTAAAAAGCACCCCCAGCAATTCCCATACAACCTGGACAAATTCTTGTTATCTAGGGTTGGCACCGCTGTTCTACTGCAGTCACTCTGTTAACTATGAAAGGAAATGAGCAACATGATTCACGGACCATAATCCAGTGCTCCAGGTTCACCCAGTAGGACCTACCAGAATTCATCATTCCTTCATTCCTTCCTTCATGCATCCAACCATTCATCAATTCAACAAACATTTGTCAAACACCTACTACAGGTTAGGGACTATTTTAGTGTTGGAGAATACACCAATGATGAGATAATCTCCCACTTTTTTTGTCGTTTATCTTCTAGTGGTGTCAGACAGTCAACAAACAAACGAATGAAATAATTCTCAAGAAAATAATACTGGATGATATTTACCCATGAGAAATGAAGATGTGTCCATATAAAAACTGGACATCAATGTTTATGGCAATTTTATTCACAATCGCTTCAAACTGAAAACAACCTTAATGCCCATTAACTGGAGAATGGATAAACTGTGGTATACCAATGCAAAGGAATACTACTCAGCAGTAAAATGGAATAGATTGTTTATACATGAAACAACATGAGTTGAAAGAAGCCAGAGTCAACCATCTACATACGGTATGATATCATTCATATGACATTCTGGAAGAGATCAGTGATTGCCAGGAACAGGAAGTGGAGGAAGGAGATAGACAAGAAAGAGGCAGGAGAGAATTTAGGGGAATGATGGAAATGTTTTTTATCTTGATTATGGTGATGGTGGTGATGTGACAGTATAAGTCTGTCAAAATTCATAGAAATGTACACCTAACAACTTACTGTATATAAATCACACCTCAATAAACCTGCAAAAAGAAACTGGATGATGGGGTAGCATTGGTTATTTCTATTTTCTTTTTCTTTCTTTTTTTTTCTTTTTATAAAGACAAGATCTTGTTATGTTGCCCAAGCTGGTCTCAAACCCCTGGGCTCAAGAGATCCTTCTGCTTTAGCCTCTCAAAATGCTGGGATAACAGGTGTGAGTCACTGCACCCAGCCCTTGTTATTTTTGTATGTGGTCAAGAAAGACCTCCTATAAGAAATTATGTGTAATATGTAAAATGAACCTCTTCAAAATCCCTTGTTCTATTACTAGGAGGTTTAAAAAAAAGGAGAAATTTTCTTTTTTTTTATTCTGAAAAACATACGTTTTTAATTAAGAGAGAGTTTATGCAAACCTCACACACTAAGAGTACTTACAAGTGCAAAAATGCAAATTTAGCCTATTTCAAATGATATTATTGACAGGATTGGTTCAAAAAAACCTCACTAGGGAGCCTTTGCTATGCTGTATATTTCATGATCAAGCTGTGCTTTTTTTTTTTCCTTTATACATGTTAAGTTACCAGAAATGATAATTAATCACAGAAAAGCCTAACACTTTAAAAGATAACATGTGAGAGACAAGGTCAAAGTTCTTTGCTGCCCTTCTCCTCTCCCAGGTGCTCAGTTGAAAGAGCCTTGCTGGGAAACCTCACATCCACAGCACCTGCACTCTCATCACTCTCAAAGGCTGCTGGCAACTGTGGTAGTCCCATTGCTGTGGGGAGACATGAGTTGAGTTTCCTTCCAGACAGGCAGCGTATGCTGCAGAAAATTCAAACTATAGAGAAGTTATGGGGCTGGATGCAGTGGCTCGTATCTGTAATCCCAGCATTTTGGGAGGCCGAGGCAGGAGGATTGTTCGAGCACAGGAGTTCAAGACCAGCCTGGGCAATATAGCAAGACCTCATCTCTAAAAAAAAATTTTTTTTTTAATTACCCAAGCATGATGGCATGTGCCTGCAGTCCCAACTACTTGAGAGGCTGAGGAGGGAGGATCGCTTGAGTCCAGGAATTTGAGGTTGTGGTAAGCTGTAACTATGCCACTGCTCTGAGACTAGGTGACAGAGTGAGACATCAACTTAGAAAGAGAGAAAGAGAGAGAGAGAGAGGTTATGCACTGGCAGCTCATGTAAAACTCTTCCAACAGAGAGACTTTCTTCTAAAGCATTTCTGGAAGGATGCTTTACAAGAAATTAAATGAATTCTTCTCTCGTGGGAAAAGTGTCGATCTCCTTGGGATCAATGAAGTTGGGCCTCTAGAATAGTGGAAGAGTCTTTGGAATCACTGGGGCGACCCCCTTAGAAGGAGAGTTCCCTGTAGTAACTAGGAATGTCTTCCTTCAGAAGAGCAGGATTTAGAGTCAATAGTTCCCACTGTCCAGAGAAGAAAAATGGAATCAGACTCTGTGTTTTGATGGTTTCATCAGACAAGTATCCAATTCCCCTGAAGAAATTAAGACTTGGAATGAGGAGAGTGATTCTTTCTAGTCGGACTGTACTTTGAATTTGTTGTAACAAAGTTAAATCCCATAATCTCTTTTTGTCTCTGTGTCATACAAGGATTTGACTTCTGCTTCTAGCTGTTATCATTTTGTCATTGCTCAAATATCAGCCAAGCAGTAGGTATTGTCCTCTTACTAGATGCAGGGTGGGCCTGGAAGACACAAACCCTAGGAGTGTCCTATATGACTAAGGAAGTAGAAATCACATCTGTAAAAAGGGTCTAGTCGTATAAGACAGGATAGATTTGGTATTTAATGAACAATACAGGGAAAACATCTTGGGAAGGTGAAAAAAATCAATGGAAGCAAAAGATCAGGGAATGTGTCAGAGAAAGAAGAGAAAGGACTTAAACTGTGCCTTGAAGAATTGATAGAATTTGGATAGATGGAAAGAAAATGGCCCAGCCATCAGAGAAGGGAAAAGTAAGTCAGTGAGGAGAGAAGTCTGGTAGCACATGTGGGAAGCAATGAGAAGAGTTTGACTAAAGCAGTGTTTGTTCTGGCAAGTCTTGGGACAGAATATATGGACTGGCAGATGGAAGACAGCCTATGAGAAAGAATGGAAGGATCAGACAGAAGTTCATAATGCAGATCTAGAAAGTTGACCCTTCATGTATTCTCCAGGAACTCTCAAAACCTCATCAATTAGCTGCCTGTGAGTGGAAATTGGGTTGGGCTGCTTGATTACTTTCCTCTTCATTTATGGGTGTCTTTCAATAGAAGATATTTCACAGGCAGGAAGAGCCTGTGCGGCTGGGAGGCATTTGATATTTGCCTATCTGAGGAATTACTGATACCTGCTATGAAAGAGAGAAGTAAACATGTATCCCGGGAAAGAGATCTGAACTCTAAGGCACAGAGCAAAATTTTTTCTGCACTGTCCAACAGAACCTTCTGCAATGATGGAAATGTTCTATGTCTGCACTGTCCAATAGCATAACCACCAGCTGAGCAGTTGACATGCAGCTGGTACAACCAGGGAATTGAATTTTCTATCTTATTTAAATTAAATTAAAATAGCCACATGTGGTTAGTGGCTACCAGGTTGGACCACGCAGCTATAGACGTAAGGAAAGACTGAAAACCACATTATCTCATAAATTCCTTGCAACAAATTCAAATAATTTGTACTTCGAGAAGTGTGCACAAATGTAGCACTTTTCCGTTTCTTTCCACATTCTGAATCACAAAGAAACTTAGAACTAGTTTTTCATAGAATGGAAAAAGAATCCTGTTACAATGAAACTGCCGTATCCATCCATCCTTAGGATCCATTCTGCCAGCCCCATTCTTACAAAAATAACACTGAATAATAACACTGAAGTGTCCATAGTATAACCTGGGTATTGTATGCTGTCAGCTTCAAATGTAACTTTAAATTTTACACTTACAGGAAAAAAAAACACAAACTATATTTACCTTTTTTCTGTTGAGAGTCCAGTTCAGGACCTACATAATACTGAGGCACCTAGCACAGAGAAGGACATCTAATAAGAAGGGTCAGTATATAATATATCCATCTATCCAACCATTCACCCATCTATCCACCCACTTATCCACTCATCCACCTATCCACCCATCTACCCATTCACCCAACCCACCCTCCCCTATCTAGTTAGCCATCTACACAGCCACTCATCTATCTTTCCTCTTTCCATCCATCCATTTATTCCCATATCTGTTTACTGACTCACAAAAAGTAGATTTTCTCTCATTTACCCAGGTAATGAGAGCTTAACAGAGAGGAACAGATAAGAAGCAGATGACTAGGTGATACATTTTTAAGAGTATCCTTTCAGATGAATCCCAAAAAATGGGAAGAATAATAAGAATAAGGAGGACAGTATGCATTAACTAGACATAATTTTAATTAGTCAATATTTATTGATAAACTATTTGGCACAAGAAAACTGATCGATAAACTATTTGATAAAATTGATAAACTATTTGGCACTGTGGAAGATATAAGAATATGTAAGAAATCTCTGCCATCAACATTCTTTTTTTTTTTTGAGTTGGAGTCTCACTCTGTCACCCAGACTGGAGTGCAGTGGACACTCCCGGCCACTGCAGCCTCGACCTGCTGACCTCCGGCGATCCTTCCACCTCAGCCTTCCAAGTAGCTGGAACTACAGGCGCGCGCTACCACACCCGGCTAATTTTTGATTTATTGTAGAGATGAGGTTTCGCCAAGTTGCCCAGGCGGGTCTCGAACCTCCGGGCTCAGGCAATCCACTCACCTCGGTCTCCCAAAGCACTGGGATTACAGGCTGAGCCACCAAGCCTGGCCAACATTCTTAATAATCTACTTAAAAATGTAAAGCAATGAATATATGGGAGTCTAAAAAAAAAAAGACAAACAAGTTAAACACTTCAAAACAACTAGGTAAAAGATGTCACAAAATAATTGATGTCTCCGATATTAAGTCTCATGTCTCAAGGGGATCAAGAAATTTGGGTTAAAATGGCCTAAGGAGGGCTTTAAAGAGGAGGCTTAAGCCAGATTCTGAATGATAGACAAGATGACAGATAAAAATCACAAGAGGGACCATAGAAATTACCTAGCTCCACTTTATCATTTTATAGATGATTAAACTACAGTCAGAGAGTTAAAGGACTTGGTTCAATTTCCTCCATAGTAAGCCAGGAAAATGTCTAAAATGCTGCCTATATACCACATGGGATGGGGTGTGCAGTCTTGTATTTAGGAAAGGATAAAGCATTCTGAAGAGTGGGTGGGACACAGCACAAGCAAGGAAACAGAGCCTGGAATGTGTCAGTGCAACCACCATGTATGAAGACATCAGTGTACGCAAGGACAGAAAGCATGGGAGGAGAGTGAGGATGGGGACCAATATTGATTGTAAACCTACAATTAACTGATCAGCCATGAAAATTCCTAGAATTTTGACTTCTGGGACTGCCTTGAAGTCTTTCTTTGACAGGTGACACTGGTATTAACTTTTCTAGAAAATTGATATTTGTTTCATATTGACAGAGACTCAAGTTCACCTGGGGGAGAGGAACACTACAAAAGGGAGGTTGTGACAAGGACTGGCATTGCTGGTCAACCTATAGGAAGAAGAGATGGATGATTGTCACTATGTGTCTCACTCACACCTCCAGAACCTAGATTCAGTAGATTTAGGATGGGGTCTAGGTGGTTTTAAAGCACTCGTATGATTCTGATGATCATCTGGTTTGGATATCTATTTACTAAATATATGCCACAGCAATTTCACTCCCAGACATATACCCAAGAGAAATAAGCACTTGTGTTCCCCCAAAACATGAATAAGAATGTCCAGGGCAGGTTATCATCAACCCCAAATTAAGACAAACATTGGGTAATCCAATGTCCATCAGTATTAGAATAGAGAAATAAGCTAAGGTATATTGAGACAATGGAACACTACACACAATTAAAAAGAACAAACCACTGTTATGTTGAGGATGAATGTCACAGAGACAATGATAAGCACAGAAGACAAGCATAAAGGAGTACTAACTATATGATTTCATGTATATGAGATTAAAGAACTGGCAAAAGTAATCTCTGGTGTTTGAAATCAGAACAGTGATTGCCTCTGTATAGGGGGTATTAACTAGGAAGGTACATAAAGAAACTTGGGGAAGAGGTGCTGGAACTGTTCCATATCTCCATCTGGGTTATGGATATACAGTTCTATATACATATGTAAAAATATATTGAGCTGGTATTTTTTCAGTTTACTGTGTATATAGATTACACCTTGTTGAGAAGAGAAAAAATATATTTTTTTGTCCTGCCAACCTAATGAGGTTAATATAAGAATCTTGTAGCCTTTAAAAATAAGTAGAAAGGTACAGTCCGATATAATTTAACTAGCTCAATACTTATTCTTTCTGTTGAAATTTGTTGGATGCACTATTTGCAATTCAAGAGTTTCATCAGCTCTTTTAAGACTTAACACAACACAAAAAGTTATAGATGAGCTTATAGTAATTTCTGAACTTGGAAGGACTGGTTGTAACTATAAACCCACTGAAAACACACTGGAGCTGACAAGGCGTGCCACCCAGGCTTTGAACGAGCTTTCCCTTTCTGTTGATGGTGAACTTGGTCTGCTTTGAAGCTCCAGAGAAAAGTTCCCTGCAGCTGCATCTTTACATTCCATGCCCTCCCTTTCCTTTCTGTTTTCCTCCCAAGAAGACAGTAAACACCATCTGTACCACTGCACCCCCCAACCCAGAAACCAAAGTTTCTCCTTCCCATCAAGAAAATTACCCTCATCCTGAAGTGCCCTTGGCCATCGGTAGTGAGCCACAGACCTTCTGCCAGCTCCAGAGTTTGCAAGCCCTGAATCAATACGTGAAACTGTCTGTGCTCACTGGTATCTGGTGGGCAGATGTGCAGGGTAGGAGCAGGCTGAAGGTGAGTAGAGGGAATGGAGAAACCCTGGCCAGCCGGTGCAGTGTGCAAATCTTGCCTCTGGGCCATGACTTTTCAGTCTTTAAAAATGTCCCGTGTGCTAAGCAGTGTGAAGCAGCTAAGCATAAACACATGTCTACAAATACTGATAAGACTATCTTTATTTGTCCATTACCCAACAAAGCCAGAGCACCTGAGGACTGTTTGTTCCTCTACAAGATGAGAATCCAGCACCACATGTATTAAAATGTGAGATATTTACTTCAGAGCATAGATTTTCAAGAGCTGCTTCTGTGTCTTTTCCAGTACACTCTCAAATCTTTCTGTATCTTTAACACAGAGCATATAATTGATTTTTAAGTTAAAAATTTATAGTCTCAAGTTCATTGCACAAGTTTTTCTTGATTTGACCTGACCATATGACCTGGTCTATGCTATGTCTGAAAGTCTATTCATTACTGTGTTCAATTTCCAGAGCACAGAAGTACATAAGATATGTCCAGTAATTTATGTGAATATCCTGCAGGTATTTCCTAACTTGTTAATTCAGCAAGTGTTTTTTACATAATAGATACTTGATAAATGTTCAAAAGATGAACCTGAATTTTTAAGAATGAATGAATAAATATAAACTTTTATGCAATGTACTCACACAAGAAATGCAGTTCACGAATATATTATTTCCCAGAATAAAAAAACTGTTCTGGATTCCCTCTTTTTCCCTTCAAAAAAGCCCCAAAGTCATGGTATATGGAAGTACGTCAATAAAGATATTAAAGTTAGAAGTCATCTTTGAATGGCGCTTTCTCCAGAAAGTTAAAAAAAATCCAAATAATGCTTGATTTCATTTAAGAGAGACTTAGAAAAACCAGCACACAATTGTTCAATCCTAGAGAGTCAAATATAAAATCAGCTGTGAGAAAAGTTAAACTGTCTGAAGAAAATGAATTTCAGAGAAATGAGGCTTATTTTCTCCTCTTGGTTATTTCTGAAAGAATATTTTGAAGAAGAAATACAATGGAATTTTTCTGTTCTCTGAAGGTTTTGAACTGCTTCTAAAAACCATTTGCCTGAGGTTTTAAACTATATTGGGTACGATTGCCTTTCTCACTGGTCAATTAATTTTGCAGGGAGGGAGAAATTAGAAAAAGGCAATGCTAAATCAATTCGTCTCCAGAAAATACACCTCAGTCTTAATGCTTAGAGATTTTTTTTCTCATTTGTCTCCTTCTGTCCCCACCATTCACTCACTTTTCTTTCTTAAACCAATATGTCAAACTCAAGAAGTAATCTCCAGAACAAAAACCTACCGGGAAGGGAACTTGAGTTTGAGTAAAACTTCCCCTTGTGCCAACAGCTCCCTGTCCTGACATGGTAGTTCATTTCTGAGATATCAGCCACCCTCAGAGAGCATATAACTTTCAGCCAGTACTTACCTGTCCGCTGAGAGTGCTGTGAGTGTGAAGACAGACACCCCCACAGAAGTTAGCTGTATAAAGGGGATCAGTTTGCAGCCAATCCTGCCAAACAGCCATCTGTCAGCTAGGTACCTGCTGGCATCCACCGGGGCACATGTTACCAGGAGGAGTAGGTCTCCCAAAGCCAGACTGGAAATGAACAGGTTCGGAACGTTTCGCATGGACTTGACTGTACAGAAGATCTTGATCAAAGTGATGTTGCCAATGAGGCCTATCAGAATGATAACCCCATAAATTGCAGGGATGATATAGAGGATTCCAGGGTGAAACCAGTCGTCATTCATGGGGATATCCACACTGTGATTGGAGATGTTGCAGTGCACCAAATAGTCCACTTCCAAGTTCAGAAGCAAACAATCATTTAGAGCCATCTCTAGATTTTTTTCCCACTTAAAAGTGCCCTTAGATGCTGTTTCTTAACTTTTAATTTTGCAATTGTGTGAAGATGAAGACGAGATCTATGCTGGACTCTTTATCTTCTTTAATAAAAATACTCTGAGTATATATATACTATGGTATTCAAAACTGTCACTATTTTGACGCTGATGCTTCTCTGGTCTTCATATGACGAGTGCAATACAACTCTAAATTCAGTAAGTTAACAACAACAAAAACTCAGCCACAAAAAAGGCTTAGAATTAAACCCACTCTGTATCAGCAATTTCTACCTCCATCCTAGTCTAAGTCTCTCTAGCAGCAATTTACTGAGAACTTTTGGCCTGCTGTTTTCACACAGCATTTCCTATCTTTCCTGATATTTAGAACCTGAAGGTTTAAAGTGAGTAGAAAAAAACTGCACTGAGAAATCCTCAAATCCTATAGGCAGGATGCTTTGCACGTCACCGGCTTCACCAGCAAACGGCAGCTCTGCTGAGCTAAGGCTCTGAAGAGGAACCAAGGTTACTTATAGACAGAGAATGCCAGCCCCCTGCTGGACACTTCAATCACTGCCCAGTCGCCTGCTTTCTCCAAAAGGATGAACCAGCAGACCGCAGTTTCTACGGGGCTTAACGAATATCTTTGGCTTCTCATGTCAGCACACGTGTAATATCTACCTAAGGTAGGTGTTTAATAAATGTTGCTAGTACTCTGCAAAGGCACTGGAAATCTTTCTGATTCTATCCCTGTGAATCCAGATGGGACTCATAGCCCATGTCCTCATCTTTTCTAATACATTAGAATGACATGTTAAGGTTGCTGTCAAATGAGGTCTGTCTTTAAACGTACACTGGATCACAGTGTGTCCATGTATGAGCTGTCCCATTCAGTCTTCCCACTGCCTCTTTGAATAAAGACCACTCCTGAGAAACACACACACACAGGACTCTCACCTTAAACCTTCAGTCACTGGCATCCAGAAAAACCAGAAGCACAAAGCACACATGCTCTTTTCTTTAGATTTGCCACGCCATTCCCGTTCTCTTAATCAAGAAGAAATTAAATCGGGAGCCAGCTATAGTCTTAACTTTCAAAGATCAATAGTTTTTTCCAGAAAAATGGGTCTTTTCTCATCTGGCCTAAACATTACATGAATTAGCATTTTGATGCAGCTATTTGCAATTTTTAAATTGAATGCTTGCCACGTTTTATAGCAAACTCCCTCTGTAGCTGAATGGGAAATAAAGAACTATAAAAGAGTTACAGATACAATTCTGAGGAATTGAGTAGTGGAAAGAGATGAGTTATAGTTGAAAGAGTGTTAAGAAAGGCTTCATTGAGGAGTCTAACTACATTTTAAGGGTGTATCTTTAAGATTTATGTAGCACCCGTTCTTCCAGGTACATGATAGGAAGCCAGGTACTGAAGGTCTCATTTTTCAGATCCATAAGGAATAAAGAAACTTGCACTCATCACCACACTGGGACCCACCAAGAAAACCTCCAAGTGTGTTGTCATGGACATTTCCAGTGGCAGGTTACAACATTGAGACTGCTGCCATTCTCTTTTGGTAAATACAAAAGGTCCTGTGTTCCTCTTAGCCAACAATAGGGAGACTGAGGCTGTGTGGCTAGAAGTGGAAGAGCTTCTCAGTGGAGAGCAGTATCAGCAATGAGTCAATAGCCATGAGCCTAGTGGTGTGGATTAGCTGCTAGCAATATAACTTAATGCTGCAGTACATGGGCTCTGTGCTTCAACCTGGCTCCCTCGTTTAAGTAACCTCAGCAAGTTACTTAGTGTCTTAAGCTTCAGGTTCCTCATCTGTAAGTGGGAATAATTTGTGAAGTCAAAAGAAACTATTCAAGTTAAGACTGCACAGTGTTTGGCATATAGAAATTCCTCAATTAATATTAGCTCCTATTATTATTATTATTATTATTATATTGAGGGGAAAAGACTTACTTTGGAAAAGCCCAATAAGGTCAGAAGAGCAATTGACCTCAGATCAATAGGCAAGGGGTTCCATTCATCTGAGTTAATTGGCAACTCCTCTATTCACTTGAAAGAAATGTATCACATCTACCAGTTGCCAGACACTAAGCAAGAGGCTGAGAAGAATAACATGAAGATATGTACTCTCACAGCTCTTTGGATCCCATCCCCTCTCTAGAATGAAACAGCTATCTCTTCTACAGAAAAGGTGATATCTGATTTGAAAGGCTGAGTGTTTGGCAAGGCTTTTTGAATGGAGAAAATAGTATGTGCCTAGGATTGAGGCATAAAAGAAAGAGCATGGCATTGAGCAAGGAAACAGCTACAAATCCAGAAAGGTCATCCAGATTGGGGATAGAAAAAGAACAGTGTGCAGCTAGAGGCAGATTTGGGTGAGATTATGATGGATCTTGTATTCTCACTAAGAAGTTTGGTCTAGAGGGCATATTTTTGATTCACAAAGAGGACTTCTGGGTGTTGTTTCCTTTTATTTCTTTAGACACTCCTTTGTGCTGAGTCAGCCTCACTTCTTAAATCCAATTGGGCCGTTAGTGTTTTTCCCCCAAGTAAGTTAAGTGGATACTGATAGATATCGATTTCTCACAGCCAGTGTTAGCATTATGTGTTCCACAGCACTATAGAATGTTCTAATTATATTTTAGGAGTGAAGGTATATTGAGGTTTGAAACCTAATATTTTGGGGGTTCAAAGATGCTTTGAAAAGCTGATTAGAGAATTTTGATGTCATTTTGACTAATTACCCATAATGACTCTTTCCATCTCTACCATTATGTGTCACCTTCCAGCAAAGCACCAAACATACTCAGATATTTGCTTAGCTTTGTATTTACTGGTGAGCGTGAGATGCCTTTGACTTACAAAAGTAACATGGAACAAATAGTTTCTGAATAGAATTGGGACTCTAGTTTCTGAATAGAATTGGAGTGTGACTCAACATCCTTTCTTATGTGTTGGGGCAGGGCTGTCAATTCTATTTCTATTTCAGTCAATAGAGTCACATTTCTCATCCTTCCAGAAGATTGGATTTTCTGTGGGAATTTGATATGAGAGGAGCAGTGACTTGGTAGAATTTGGGAGGATGTATAGATTCATTGGGACCCAAGAGAGTGGAGACAAAGTTTCTTCCCACTGGCTGTGTGCATGGCACTGTGTCTTACAGTAGCTGGCATTTTTGGCAAAGCAACAATGCACGTAGACAAGATAACTTAATTATAGAGCGGGTAGAATTTGTAGGTGAAACCAAAGTAAAGAGAAGGGGATGATCTGGGTCTGTTTGAAAGACAGTCTGCCTGGAACAAAGGTTTGGAAGAGAGTAAAAATTGAGAAATAAAGGAGATTGGATCTGCGAAGAAAGACTTTGCCTCTAGGGTTTCAGGTTGGACTTTAGTCTGTAAGACACTGGTTCTTCAAAAGTTATCAAGATTGCCTGACTGCTTTTTATTTTTTATTTTTTATTTTTTTTGAGTTGGAGTCTCACTTTGTCACCCAGGCTGGAAGGCAGTGGCATACTCCTGGCCACCGCAGCCTCAACCTGTGGGGCTCTGGTGATCCTTCCGTCTCAGTCTTCCAAGTATCTGGAACTACAGGCATGCACCACCATGCCTGGCTAATTTTTTGTACTTATTGTAGAGATGAGAACTCGCCAAATTGCCCAGGCTACTTTCAAACCCGTGGGCTCAGGCAATTCACTCTCCTTGGCCTCCCAAAGCATGGGATTACAGGCTGAGCCACCGAGCCCAGCCCTGAGTGCTTTTTAAAAATACAGATTCTGAGGCCCTCCCCCAAACCCACTGAACTGAAATCTCTAGAAATAGACCCAAGAATCTGTAGTTTTTATAAGATCCCCAGGAGATTCCAGTACTCTGCTATGCTGGGCACCAATTATTCAGGCAGTGTGTCATCCAGAGATCATGACAACTTGATAGTATTTGATTTTTCCCTTCTGCTGAGAGAGAGGGTAAGCAAGGAAGCACATTTAGAAGACTGTTTCCACGGGACCTTGCTATCTAAAAGGTGGTCTTTCCTTGAGCCAGTGGCGTGGACATGACCAGAAATCTTGTTAGAAACGCAGAATCTCAGGCACTATTCAAGATCTCCCAATAATCTGTATTTTTAACATGAAACCCAGGGGATTCATGTGCATATTAAAAGTTGAGATGCACTGATCTAGACATTGGGGAGATCTGGCAGCAAAGGTTAAGATGTCAGGACAGGAACTGGGATCAGATGGGAGACTGGAATCTCAAGTTCAGAATGGATCCAGCAACTGAACTGACTCAAAGCTGAACTAAGAGCCTCTGTACTGGGACATTTTAATATCCCTGATAATGACTGAAATTTGTTTCAGACTACATGACAGGTAAGCTGCTTTTGCCACAGCAAGAATCCCATCACAAACATAAGGAATACAGGCAGTGAAGAAGCCCAAGATGGTGATTTATTTTTATTATTTTGGGGGGCTTGTGACTCAGAGAATAAAGAGCAAGAGCAAGAGGGAAACCACTCTGGATGGAAAGGCTGAATTTGGCTTTAGGCATATTGATCCTGCTATACAAACATGGGAATGTAAGAAAATCAATGGAAATGAGAGGTAAAGTTTGAAGGCAGAGAGGTAAATAATTAAGATAACTGGCTGAGAGCTAGGACACCAAATGCCAAATAGTTTAAATATATAGTGAAAGAGTCACAGAGAATCAAGTGCAGTTAGGCTTTGAGGAGAAAGTCATGTGGTGAAAGCCAGTGGGGACTGAGCATGATTTCAATATTAGGTGACAGTACCATGGAGAAGCTGCTCAAAAAATTGCAGGGACTCTTGCTTGAGAAGAATCAGAGATGTCAAATTTTAGAGCTGCAACAGGAACAAAGGAGGCAAATGACTATATCCAGATCCTGTAATGCTGGAATCGTTTCAAGTTCCCTTTTCTTTTCTCAACATTCTGTGACTTTTCATGGGGCTTGGAAACTTAGGAAAAAGATAGAGTCTTCTGGAAGAAAGAGTCATGTTTCATTTTGAACCACATGAAGCTACAAAAGTAAATTAGATGGCCAGAGAAGGCCTAAAGAGAAAGATCAAATTCTCCGTCAGACCTGAGGCTAGGAGAACACCTGCTGTGGTCGTTGAAATACATTCACCAGTCCTTGGTATTCTTTCCATTAAGAGATGGAGATTAATTCAACACTCCCCCTTCCCACCTTGGGTGTGATCTATACTTAGTGACTTGCTTTGAACAAATAGAATGAGACAGCAGGAAGAGTGTGGAACTTCCAATAAGGGGTATTGCAGCTTTCTCTTTGGACTCTGCCCTTGGATCACTTGCTCTGAATGAAGCCAGCCGCCATGTTGTGAGGATACTCAAGTGATCCTATGGACAGGTCCACATGATAAGGAACTAAGACCTCCTGTCAACAGCTAAATGAGTGAATCATTTTGTTTTTATTTTTTTTAAGAGATAAGGTCTCTCTCTTGTCACCCAGACTGCAGTGCAGTGGTGCGACCATAACTCGCTATAACCTCCAACTCCTGGCCTCAAGCCATCCTCTTGCCTTGGCCTCCCAAAGTGCTGGGTTTACAGACATGAACCATTGCATCCAGCTAAGCGGAAGCGGATCCTCCAGCCCCAGTCACGCCTTTAGATGACTGCAGCCATAGCTGACATCCTGGCTGCAGCTTCACGACAGACTGTGAGCCAGAGCCACCCAACCAAGCCACCCCCAAATTCCTGACCCATAGAGACCATGAGTTAATGTTTGTTATTTTAACTCACTGTTTTATGGTAACTAGTTATGCAGACACAAATAACACCTAGTCAGTAGAATGAATAGAGAGGAGGAGGAAAAGAAAATCACACACACTAAAAAAGAAAAGAAAATATAAAAGAAAGATCAGAAAAGGCAAGTGCTATAAACCTGAGCTAAATCTTGAATGGTCAAATAGGATATGAGGGAAGGAAAGTATGATCAAATCCAGAAAAGTTGAGCAGACTGAAGTTCATTTGTCATTCAGTATCACCAAAGGTTCTTATCTGGATAAAATATAAATACTTTAAAAATATTATAAATAAGCTGAACTTTCTTGCTCAGCCACAATATACCTGGATATTAGACAATTTATATTTCATTTCTGCATCTTCTCAGTGAGCTTGAACAAGTCAAATCAATTCGATGAACATTATTTGTCACTGAACTTTTCTGTGCTATGGATTCTCCATCCGTGAAATACAGAGACTTTTTCCTCCTGCCTGTGCCCCAGGACTTGATGTATTAGTACCACCCAGGAGCACCAAAGAGAAACGAGAGTGGCAGCCATCTTTTCCCAGGTTTTTCTTCCTCTCTTCTGGGAGGGTTTGCTCAGTATAGCCCTAGATGCCCTGACACAACCCTGTATTATTTCTACCTCCAGTACAGATGTCTGACAAGATAATATGTTGCTGGAATGGATTCTTTTTTAAACATTGTATTTTGATAACTTTAGGATTACAGAAAATTTGGAAAGACAGAACAAAGAGTTCCCATGTATCCTTCACCCAGCTTTCTCTATTGTTCAAATCTTACAAAATGAAATTAGCATTGATATAGTACTGTTGTCGAAACTAAAGACTTTATTCAGGCTTCACCACTCTTTCCACTATTGCCATTTTCTGTTCCAGAGTCCAATTCAAGATAACACACTGCATGTAATAAACATGATTCCTTAGGCTCCTCCAATTTGTGACAGTTTCTCAGACTTCTCTGTTCTTCCTGACCTTGATACGTTTGATAAGTACTGGTCAGGCATTTTGTAGAATGTCCTTCCATTTGGGTTTGCCTGCTATCTTTTCATGATTTGACTGGGGACATGAGTTTGGGAAAGAAAAGTCATAGAGTTAAGTCCCCCTTTTCATCACTTCCTATCAGGGAGTATATATAAGTTGCTACTGTAACAAATGACCACAAATTTAGTGGTTTAAAACAATAGGAATGTGTTCCCTTACGATTCTGGAGGCTAGAAGTCAGAAATGAGCCTTACAGGGCTAAATTCAAGGTATTGGCAGGGCAGGTTCCTTCTGAAGGCTCTATGAAGAATTGTTCCTTGCTTCTTCCAGTTTCTGGTGGCTCCCAGCATTCCTTGCTCCAATCTCTGATTCTGTCATCAATTTGCCTTCTTCTGTAGTCAAATATTCCTCTGTCTCCTTCTTGTAAGAACCCTTGTGATACACTGAGCCCACCTGAATAATCCAGGATAACCTTCACATCTTAAGATCCTTTATTTAATTGTGTCTGCAAAGTCTCTTTTGCTATGTAAGAGAACATATTTACAGGTTCCAGGGATTAGGACCTAGTCATCTTGGGGGGCCACTATTCAGACTGCTTCAGGGTATGTGATATCCATATGATTTACCAGTGGTGATGTTAACCTAGATCGCTTGGCTAAGGTGGTGTCTGCTAGGATTTTTCACTGTAAAGTTATATTTGGAGTGATAGATTCCCTTTAATTACCAGAAATATGATTTTACTCACACCTAAAAAGTAATAATGGGGACATTCTGAAGCTATTCAACACCACTTATATTGGGTTTCTCTCCCTGCCAGACCCAGTTTTGGGTGCTGGAAGCACAAAATTTAGCAAGCAATGGTCCCTGCCCTCAAAAAACTAATTGCCTAACTAGGACAACATTTTCAATTTATTTAAAGAAAGCTATTTTAGAAATATAAACAAGTATTCCTTTTAGACAATCTGGAAGCCGCCTCAGCAAAACCCTTTCATTGTATAATCGGTCTCAAGTTATATACAAATGGCAACTAATGCTCTCATAACTTCTAAAGTGGGATTGGACATTCTGTGACTATTCTCCACTTTTATATGCTCTCTGGATTCTCTTCTCAAAGGTGCATTGTCATCCCATGGGCAAACCAATAAAGTTACTACCAGGTTTCCTATGAGAAAATCTGGTTTTATTTTGTTTCCAACCAGGGACAAAATAGCCAGGATGTACTCCCAGACTCTGGGTGCTCATGTAACTAAAGTGAATAAAAACCTCCATTTCACCTTTTGTCTTTGGCCTGTAAAATAACACACCATGTTCTTCTCTAAGGAAGAAGCAAGAAAACAGGTTTATCCATAGATTTTTCTTCAGATGCCACTATGGCACTTCAGACGCAGAGTGGTTTCATGGGAACGCTCACTCAATATAAAAACCCTGTTATTTTTACTGCTTGAAGGAAGCTCACCTTAAATTAACTCCAAGTCATGTCTGAAATATATATCCTATACCAGATTCTTCAAGTCAAGCACTCTTGAAATGGAACAGCTGAGAAATACACAGGAAATTTATCATTCACGTACTGCAGAATTCAAGCTTCCCCTTGCCCCACCACAAGATATCACAGGCAGAATTCTATTCAAATTGCTTATTAGCTGCCTGCCTTTGAAAAAGTTGCTTTTAGGCCGGGCTCGGTGGCTCAGCCTGTAATCCCAGCACTTTGGGAAGCCGAGGTGAGTAGATTGCCTGATCCCAAGGGTTTGAGACCTGCCTGGGCAACTTGGCGAGACCTCATCTCTACAACAAATCAAAAAATCATCCGGGCGTGATAGCGCATGCCTGTAATTCCGGCTACTTGGAAGGCTGAGGCGGAAGGATCGCCGGAGCCCAGCAGGTCAAGGCTGCGGTGGCCGGGAGCGGCCACTGCACTCCAGTCTAGGCGATGGAATCAGACTCCAACTCAAAAAAAAAAAAGTTGCTTTTAAACTCTTTATGCTTCCATTTTTTCATATATAAAAGGAATTTAAATGACACTAAGGTTTTCCTTCTCTAGCTCACAGAGATTGTTGCAAGATTTAAATGAGACAACAAATATGAATACATTTTTAAAAGATGTAAAATCCTCACCAATTTTAAGTGATTGTGTTATAAAGTATTACAAAATTTTTTTAGGTGTGATAATGGTATTGTAGTTATGTTTAAAAGATCCTTATCTTTTAAAGCAGGAGTAAGCACACTTTTTTCAAGGGGCCAAATAGTAAATATTTTAGGCTTTGTGAACCCTAGATTCCCTGTCTGGGAAAGCAGACAGAGTAGGCAAATGAATGGGCGCATCTTTATTCCAATAGACTTTATCCGCAAAACAGGCTCAGTGGCTCAGCCTGTAATCCCAGCGCTTTGGGAGGCCGAGGTGAGTGGATTGCCTGAACCCACAGGTTCGAAACCCGCTTGGGCAACTTGGCGAGACCTCATCTCTACAATAAAGAAAAAATAAGCCACAGACCAGAGTTTTCTGATTCTGTTTCCAAAAAACTTGCTGAAATATTTATGGATGAAATAGTATGATAGTCAGGATTTGCTTCAAAATCATATGGAAAGTAGAAAAGTAGGTAGGGCGAAATTGAAACAGGATTGGCCCTGAGTTGATAATTGTTGAAGATATGTGAAAAGTACGTGAAAGGTTCATGTTATACATCTGTCTGCTTTTGTATATGTTTTAAATTCCCCACTATATGAGGGCCCCCCCAAAAACAGATTTATCTTTTGGAGGGAAAGTCCCTTCTAGTATAGGATTCCCCTACTAGGTAAGTGTTCTAGGAACCCATCAGCATCA
Source organism: Cephalopachus bancanus (assembly GCA_027257055.1). Taxonomy (NCBI): domain Eukaryota; kingdom Metazoa; phylum Chordata; class Mammalia; order Primates; family Tarsiidae; genus Cephalopachus; species Cephalopachus bancanus. The sequence goes on from JAPVLO010000699.1 coordinate 362,888, forward strand.
GTGTATCAAATAGCGTTGTTGTGAGAGGTTGCATTTGGCTTCAGTGAATTTTTTTGACTGGCTCTTCTACCATGACAACCTACCTGCCCACACCATGCTGAGTGTTCAGCAGTTTTTGACCCAAAATGGCACGACCCCCATGTCCCACCCTCCCTGTTCACCCCATCTTGCTCCAAGTGACTTTTTAAAAAATTTCCTTGGATGAAAAAAGTCCTCAATGTTTTGCTGATATGGAAGAGGTGAAGCATAAAACAGCAGAAGGACTAAAAGCCATCAACATTGATGAGTCCAAAAACTGTTCTGAGTAGTAGGAAAAGCACCTTGATAGGAGTATTGCATCAAACAAAGAGTACTTTGAAGGTGACTGAAGTTTAAACTGTAAGGATAAATACACGCTTTTTAAATAAATAAATTCCAGTTTTGGGGGGTTCCCTCCTCATTAAAAAATTTTACAATGTCAAAAAACGTGACATTGTTAATGTGGTTAATAATGTCAACCAAGCAACCACTCACATATCTTTGAGGCCTTGGCTGGGTGGTATAAAGTGAAGCTTCCTCAAAAGTGTGACAATATCATTCCAGCCATTCAGATATGTATTTCCTCTGCTCCACATCAATTAATTCAGAGGTCAAAGATTGAAGTGCCATGGAGTGCACATGGTTTGGGATGAAATTGGTTTCAGGGTAGCTGGTGGCTCTTAGATGCAGTGAGAAAATGAATGGATTTGCTCTTTTTACTGCCCCTCCTCCATCCTTCCTCATTCCTCCTCATGGGCATGTTTTAAAGTCTGCTTCTGTTTCACAGAAGCCAAACAGATAGCCAGATGGATAATGATCTGTGGAAAGGGGTGAGGACAGAGGCTATGATAAGAGTCAACACTGATTCTAGATGCTTAAAGTGTGCTCCCTTATGGAGTCCTTACAACCACCATATGATATAGGACTATTTACATCCCTTGTACAGATGAGGAAATAGGCATAGAGAGGGTAAGCAACTTGCCTGCAGTTACACAGCTAATAAATGTGCTACTGTAGTGGTGCTTAACCACTAGATCATACTGCCTCTCAGGGGACAAAAGAGAGAACTGAAGAGACACAGCCATGCTTCAGAGTTCTTCTAGGTGATAAAATGAACAAATAGGAAAAGGAAGGGGGGAATGCACTGAAACAAGAGTAAGTAGAAACTGGGGATAAAGAATGAGGTAACTGAAAGACTGGTGGGAAAAAAACCAACATGGAGCGTCCAGAAGCTGTGGCTTCTATTTCTTCCTCAGCAATAGTATCATGTGGTTTTTGCTTTGGGGGTTTTTTTGCCTCTAAGGAAATAAACAGGATGCTCAGTTCCTGTCTTATATCTGCAGTCACATTTCTTTAATATCAGAGTAATTTAAGTTGTGAAATAGAAGCAGAAACGTACTGTTTTCTAACAATGACAGAATCTCAACTGTGCTTCCTCTTTCAATAAACAAAATGAAGCATCCTCATGGAAACATGAAGCAAATTATGCAGCATTTTACTGAAAACGTTACTAGGTTTCAAGGTGACTCTTCAAAATAATGAACATGCTCCCGTTTCTGACCTCATGGCAAAAAGGCTTCTCATAAGATTATGTTAAAGCTTGATACATCATTTTCTATCTCCCTCTAGTGCACCCCACTTCCTGTTCTAACGTCATCTCTGCATCCCTTTACCAACAGTGAGATGCTACCTTTCAAAATGAAAAGTTAACCTGTTCTATTGGGATTAGAGAGACCTCACTATAGTTACCCCAAATCATTCACTTCTCTTTCTTCATTTGTAAACTCTTCTTGTGATGATTATGACTGACAATAGTCTTCCTCTTTGGGTTTTATACTATTAGAATCAGTGACCAAAGCACATTTTCTTCCTTAAACAAAGACCTAAAAATGTGGGCACTCTGCCTTTGAGGAAAAAAAATTGGCCAGACCCGGCAGGCTGTGAGGCTGACTTAAAGGTGAGGTCTTGTTATGACTATAGCAAAGGCCTGGTTGCCAAGCATACCAAAAAAAAAAAATGATGTTTGCAGGCTTCTGAAGCATTTTGTTTGAGATTCAGTGATTTCAAACGGTCAAGGAAATAGAATTTAATAAGTTTTTTAAAACTTTCAATTAAAAATCATTGAGGTAAAAATAATCAGAGCAGAAAAAGAATGAAGCGAGGCTTTCGTTACTAGGCAATCTAGAAGCAACACAAACTGTACTCTGGAAGAAAAATGCTTTTTACTCTTTTCAGAAATTAGAATACACAAAAAGTAGTGCCAAGGTTTTTCTTCGGATATAGCTACTGCCTAGCCTGACCTGGGCACTTTCACCCCTTAAATTCTTACACCAGTCTCCAGATCTATGGAAGAGTATTTGCATGCAGGAAGATGCAAACTTAGGAGGGGAGGAGTTAGAATTAGCATTACTGAGTATTCATTATGTGCCAGACACTCTTCTAAATGTTTTCTATCTCTTTGTATTTTGAACCCTATTAGGAAAATACTATTTTTAGCCACATTTTAAAGATGAGGAGACTGAGATCCAGAGAGGCTTTTATAATTGACCCAAGTTGACACAATCAGACAATACTAAAATCCAAGATGACACAATTAGACAATACTAAAATCCTGGCTTCAAACTCAAACAATCTGGCCCAGATTTTATACTCTTAATACCATTCTAATTCCATGGGATTTCTGAATAAGAATTCTTGCTATCTGAAATCATGTTTTTAGATCTCAAATAGATCCCCCACCCCTTCATAGCTGAGAAAACTAAGACTCAGAGAGGTTAAGAGACTGTGACAGTACAATATTTATTTTTATATATTTTCTTATTGCATTTTTGTCATCTCAGTTCCTACAACATGCATCATTTTCTAATCATATTATATAGAGCTTCTGGAATGCAAAGACCATGTCTTATTTATCTTCACATAAATCTAACTTTAGTACTTCTCTTATAGAGTATGACAAATTGCAAAAAGGTCCACATACTCTTCCATCTCTGTATCTACACTTCCTTGAAATGAGGTGTGAAGGTCTTCCCATTAAAATGTAGAGGCTATCTCTTTATTTATTCCAGCCTTTCTTTATGACATTTTCACCTAAGAAAATGTGGTAGAAGTAGTCTTGTGCCAGCTATAACCTAGGCTTTAAGAATCCTAGCATGCTTACATTTTGCCACTGCCTTGAATAAACACAAGCTAGCCTGCTTGAGTATAAGAGACCATATGAAGTTAAGGCCAAGCTGTCATATTTGAGGCTATAAACACCAGACATCCCTCAGCTATACCAATCACTAACTAAAGATGCGTGACAGGGTTCAGGTGAGACTCACTAAGAAAAACCATACCAATTCAACCCTAATTGTTGACTCACATCATTGGAAGCTAAATAAATAATTGTTGCTTCAAACCAGAGAGAGAGAAAGAGAGAGACTCACAGTAAACTAATGTTGAGTGAGGGTCAGAAATCAGGTCTCCTGTGAACTTACATATTTATCTTCATCTACTTCTATCCATAATGCTCTCTTAGGAGATATTTCGTCAAAGGAACAATGGCATCTACAGAGATGCACCACTCAGATCTTCCATCGAGACAAAAACATGTTGTTCAGCTGCAAAGAGTACAGTTAGCAAAGAACGTCAAGCTGTTCAATGCCTTCAACATCCACTTTAACTTTCTAGCTGAGGCCATACTCTTCCTAGGCAGCCCACAGCCAAAGATTCAGCATGGCAAGAATACTAGTACTTGGTCATTTCTGCCCAATGAGAGACTCTTTTTCATGGGTAATCTTTGCCCCAGAGCTTCCTATTGGGCTGATGGAGACACTGTCAACGCTGCTTTATGGTCTAAGGCTCTCCCTACCCAATCCTGTTTTGTCCCTCTTTTCTCTTTCACAGGCATTACCTGTGCAACATTTCTCTTTCTCACCTAATTCTGTGTCAGTTTCTGCTTTCCAGGGAGGACCCAGCTGGCACAGGAACCAAATCTACTTTGTTGATACTTCTAACGTTGAAGATGGAACAAAATAATCAAATGTAGAGGCCAAACATTTGAACAATGTCTTTGCTCCTCTCTCTTATTTTTCTCATACGGGAGGTCTGTCAGTACAGACTGTCCCCAACTTAGAATACTTGACTTAATGACTTTTTTTTACTTCACAATGCTGCAAAAGCAATAAGCATTCAGGTAGAAACTGTACTTTGGGTACTCATACAATCATTCTGTTTTTCACTTGCAGTACAGTAGTCAACAAATTACAGGGGATATTCAACACTGTATTACAAAATAGGCTGTGTGTTAGATGATTTTGCCCAACTGTAGGTTAATGAAAGTGTTCTGAGCACATTTAAGGCAGGCTGGGCTAAGCTGTAGTGTTTGGTAGGTGAGGTGTATTAAATGCATTTTCCACTTACAATGCAAGGGGAAGGAACTCAAAAAAACAACCACCCTGGAATTATCTTTTGTAAAGCAGGCCCCGTGTAGTATAGGCTTCCTCCATTAGGCAAATGTTCTAGGAACCCAACAGCATCTGCGTACCGGCTAGCAATATCATGAGAGGCTGCGTTCAGCTTCAGTGAATTTTTTGCCTATTTCATGATGGGTGACTTAGGAGTGCACTTGCCCACACTTCACTGAGTGTTCAGTAGTTTTTTTTTACCCAAAACGGCATGACCCCCATGCTCCACCCTCCCTATTCCCCCCATCTCACCCCTGAGTGACTTTTTTGGTTTCCCCAATTAGAAAAGTCCTCAAAGAGAAACATTTTGCCAATGTGGAAGAGGTGAAACAAAAACGGCAGAAGCACTAAAAGGCATCAAAATTGTCAAATTCAAAAACTATTTTGAACAGTAGAGAAAGCATCTCGACAGGTATATTGCATCAAAGGGAGAGTACTTTGAAGATGGCTGAAGTTTAAACATGTAAGAATAAATATACAATTTTGTATAAATAAATTTCATTATGGGGGGATCCTTCCTCGTATTTTCACCTTATGATGGGTTTATTGGGATATAACTCCATTGTAAGTTGAGAAGCATCTGTATTAAGATACAACTTTGTGTTTTCATCAGTCTCCTCTATGAAGGTAATTCTCAAGTTATAACATCCCCCCTTAAGAAATTCCTAAAAACAATTTCAATGCAGTGAATTTAGCTGTGTATTCTTTTTAGGTAGGCTCTCTTACTGCCCTATAATTTTTTCCTAACAAGCTGCTGGAAATTCCCTAAATATTCTTTACTCTCATTGCTTTATGCCATGCTCAAATGTCACTCTTCTACAAAGCCTTCCTGTAGTCCCTCAGGCAGAACTATCCCATAGCATCATCACCACCACCACCACCATCATCACTATTGACATCCATTGAATATTAATGACAAGTCTTGGCTTAAAGTTACATGTGAGTTATTTATTTGATCCTTACAGCCACACAATGAGATAGACAGTATTATTGTATCCACTTCACAGATGAGGAGTCAGAGATACAGAGATGTCAAAAGTCACATATCCAGGCCAGGCTCGGTAGCTCAAACCTATAATCCCAGCATTTTGGGAAGCCGAGGCGGGAGGATTGCCTGAGCTCAAGGGTTCGAGACCAGCCTGAGCAGCTTGACGAGACCTCATCTCTACAATAAATAAAAAATTATCCGGACGTGGTAGCGTGTGCCTGTAGTTCTGGCTACTTGGAAGGCTGAGGCAGAAGGATCGCTGGAGCCCAGTGAGTAGATGCTGGGGTGGTCATGAGCGTGCCACTGCACTCCAGCCTGGGCAACAGAGTGAGATTCCAACTCAAAAAAAAAAAGTTCTCTCTTGCCCTCTCTCCCCTCTCTTTTTCTCCCCCCGTCTCTCTCTCTCTCCCCCCGCACCCCCGCGGCCACAGACCCTTTCCCTTTTCCCCTGTGGCCGCCGCTTTAATAAATCTCTTGGTCTTTAAAAAAAAAAAGTCACATATCTGAAAAGAAATGGGACTAAGATTCAAACTCCAGAGCCCATCTCTTAAGGATTATGCTATGAAATATGCTATCCCTGACAATAGTAGATCCTGCTCTTTTCTTTTCTTACAAATCTCTTCTCAATAAGTGAATGGCCTTCCTTTCTGCTGTGGGTTTGGGTGGTTGCTGTCAGAATGGACAAGTTCATGAAACCCGGGAAGGTGGTGCTGGTCCTGGCCAGACACTATTCCAGATGCAAAGTCATCCTGAAGAACATTGATGATGGCACCTCAGACTCCCGATGGGTAAGAAGATTGCCAAGAGGTCAAAGATCAAATCTTTTGTGAAGTTTATAACTATATCACCTCATGCCTACAAGGTACTCTTTGGATATCCCCCTGGGCAAAATCATCGTCAACAAGGATGTCTTCAGAGACCCTGCGCTTAAACACAAAGCCTGACAAAAGGCCAAGGTCAAGTTTGAAGAGAGGTATGGGATAGGCAAGAACAAGTGGTTCTTCCAGAAGCTGTGGTTTTAGATTTTGTTTGTTTGTTTGTTTGTTTCTGTCATTAAAAATGTTTTAAATAAAAAAAGAAGAGAATGACTTGCAATTAAGTCCAATTAGCAGTCAACAGGCCTGGTGGGAGAAAGAGTGAAAGGGAAAGATTGGTTTTGCTCTTGATGCAATTAATCCTGCAGATTTCTCATATCCCTCTTATCTTCCACTCTCTTTATTTTTCTCTCTCCTCAGTCTCCTCTCCTTTCTACTCCTTGAAATTTAAAGTGGAAAACTGGAATAGTTATGGCTCCTAGGTTCAAGCTGTTGATATTATTAGGGTTGTGAATTGGGATGTGGGGGCAAACCTATTCCAGTTCTTCTCTGTTTAAACCTTTGGTTTAGGAACAATGTAATTACTTCCTAGTTCTTATTGCTGGGTGGTGTCCATGTGTGCATCTTCACATGGTAAGGAGGAAAAAGCATAAGTCTGAACTATGTTAAATTGGTAACAATAGTACAACTGACAATCCTGGTTCTCCAATGTATTTGAGATGTGCAGCGTTGAGCAAGATTCACAATCTCCATGTATTTCTATTTTATTGTTTATGAAATAGAAATATAATCTCTAACAAGGTGGTTACTGTGAGAATTAAATGACTTACAGCAATATTCAATAAACAGTAGCTCCTTTCCCAAGATCATTGTCGAAATTTTGTGCTTAATATTCACAGTCAGCTCCATTATGGTCTCTTGAACCATATTTGGTTTTTTGGTTTGTTTTTATTTGTTGTTTTTGTTTTGTTTTGTTTTGTTTAAATGTATGGTACAATTCAAGATTAGATATAAAAGTGGTCATCATACAGGTAAAGGTAAAGTTTGGACCTCCCTTTGGTTCCCACTTCACCTGGTTTGAGATCAGGTACCCTTATTGATGTTATGTGCCCCACCCTCCAGCAGTGTCCTGCTATTGCCAATCCCTTTCTTATAGTATTATGGTAAATGCTGAACCATATTTGTATAAAATTATCTTTTTCTCATCTTTTATGGGAAGGTTTGGCTTTTTTCTATAAGCATGCCATATTTATGTGACTAATAATAGAAAATATATATTAAAAAAGCATATGTCATAATCAGTATACTTTATTTAGATAGACAAATCAAAGTATTTTATAAAGAGGTTGATGTGTAAATTTGACTGGGAGAAATAAATCTTATTGGTGAGTAAGAGAAATTTTGTTCTAATTCATGATATAATAAGAAGGGATGTTAAAGTTCTAATAAGGCATGGAATAGTAAAATGACTATTAATTGAATGTGACCCTTGGGTAATTTATGCTATGAGAGACTAAAATATTAGGGGAAAATGACTTTTTAAACTGCTATTACATTTATTCACACATCCACTCACTCATCCATGTACGTCTTCATCTACCCATCTGTTAATTATTCATCTATCCTCCATCCACATCCATCTTACCACCCATATATCAACTTATTATCCAACTATTCATCTATCTATGCATCCATTCTTCCATTTACCCATCCATTCCACTGACTGACTCAAGGTAGTAAAATTGCAATCCATGTAAACATGTATGAGAAATGGGTTTTACCATTTGAGAGCTTTATATTAATAGGGGAGAAAGAAAAATAGGAAAAGATATGAGATAAATGACCCTAAGAATTGTATAATAAGTCTACAGAGTTCCCAAACATGAGAAATCATATCTCACAGAAGAAAAAGGCAAGCTTCTTGGATGGAAGAGACAGAAATTACTTTAGATATTGAAGATTCTTGAAGAATTTGTGTAATGCCTGTCTTAGTCTGTTTGAACTGCTATAAAACAAACCTCAAACTCATTGACTTTATAGACATCAGAAATTCATTTCTCACAATCCTGGAGGCTGAGAAGTTCAAGATCAAGGTGGCCATAGATTTGGTGTCTGGTAATGGCTCATTTTATGGTTCATAGATGGACATTTCTCACTGTAACCTCATATGGTAGAAGAGGTAAACAAGTTCTCTGGAGTCTCTTTAAAATTAGACTAATCCCATTAAAATTTTGACATATGAATTTGGGAAGGGCACAAATATTCAGACCATAGCATTCTGCTCCTGGCTGTCCCAAAATTCAAATCCCTCTTGCATGCAAAAATCCATTCATTTTATTCCAATAGCCCTCTTAACTCATTCCAGCATCAACCCAAAAGTCTAAATCCAAAGTCTCATATAATATAAATATAATCTAAATCAGATATGGGTGAGATTTAAGGTAAACTCCCCTTCAGCAGTGAGCCTATAAAATAAGCTCAGGACAGGCATAGGACAGACATTTCCATCCCAAAAGGAGGAAATAGAAAAGAAGAAAGGAGTAAGAGGTCCCAAGCAAGTTCAAAACCTTAAGACTTGAGAATAACATTCTCTACCTCAATGCTCTGCCTTCTAGTCCCACTGAGGTGAAGGCCCCATCTTCCAAACACACTGAAGCAAAAGATTTATCTTCCAGACCCACTGGGATGGAGGTCTGCTTCCACAGCTTTGCTGGGCAGCAATTGGAGCACCAAGGCTGCGGGCAGCCCAGCTCCCATAGCATTTTGGAGAGCAACACATTCTTTTTTTTTTTTGGAGTTGGAGTCTCACTCTGTCGCCCAGACTGGAGTGCAGTGGCGCTCCCGGCCACCGCAGCCTCGCCTGCTGGGCTCCGGGGATCCTTCCGCCTCAGCCTTCCGAGTAGCCGGAATTACAGGCGCGCTACCACGCCCGGCTGATTTTTTGATTTATTGTAGAGATGAGGTCTCGCTGCCCAGGCAGGTCTCGAACCCGCGGGCTCAGGCAATCCACTCACCTCAGCCTCCCAAAGGCGCGGGATTACAGGCTGAGCCACCGAGCCCAGCTGAGAGCAACACATTCTACACCAGAGACTCCCAAGCCCTGAGTTGAGAAAGGCAGCAATGGAGTGCAGGAGCAGAGCCCACAGTGTGAGGCAGCAATGGGCAATGACAACTCCACCTTTAAAATCATTCTGCCTTTCCAGGTTCTTGCACTCTGGGCCTGTGGTGGGAAGCACAGCCCCAATGATCTTGATCTTGAAAATGCCTTCATAGCCGGGCTGGGTGGCTCAGCCTGTAATCCCGTCCTTTGGGAGGCTGAGGTGAGTGGATTGCCTGAGCCCGCAGGTTCAAGACCCACCTGGGCAACTTGGCGAGACCTCATCTCTACAATAAAAAAAAATCAAAAAATTATCCAGGCGTGGTAGCGCGCGCCTGTAGTTCCAGCTACTTGGAAGGCTGAGGCGGAAGGATCGCCGGAGCCTAGCAGGTTGAGGCTGTGGTGGCTGGGAGCGGCCGCTGCACTCCAGTCTGGGCGACAGAGTGAGACTCCAACTCAAAACAAAAAAAGAAAAAAGAAAATGCCTTCATGGTTATTCTTCCATTGTCTGGGACTATAGGTTCTGGCTTCTGGTTAAAATGGTTGACTAATCTCCCCATTGTTTTGATGATTAGTTCCTAGCTTCTGTTGAGATGGCTGATCTATACTAATCTCCTTGCCACATTTGTCAGCACTGTTGTGTTCTCTCCTGAACAAGTTTTCTCACTCCTTTCAATATGAATAGGCTGAGAGTTTTCCACTTTTGTTGTTTGCTATTTGTTTGTTTGTTTTGAATCAAGGTCTCACTCTGTCGCCCAAGTGAGAGTGCAGTGGCACAATCATGGCTCACTGCAGTCTCAAACTCCTGGGCTCAAGTCATCCTCCTTTCTCAGCCTCCCAAGTAGCTGGGTCTACAGGTGCATGCCACCATACCCGGCTAATTTTTTTAAAATTTTGTTGTGGAGACAAGGTCTCACTATGTTGCCTAGGCTGATCTCAAACTCCTGGGCTCAAGCGATCCTCTTGCTTTGGCCTCCCAAAGTGCTGGGATTACAGGTGTGAGCCACCACACCCAGCAATTTTTCAAATTTTAAGATCTGCTTCCTTTCTCATGAATAATTCTGTCTTTGAATAATTTCTTTCTTCTCACATTTTACTATAAGCAGTCAAGAGAAACCAGGCTACTCCTTCAACATTTTGCTTAGAAATTGCCTCAGCCAAATATCTGATTTCATTGCTCACAAGTTCTACCTTCCACAAAATACTAGAACATGAACCTAATTCAGCCAAAGTCTTTGTCACTTCATAACACGAATCATCTTTTCTCCAGTTTCCAATAACATGTTTCTCATTTCCACCTGAGACCACATCAAAATGGCCTTTACTGTCCATATTTCGACCAACATTATGTTTACAACCACTTAGATATTCTCTAAGAAGATCGAGGCTTTCTCTACAGTTCTCCCCTTTTCTTTCTGATACCTCAGCAGAATCAGCTTATAAAGTCCACTCATGGTAATGGAGGCTCTTTCTAGCTTGCACCTCAAAACTGTTGCAGCATTTACCCATTATCCAGTTCCAAAACTGCTTCCACATTTTTAAGTATTTGTTACAGTAACACCCGACTTCTCAGTATCAGAGCATGATGGTCTTCTTGACCTTATCTGATCCGTTTAATTACCCTGCGACATGGTTTTTGAAAGGATAGACCAAGAGCGGGAAATGTACTTTTTTTTTTTTACTCTTCTTCCTAAATCTTAATACAATGATGAGAAAGTAGAAGCTATGCTTTTGGAGAAATGCACACTTTAGATAAAATTAACTTTGCCGACTTTGCCTCTTCAGAAACAGACTTCCCGGTGCCAGGTATCAGAGGTATCTCATAGAGGCAATCAAGCTTGACTAAAGTAAAGGGAATTTACAAGGTCTAAGACATCATGCATTGGTGAAGGATTGTAAAAGTCATGAAACTTGTAATTACAAAAGTTATGACTGCGCAGAGAAGGAGCAGGTAGGGATTCAATCTTCCAGTAGAACTGGGCCCTATCTACAGGGAAATCAAGGATCCCCTGAAGCTACCCACTGGGAATGCCTAGGAGATAAGGGGGAGTGCACCCTCCATTAGCTCTAAAGAGTGTCGTGTTCGGGAAGATACAGGAGAATTAGAACCCTTGTCACACCCTTCTCTGGGAGCTATGATAATATGGGCAGACATTAATGGGTCTCTGTGTCACAGAATCACAGGTGGTCGATAAGAAAATCACAGCAGTCATGTCTATCTGATCGCAACATCTCCAAGGAAAGAATTTAAGCCAGGGCTTTAGGGGTCTACGGGGCCACACTCATCTAGAGTATAGGTCCGCTCTCTGTCTGTGGAGAGTGAACTTATCTTAAACAATCTTTTTTTTTCTCACCTCTGTGTGTTGCAATTCTTTGCATTTACTCGGATCTCTGGGTTGCCAGCGTGCACCTCTGGCTTGCCGACTCTGACGGTGCTGCTCCCTCTCCATCCATCCACCCTCACCCTATCCGGACCCTAACAGTTTTTACTGTAAATAGTTTATTTGGGAGATAATTCAAAAAGTTCTGGCAGATGAATAGAGTAGTTTGTCGGAGAAGGGAAGGAGCCAATAAAAGCTGTATTATCAAGTAAGTTTCCTCTGCAGGCAACTGGAGCTCAATCACACTGGGAAACTCTGGAAGTCAGTGTAAAACAAACACATGCAAGAATTATTCTACTGAAGGGGCAAGAGAATGAAGTTATTTATATACCAACTCTCATCTGACATTGATTAAGAATTGGTTCCAGGGAGACATTAATTTCTTGGCATTTTTGGCCTGCCATGTGCGTGGATAGAAAGGACTTCAGTGACCAGAGAAAATCCTCAGGAAAAGAGATGAGATTTTGGCAGCTGTAAATCAAGCGTGTTCACTAAAATGGTAAGGCTCAAGTAGATATGAAGAGATACAGACAGTTAATGCTTTACTAGTAGAATCTAGAAGAAGGGCACTTATAAAAATGATTGGGAGCATGATTAAAGGGTGAATCAGAATATTTGTGAGTCATATATAATTTTAAAAACCATATTTAATATAATATAATTTTATACTTACCAATAAAAATACTTTTGGTTTTTATATTTTTGGTTGGTAAATATATAGAGAAGATAGTAATTTTCAAAAGAGTTCAGCATCAAAGTATAACATTGAGACAGATGAGTCTCAGAAGGATCCTTTGAAATGCTCATGTTTGTTTTTGGTTTAAAATATTTGAGAGGGCTGAGCCAGATTTCTCATTACAAAATGGTACCTAAAGAGAAAAGCATTTGCTAAAGTGGACCTTCTATGTTGTTTTTCTAGCCAAAGGAAAACAAGGTATAGCTATTTCAACTGAAAAGGAAAGATGAAATTGGGATTCCCATTTCATTTACCTCTTTAGAGCCACGTTGAAAGTATATCTCAGTAGGGGAAAAAAATGGCCTTTGGCAGATGCATTTAACAGAAGATTCAGTTTCTAAATACATTCTCAGCAAAATTAAATGGATTTGCCATGTTCCAATTCAACTTAGTTATGCCCCATGAAATTGAGAAGTTTCCTATAAATTGCATTTTAGAAACCATTAAAAAATCCTCAAGTAATAATTTCTAGGGAGGAAAAAATAAAAGAACTACAGAACAAGTCACTAAAATCAGCTATTCATAATTAATTTTCCTTTCTTAATAGAAATGACTGACCTATCCCTTTGCTGAATTCCATTTTGGGCAAAAATATTTTTATGTTAATCTAAGAGTTCATTCTTCAGACAAAATATACTGATAGGGTCTTAGTTTAGGTCTAAACTTTGGATCAAATATCTCTAGTGAATTTATATCTATAAACTGATTTGTATAAGCATCTTTGACTGGAGGAAGTTTGCTCCAGCACCTGAAAAAGAGTCAGAAATAGACTTTTGAATATAAATCTCTGGTCTGGTGTCTGAACTCTCTGGAGAGATGAGCTAATAAGAAAAACTGAGGGATCCATTTTCATGAGAAATTCTGAATACACAGGTCACAAGAAGCATTGTACTATAGCTCTGCTGAGGACAGTGAATGAAAGTTGAGGGAACAGAATGTCAATTTGGTGACTTGAGGGTTCACAATTCTGGAGTATCTGGGTCATCAGAACCCTCCCAGAGCAGCACGAAGTAGCAGATACCCTTGAAGGATTCAAGAGGGGAAAGAAAGAAAGCTTTCTCACAAGCCACTAGAAAGGGATTTTGCAGCCGGGCTCAGTGGCTCAGCCTGTAATCCTACGCTTTGGGAGGCCAAGGTGAGTGGATTGCCTGAGGCCACGGGTTCGAGACTCACCTGGGAAACTTGGCGAGACCTCATCTCTATAATAAATCAAAAAATTAGCCAGGCATGGTAGCACGCACCTGTAGTTCCAGCTACTTGGAAGGCTGAGGCGGAAGGATTGCCAGAGCCCAGCAGGTCAAGGTTGCAGTGGCTGAGAGTGGCCACTGCACTCCAGTCTGGGTGATGGAGTGAGACTCCAACTCAAAAAAAAAAAATAAAAAGAAAGGGATTTTGCAAAACCAGTGAAATCTGGACTTTTCTTTTTAACATGACCACCTTAGTACCCACAGGCTGGAGAAATTTGGGTTGACAATGAATGAAAACAGTACCAAGTTAACATGCATCATTGTGTCATATGCCTTTGCAGATAATAATTATAGAAATTTAGGAATGGCTCTTAATAATTATGTGAATGGAAAGTAGTAAATTCAGATAATACAAATGCAATCAGTTGTGCAGTGTTCTGTCATCTTGATAAATTACATTTGCCAAAAAGATATTTTAAATATATCTGTTGTTTGCTCCACTGAGTGCCTACCTAGTTAATGGAGAATGCCATGGATTTAGAGGGTTAAAAACCCTAAATTCTGGTGTTTTAATTAGGCCATTGAATAACTTTTTGACCTCAGTCAAATTTTATGTGAATGATTAAATTATTACTTCTAAATCTTCACCCCACCCCCAATTAATACCACTGGTAGAGCCTCATTGTGGATAGAGAGTATTTTCCTGCTTCTTGACTTTGGCCTTGGCCATGTGACTTACTTTGGCCAATGACATGTGGGCAGAAAAAGCAGTGCTTCAGTTCCAAGTGTAAGCTTCTAAAGGCCGTACATAGGTCCACTTGCTTTCTTGTGCCCCCACTATCATCGTAAGAAAAATATACTCCAATTGGCCCACTGGTCCAAGAAAGATGAGTATCATATACAGCAAAACCAAAGACTTAAAATGTGAAACAGAACTGCACAAGCCACAAAAGCTGAGATCAGCCAAATTCCAGCTAGCCCAGAGATGCATTCACTAAGCACATGTTTATTGTTACAAGCTGCTAAAATTCTATGGTTATTTGTTATGCAGCAGTAGCTGACTGATTGCTCCTCTGGCTGGATATGTTAGTTCTGTATTTAATGACATTCACTAAGTAGTAGAAAGTCTTTCAACCGAAGCTGAAGAACCATATGAAATATGCAGAGGCTGAGCCTCAGATAAACAGCATACCTTTAATTTCTGATTTTCTTTTTATTTTTTGAGTTGGAGTCTCACTCAGTCACTCAGATTAGAGTGCGGTGGCCGTTCCCGGTCACCACAGCCTCGACCTGCTGGGCTCCAGCGATCCTTCCACCTGAGCCTTCCAAGTAGCTGGAACTACAGGCACATGCTACCATGCCTAGCTAATTTTTTATTATTGTAGAGATGAGGTCTCACCAAGTTGCCCAGGTGGGTCTTGAAACGACAGGCTCAGGCAATTCACTCACCTCGGCCTCCCAAAGTGTGGGATTACAGGCTGAGCCACCGAGCCCAGCCGTAATTGCTGATTTTCAAAGCAAAAGCTTCAGAATGAGCCCCTTACTTATTTATTGAATGAAAATAAATAGGTCTGTTAGACAGGTGTGAGAGAAAGGAGAATCAACATGCTCTAAATTTTGGGAAGCACTTGTATTTTTGGCTTACAGATTTTAAGCCAAATGTATCCAACCAAGGTTTACCTTTGAGGACCAGCAATCATTAGCCTCCTCACCAGCAAGACAGCTCTGTACTCATTTTTTATGATAGCTTTATGACTATATCATGTTACTTCTTCACATAGAGAAATAAGAGTATTCAACCTCCTTCAATATGGAAAGTTGCCCTTGTCCTTTGTTTTTCTTTCTTTTCTTTGCTGCATTAGAAGGATCTACAAAAACCTAAATCACCACCAGCACCACTGTGTCAGACAGAATGCAAACATAGCCCTCTCCTGCTGGAGCTGAGTCCCTCAAGCTAATGATTTTTAAGGTCACCAAGTTATATTGATGAAGAAAGGGGGGTGGAGGAGAGGCGTGTGCTTGTGTGTAGATAAATAAGATGTGGAGCTGAACCCTGGAAGGACTAGGAAAAGGCAGAGAAAGATATAGGTAAGGTTGGCTAGAAAATGGCCTCCCAAATCTGGAAACTGTAAATGTTAACTCACATGGAAACAAGATCTTTTCAGAGGTGATTAAGATAAAGATTTTCAAATGAGGAGATTGAGACTTCCAGCAAGATGGCAACGGGGCAACTTGGTCTATGAAACCCTCTGCAAAGGAGGCGCAGAGAGTCTCTGGCTCTCTCCCCTGGGGCTGCAGACCCCAACATTGGCAGCCTGCTCTTCACACAGAACTTGGCCCGTCGCCACCACTCGGGCATCGCAGTGGTCTGGACAGCCACTGCAGCCACAGACACAGCAGCTGCCCGTGCCACCGCAGCCTCCATGGAGGCCATAGCGCATCACACCACCCATGCCTGAGGCAATCCACGACTTCAGTCCTTGAAGCCCCTGCAGGCAAGATCTGCTGGGATTGCTGCCACCTCTGCTGGCACCTTGACGTCCTGCCGGCCTTGGGTCTCCTCCCATGTGCCCTGAGGCAGGCTTCCATTTTGGGCCTCAGCCCGGCTCCTGTCTGGCCCCACCCACTCTGGGGCGAGCAGCTGAGATAGTACCACCTGCTGGCGATTCAAGGTAACAACACTGAAACGGGAGAAACAAGCTTGAAAAAGAGACACAGGCCAGATTTGAGTGGTGAACGGAGGGTGATGTGAACTGTCCTTCACAGCAGGCCAGGGGCAACTAACCTTAACTGCGAACTAAGTTACCAGCTTGAAAAGAAAGCTAGAAATCAGAACTAAAAGGACATTGAACTTAAACAAAAAGTCTCAGAGTGTGCTCAATTGGTTCTGTTAGTTTAATGCCTTAATTCTATTCCTACTGTTTTGTTCCTTTTTTTTCCTTTCTTTTCCTCTTCCTTTTCTTCTCTTTTCTCCTCTTTGTAAACCATATCTTTGTATAGAGGAACAGCACAACAATAAGGTGGTTGGTTAGCTTGTATGTTAGTATTATTGTATGTTTTATTTTTTTTGTATGGGAGTTGGTTAGTCTGTAGCTGTGGTCTATTGTTTTTATCTGTTTCAGTTTAGGTCTCTCTCTCCATTTGTTGGTGCTCTCGTCTGTTTCCCCCCCTTACTCCTCTCTCTCTCCACCCCCTCTTCCCCCCACTGTCTGCTCCAGTCTCTTCCCTCTGGTAACCACATTTTATTTCAGGGAGTAAATCTACAGCCCCACTGCACGGACAGATTCCAAGGCAGTGGGAAGTGGGTTTCAGATTAACCATACACCTGTCGGCGAACCAGGACCTGCAGATAGATTTTTTAATCATAGCTCCACCCTTAAGTAAATCTCAAAACTGCAAAAAGGACCACCCCCAACCTACAGTGCAACTCCAGAATTGAACAAAGTAAGAGGACATACATAAAGAATAAGAGATTGAACAAACAGAAGTAAAATCAATCCCTCTACCCCTGAATAAAAGAATTAAAGAAGATGGTGATGTGGAGGGAAGGAAAAAGTAGGGAGGGGGAAAAAAACCACACAAATGAAGAAAAACCAAAAGAAGAATATAGTTCTCACACAGACCCCGGGGAGATCAGACACTAAGAAAACAGATTCCGGAACACAAATAATGAAGAGCCCCCAGAATGACTAGTCACATGCAACAAACCCAGACATCAAGACATTAATAGAGAGAACTTAAAAAATTGAGGAGCAACAAGAGGAAAATAGGAAGGAGCTGATGTCAGAAATAAGAGCAGTAAAGAACACTGTAATGGAAATAAAGAACAAACTAATAAGCATGGAAAGCAGAATTAGCCAAGCAGAAGAAAGAATCTCAGAGCTTGAAGACCAAAACATAGAACTAACCCAAACTGTCAAAAACATAGAAAAGAAGCTCAAAAAGACAGAACAAAACCTTCAAGAGTTGAATGATCACTTCAAGAGACAGAACCTAAGAGTAATTAGCCTTCCTGAGGCAGAGAGAGAAACAGAGGTCACACTGGAACAAACATTTCATGAAATCATTCAAGAAAACTTCCCTCATCTCATCAAGAATGAAAAAAATTCAAACACAAGAGATTCAGAGAACCCCTGCTAGACAACAAATGAGAAGACCAACTCCCAGACATATAATAATTTGCCCAAACAAAGTAGGTATAAAAGAAAAAATCCTAAAGACTGCAAGAGAAAAAGGTCAGACTATGTACCAGGGAAGACCAATTAGAAGAGCAGCAGATTTATCTACAGAAACCCTCCAGGCTATGAGAGCTTGAAGCCCTATCCTCAAATTTCTAAAAGATAAACAATTTCAACCGAGAATAACATACCCAGCAAAGCTAAGCTTCATCAGTGAGGGAGAATTGAAATCTTTCCCAGATATCCAATCCCTAAGAACCTACGCTGCCACAAGACCACCCCTACAAGAAACACTTAAGAAAGTATTGAACATAGAAGAAAAGGAAAAAAAGAACAAAAACGTTCTTCACAAGAGTACTGGCAAAAGATTAAAAACACACATGATCCAACTCTAAAACTAAAAGAAAGACAGCACACAAACAGGAAGAACAACAACCCTGTAAGAACATTATGATAGGGATCAACTCTCACATTTCAATAATTAGTTTGAATGTGAACAGACTAAATGCACCACTGAAAAGATATAGAATGGCAAAATGGATAAAATATCACCAGGCAGCAATCTATTGCCTTCAAGAAACTCACCTCACTAGAAAGGACACTCATAGACTCAAAGTAAGAGGACGGGAAACAAATTTTCAGGCGAATGGAACACAAAAGAAAGGAGGAGTCACAATCTTAATCTCAGACAAAATACCCTTTAAGCTATCAAAAATTTAAAAAGATACAGAAGGCCACTACATAATGATAAAAGGTTCTATCCATCAATAAGAAATATCCATCCTAAAAAATATGCACCAAACATAGGAGCACCAACTTTCATAAAGCAGCTCCTAGGTAAACTAAAAAAAGATATCGACTCCAATACCATCATAGCTGGGGACTTCAATACCCCACTCACAACCCTAGACAGATCATCAGGACAAAAACTCAGCAACCAGATCCAAAACCTCAATGTGACTCTTGATCAAATGAACTTAATTGATACCTACAGAACCCTCCATCCAAAGACCACAGAATACACATTCTACTCATCACCACATGAAATGTACTCTAAGATCGACCACATACTTGGCCATAAATCAAGCATAAGCAAATTTAAAAGGACTGAAATTTTGCCATGCACCTACTCGGACCACAGTGGAATAAAAATAATCATTAACACCAACAAGGTCCCCCCAAAACCCACAAAGACATGGACACTAAACAGCATGATGCTAAACAACTCCTGGGTCAATGATGGAATCAAAACAGAGATTAAAAGATACCTGGAAACAAATGAAAATGAAGAAATATCTTACCAAAATCTCTGGGATGCCATGAAAGCTATAGTAAGAGGGGAATATATATCTCTACAAACACACATGAAGAAAATGGAAGGATCACAAATTAACAGCCTAACAAGCCACCTAAAAAAGCTGGAAAAGCAAGACCACAAAAACCTAATTTCAGCAGAAGAATCCAGATCACCAAAATAAAAGCCCAAATCCAGGACATAGAAGACAAAAAGAAAATACAAAAAATCAATGAAACAAAAAGTTGGTTCTTTGAAAGGATAAACAAGATCCATGGTCCCCTAGCTAGACTGACCAACAAAAAGAGAAAAAAAGCCCAAGTAAACACAATCAGAAACACAAAAATGAAGTCACATCTGATCCTAAAGAAATACAAAAGATCATCAGAGACTACTATGTACACTTGTATGGAAACAAACTTGAAAACTTTTCAGAAATGGAGGACTTTCTGTCATCACAAAACCTGCCTAGGTTGAAACAAGAAGAAATTGAGACCCTAAATAGACCAATAACAATCAAGGAAATTGACTATGTAATAAGAAAACTACCCTACAAAAAAAAAGCCCTGGACCAGATGGCTTTACAGCAGAATTCTAAAAGACATTGAAGGAGGAGCTTATACCAACCCTACTGAAGGTATTCCAGGAGATTGAGAAAGATGGAACTCTCCCCAAATCATTTTATGAAGCTAACATCACATTGATACCCAAGCCAGGTAAAGACCCAACAAAGAAAGAGAACTACAGGGCAATATCTTTGATGAACATAGATGCTAAAATTCTCAACAATATCCTAGCAAACCGAATTCAACAGCACATCTCAAAAATCATCCATCATGACCAAGTAGGCTTCATCCCTGGGATGCAAGGCTGGTTCAACATTTGTAAAACCGTAAATGTAATTAAATATATCAACAGATGTCAAAACAAAAACCACATGATTATATCATTAGATGTAGAAAAAGCTTTTGATAAAATCCAGCATCCCTTCTTGATAAAAACCCCTCGAACAGCTAGGCATACGGGGAACATACCTCAAAATAGTAAAAGCCATCTACGAGAAACCCACAGCCAGCATACTCCTAAACAAACAAAAACTGAAACCATTTCCCCTGAAAACTGGAACAAGACAAGGATGCCAACTCTCAACCCTCCTGTTCAATATAGTATTGGAAGTCCTGGCTAGAGCAATCAGAGAAGAGAAGGCAATCAGGGGTATTCAAATAGGAAAATAGGAAGTCAAGTTATCTCTCTTTGCAGATGAAATGAACGTGTACCTTGAAAACCCAAGAGAATCTGTCAAAAACCTCCTTACACTGATAAAGGACTTTGGCAAAGTCTCAGGATATAAAATAAATGTGTAAAAGACAATCTCATTTCTTTACACCAATAATAAACAAACAGAAACCCAAATAAAAACCACAATTCCATTCACAATAGCCACACACACAAAAAATGAAATACCTTGGCATCTTCCAAACCAGAGATGTGAAAGACCTTTACAATGAAAACTACAAAACACTGCTCAAAGAAATCAAAGATGACACAAACAAGTGAAAAAATATCCCATGCTCATGGATGGGAAGAATCAACATTGTGAAGACGTCCATCTTACCTAAGGCAATCTACAGATTTAATGCAACACCCATCAAATTACCAGCAACATTCTTCTCAGACCTAGAAAAAACAACACAGGAACTCATATGGAAACACAAATGACCAAGAATAGCCAGAACAATCCTCAGCAAAAAAAACAAAGCAGATAGTATCACATTACCAGACTTCAAACGTTACTATAAAGCTACAATCATCAAAACAGCTTGGTATTGGTACAGGAACAGGCATATAGATCAATGGAATAGAATTGAGATTCCAGAAGCCAAACCTCAATTTCTCAACCAACTCATCTTTGACAAAGCCTCCACCACCTACCACTGGGGAGAGGAGAGCCTATTTAGTAAATGGTGCTGGGAAAACTGGCTGACCACATGCAGAAGATTGAAACAGGCCCCCTATCTATCCCCATACACAAAAATTAACTCTAAATGGATCAGAGAACTAAATGTAAAACCTCAAACCATAAGAACCTTAGAAAATGAAGGACATACCCTCATGGAAGTTGGAACTGGCATCCAATTCCTGAACAAAACCCAAAACCCACAGGCCATAAGAGATAAGATAGACAAGTGGGACCAAATTAAACCGACAAGCTTCTGAAAAGCCAAAGAAACCATCAAGAGAGCATGGAGACAGCCTACAGACTGGGAAAAAGTATTTGCCAACACCAAGTCTGACAAAGGCTTAACATCTTGGATCTACAAGGAACTCAAACGTGCTGAAAAGAAAAAAACAAACAACCCCATTATAAAATGGGCAAAAGAAATGAGCAGACACTTCACAACGGAAGACATCTGAGCAGCCAACAGACACATGAAAAAATGTCCAACTTCACTAATTATCAGGGAGATGCAAATCAAAACCACACTGAGATACTACCTAACTCCAGTCAGAATGGCAATTATCAAGAGCTCAAAAAATAACAATTGCTGGAGAGGGTGTGGCGAAAAGGGAACACTTCTACACTGCTGGTGGCAGTGCAAACTAGTACAACCTCTATGGAAAAGAGTATGGCGATTCCTAAAAGCTCTAAATATTGACCTTCCATACGACCCCGCAATCCCCCTACTGGGAATATACCCTGAAGAACTCAAGTCACTCTATAAAAAAGATACCTGCACACATATGTTTATCGCAGCATTGTTCACAATACCAAGAACCTGGAAGCAACCATGCTGTCCATCAAAAGAGGACTGGATTAAAAAAATGTGGTACATATACATTATGGAATACTATGCAGCCATAAAAAAGAACAAAATCATGAATTTTGCAACAACCTGGATGGAACTGGAGTCTATAATACTGAGTGACCTCTCACAGAAACAAAGATCTGAGTATCACATGTTCTCACTCATATAGTGAACCTTGAACATCCAATGTAATACTATAAGAAAATGACTGACAGTGGTGGGAAACTATGGGGGGGAGGGGAAGGGAGATGGGATTAATGGTAGTAAATATCTGTCTGGGGATGGGAAGACACCTCTTATCAACAAGGATGCCTGAAGGAAGAATATTTGTATACCTAACCCTTAACTGTACTCTACAATATCATAATAAAAAATATTGATCAAAAATTTTAAAAAATAAAATAAAATGAGGAGTTTATCCAGAATTATTGGAGTGGGCACAAAATACAATCATATGTATCCTTATAAGAAAGAAGTAGAGGGAAATTTGACAGACAGAAGCAGAGAAGACAAAGTGATCACAGAGGCAGAGATTGAAGTGATAAGCCCACAAGCTAAGGAAGCAAGCAGCCATCAGGAGCTGGAAGAAGCAAGGACTCCAGAGAGAGCTTGGCCCTGCTGACACCTTGATTTCAACCCAGTGACACTGTCATGATCTTTAACTCAATTGCATCTGCAAAGATCCTGTTTCTGTAGAAGGTAACATCCCCCGCCCCCATCTCTAAAGCTCTGTTTCTCTTCTCTGCTGCCTAAGCAGATGCCAAACTGGGTGGATGAGGTCATAGTTTCCCCTACTTGTAGGTATCCCAATCTCTAGGAACTATTTTATTCCTCCACTTTCAACACTTCACATGGCTTTCCATGTGGAAGACAGAAAATCATTTTATAGTTATTTCTTAAGTCTTATTTTCTAAAACAAGATTAAGAATATAGGCACATATGTTCCTCAACTAGCGGAACTTACAATGCAAAGATACATTTATACATTTCCTTTTTTTTTAATGAATCATTACCATGTCCTAGCCTAGAGACACTCAAGAGGTATGGTCCAATCCAGCTTTTGCCCATTGTCCCAATGACTCTGAACATTGCCCAGAAGCCAATTCAGTTCTTCATGGTTTGTTCAAGGACAATTAGAGTTCAGGCTGATCTTTTTTATCTCCCTGAGTTAGAGAACTCAGCAAGTCCTGAGGCTGTCCCCATATCTGGCAGTCTGCTTAATAATCACTCCTCCTCGGCTTCTAAGCACTTTTGAGGAAGGAGATCAGTCACTGGCAGAACCAGCTACTGGTTATGGATTTATTAACTTAGCCCCTTCTGAGTGCTCAGATAAACTTCAGATGCAAAGAAGACTTGTCAAGAGTTAGAGGAAAAGTCCTATAAGCTACACATTGTCAATAAAACTCAATTGAATTCACATTGTCAATAAAACTCAATTGAATTCACTTTCTTATTCTTCTGCTTGTCTTTAAAATTTCAAATTGATTTTTTTCTGAATTCACAGTGTGACCCAGGTAATGCTGTTTCCAGTTGTTGGCAAGGAGTTTTTAATAAAATAGCAATAATGCGGTGCTGCTTTAGCAAATTCAGCAAGTGTATCACATAAAAGAGAACCCCCACACACAGCTCTTTTAGGGAGCTCTCTTGCACTCCTCTTTTGGGAAGGAGTGTGTGTGTGTGTGTGTGTGTGTGTGTGTGTGTGTGTGTGTGTGTGTGTATCTTGGCCAAACACATTTCTCCTTCCCACTCCCTTTTGGTTGTACACCTGCAATTTGATCTTGCACTGTAATAACTCAATTTTGTTTAATCTAATTGCACTTGACTGAAAATGAAAAGCAATGTTTATATGATATATTGAAAGATTTGTAAGAGAAAACTATTTAACCTTCTAGCAGATTGTAACTATTTAATGCAGGGTTTCCTAGCCTTGTCACTGTTGACATTTGGGGCTGCATAATCTTTTGCTGTCTGGAGGAATGTCCTGTGTATTATAGGATGTTTAGCATCATCCTTGACCTCTACCCACTAGATACATAAGTATATCAGTAGTGCTCCATTTCCTTATTTGGGACATCCAAAAAGTCTCCAAATATTGCCAAATGTTCTTGGAGGATAGGAGGGTGGGTGGTTGAGAACCACTAATTTAAATTGTAAACTCATTTTTAAAAGGTGCTTGGGCCAGGTGCAATGCCTCATGCCAGTAATTCATTCCAGCACTTTGGGAGGCTGAAGCAGGAGGATCGCTTGAGGCCAGGAGTTCAAGACCAGTATAGGAAACATAGGGTGGCCCCTCCCCCTGACTCTACAAAAAATCAAAAAATTTAGCCAGGCATGGTGGTGCACGCCTGTAGTCCCAGCTGAAGGCTGAGGCAGGAAGATCACTTCAGCCCAAGAGATTGAAGCTGTGGTGAGTCATGATCATGCCACTGCACTCCAGCCTAGGCAACAGAGTGAGACCTTGACTCAAAAATAAAATAAATAAAATAAAAGATACCTGAAGCAGTCCAAGGGAAATTGTGTTGGAAATGTACATTAGAAAGCTTGGTAGCCAGCCTCCAAGATGGTACTCAATAAACATGCTCCCTGGTATTTCTGCCCTTATGTGGTCCTTCCCCACACTGAATAGGGCTGGCCTGTGCAACCAATAGAATATTGTGGAAATGACAGAGTGATATTTTTAAAACTAGATTGCTGCTTTAGATTACTTGCTCTGGGGGGAAACTAGCTGCCATATCATGAGAACACTCAGCAGCCCTGTGGAAAGGTCCACATGGCAAGAGCCTCATGAGATTCCTGTTGCAAATGGATCTTCCAACCCTTGTCAAGCTATGAAATGACTACAGCCCTGGACAACATCTTGACTACAACCTTAGGAGAGGCCCACAGCCAGAATCACCCAGCAAGCCATTCTTGAATTTCTGATGTACTGAAACTGATTACTGTTTATTATTGTTTTAATTTGTTACACAGCAATAGATAATGAATAGAATTTAGAACAAATATCGATTTCGAGCAAAGAAAACATTTCTGTGTCCAATATTTATCTACTTAGTCAAAGAGACTGTGCTACTTTTATGGTTAAACAGAATTTTTAAGAGTAGAAAACTATGAATCATAGCATAGCTAACAGAAGGGGGATAGAAGCAGGTCAAAAGAATAAAGCTAGAGTTTTTGTTAGGAAGAAACAGAAAGCCTCCTTTGTCTGGGTAAGTTTAGGAAGATCCCTGTATTCTAAAATAATGGTATTAAGGAAATAAATGCTTGATTCAATTAATAAATACATGTTTTTATCTTTGAATATGTTGGATTTTATTTATTAATAAATTGAATTCCACTTAGAATGTCCTTATAAGTCATGACAATGTAAGTCCTTGTTTAAAATTTTAAAATGATCACAGTTTGCTTTGTGAGACATCTGCACATGGAATTTATATAACCATACAATTACCAGATTATTTGTCCATTGATATTTTTGGAATGGTACGTAAACTGACCCTCTCACATAAGAATAAATCTGAGGAATAAAATTTACTTGCTATTGACGTTTCCTTGCCCACTAAACAATTTTCTCAAACCATTAAAGAATGATAAACATGGTTGAGCATGGTGGCTCACACCCATAATCCCAGCACTTTGGGAGGCTAAAACAAGAGGATTATGTGAGCCCAGGAGTTCGAGACCAGCCGGGGCAACTTAGCGGGATCTTATCTCTATGAAAAAAAATCAAAAATTTAGCTGGGTTTGGTGGCGCATGCCCATGGTCCCAGCTACTCGTGAGGCTGAGGCAGAAAGATTGCCTGAGGCCAGGAGGTTGAGACTGAAGTGAGCTGTAATGGTGCTACTGCCCTCCAACCCTGTAAAATAAGATCCCCCTCAAAAAATAATTATGAAAAATTAATAGATAAGCAAATTGTGGTATGAAATACTACTCAGTGATAAAAAAAAAGGAATGAATGGTTGATACACACAGTGATACTGATGAATATCAAAATAATTGTGCTGAGTGAAAAAGGCCAGACAAAAAGAGTACATACTTTATGATTTGATTATTTGATTTATATACATTCTAAAAAATGAAAACCTATCTGTGGTATCACAAAGCAAATCAATGATTGCCTGGGAATGGGGTAGGGTGGGGCAGGAGGAAGTCATAAAGAAACACAAAAAAAACTTTGAAGGTGATGGATATGTTCATTATCTTACTTACAGTGATGATTTCATAGATGTAAACATATGCCATAACCTATCAACGTGCTCACTTTAAATATGAACAGTTTATTATATGTCAATGTTACCTTGGAAAACTATTTTTGAAGTGATGGATAACATCATATCATACAAAATAAATGGTGGCATGATAATACAGAAACAGCAAAGAAGTAGAACATAGACAAAAGTAGTCATGTTGTCATCTGAATTCTTAATAATCTTATTCAGTCATTGGAACAAAAAAAAATGCTGGACTCTGTGAGCTTAAGTTTGCTGTTCTACAATTCAGTGGCTTCTTTTCAAAGATATTGGGTAACAAGTAAACCTAACTAATGTTGGGTTCCCAGAGACAACACAGATTGCTTTCTTGATTTCTTTTTCCGCTAGTTTGTCGGTGCATAGAAATGCCACCTGTTTTTATATGTTGATTTTGTGTCCTGCAACTTTACTGAATTTGTTTGTCAGTTCTAAGAGTTTTTTGGTGAAGTCTTTAGTTTTTCTATCTATAAGATTACGCATCTGCAAACAGGGACAATTTGACTTCCTTCTTCCCAATTTGTTTTTTATTTCTTCCTCTTGCCTAATAACCTGTACCTCAGAACCCAGGACTTCTCTAGTTCTTCTTTCCTTTATTCTTACTACAATCTCTTGGTAATGCCCCACAAGACTAGCTATGGAGTGAGAGTGGTCTCTCTTGCACCTCTGTTTTATTGTCTCTCAAAATAAGGACAAAAACTTTTCTGCTGGTTTCTAAGATTTT
The DNA here is from genome assembly GCA_027257055.1 of Cephalopachus bancanus. Lineage (NCBI taxonomy): Eukaryota > Metazoa > Chordata > Mammalia > Primates > Tarsiidae > Cephalopachus > Cephalopachus bancanus. Next base: position 389,806 of record JAPVLO010000699.1, read on the forward strand.
GTTACTACTCAAATAAAGAAACAGGCAGAAAATAGCAGGTATAGGGAAGTTTCTGGGTTATACTAGGTGCTGACGGTCATGTCTCTGTGTTTCTTTTCCTAGTCCTCTTCTTAGATGGTGGCTGAAAATCTCTTAGAATTTTCTTTGATTTTATTGTTAAAGGCAGGATGCCACACTTCCTTCTATCCCTCTTTAGAACATCTTTTCCCAGCTCTTATCAAAGACAAAACCTACACTGACTCTTTCCTATGTGAAGGACCCTCTTCATAGCCTATAGTGTTAAAGAACCAACCAGGAATGAATAATTTTGTCAATTTGGGTCAGTGTTTTAGTAGGAATAGTGTCATTGGACAGGATGATTTTCTGCTATTACAGTACCTCTCTGTGAGATTATGTTGTCAGGGTTGTATATCAGCTGGCCATTTACACACTAATGCTGCTTCATATACTACTTCAAAACCCAGTGATGTACAAAATGTACAATAACATTTTTATTCCCCTATGTATCCTGGGGTTAGCTAGATTTTGACTGATCTTGGCTGGGCTTTGCTCCAGGCTGTGGATTCAGTTCAGCTCCACTCCATACATCTCTCATTTTCTTTAGACCAGCAGCTTACCCAAGGCATGTTCTTGTCATGGTGATGGCAGAAGTGTGAGAGCATAGGGCAGAAACACATATATCTCTTCAGACCTAGACTCAGAACTGGCACTCTCTCACTTCTGTTCACATCCCGTTGGCCAAAGTCATATGGCTAAGGCTAACATCAACGGGGAAGAGAAGTATATTCCTCCTATGGAGTTTTGAGGAGATGGGGTGGGAAGGAATGAATATATGCTGAGCAACAGTCTAACCCACAGGTTGCTTTTTTCCTTTCTTTTATCTGTTCCTATACATTTTTCATTCTTATGTTGCTGTAGACAAATAGAAACTTGCTTTTTACAATTTACAAGCATGACTTATGTTTCACAATTTACCAAGTTGATTTCATGGTTTAAAAGGCTTCACTTTCTATCACTTTTCTGACAGGTACAATATTTTTTCTTTGGCTTATCTGCTGTTATATTAAAATATTATGGGAGGGGCAGGGTGAGGTTTATACCATGGAGGTGATGTCAGTTGGGAATGCATTCAACAGTAAATAACATGAAACTCAACTTACAGTTGCTGGAACAAATAGGATTTTTTTTTCACATGATAAGAAATTCAAAGGCAGGCATTCTTGGACTGGCAATATTATCAAGACTCAGTTCTTTCTCTCTTTCTGGTCCATGATTGTTGGTGCATTGGCTCTTGTCTTCATGGTTGTAAAATGACTAGGGCAGCTCCATACGTTGTCTACGTTCAAGGCAGAGAGAAAGGGCAGAAGATCATGGCAGCTGACACAGTTTCCCCTAGTGTTTAGAAAGCAAAACTTTCCCAGAACCACCCTCAATAGATGCCCATTTACATCTCATGAGAAAATACGATTTTTAGCTTTATAGTTTTTATAACAAAAGAAGACATAGCTGAAAGCTGTTGAAAAGAGATGGTGAGCTAAACTGCAGTATCTACCACAAGGGGACACACATGATTCCTTGTACCCAATCATCCCTCACTCTAAGCATTCCTTACCTTGAGGTACCCACTTGTAACAAGTACAAAATACTCCTTGACTAAATGATAACCTTATCTCTGGGCTTCTGTTCCACTTAGAAAATGCCCATCTGTGTGCATTTTTTTTTTTTAAATCAGGCCACACAAAAATTGATCCTGAGTTTATTGGATTGATTTAGACATTTTGATATTATCAAGCAATGCTGTGATGTTTGCTGATTCAAAAAAAATACTAGGAAAGGCTAGTATTTTAAGATTGTGTGCTTGGGCAAGTTATTTAACTACTCTGGGCTTCGGTTTCATTATCTAAAAAAAAAAATTGCTAAAAATATTGTCTTGCAAGGTTGCTGGTGAAGATAAGAAATCATTTGAAAATAGCTTCAGGCCAGGCTGGGTGGCTCAGCCTGTAATCCCAGCACTTTGGGAGGCCAAGGCGAGTGGATTGCCTGAGCCTGAGGGTTTGAGACCTGCCCAGGCAACTTGGTGAGACTTCCTCTCTACAATAAGTAAAAAATTAGCTGGGTGCAGTAGCATGTGCCTGTAGTTCCGGCTACTTGGAAGGCTGTGGCGGGAGGATCGCCTGAACCCAGCATGTTGAGGCTGCGGTGGCCGGGAGCGTGCCACTGCTCTCCAGTCTGGGTGACAGAGTGGGCCTCCAACTCAAAAAAAAAAGCTGGGCTCGGTGACTCAGCCTGTAATCCCGCGCCTTTGGGAGGCTGAGGTGAGAGGATTGCCTGAGCCTGCGGGTTCGAGACCCGCGTGGGCAGCGAGACCTCATCTCTACAATAAATCAAGAAATCAGCCGGGCGTGGTAGCGCATGCCTGTAATTCCGGCTACTCGGAAGGCTGAGGCGGAAGGATTGCCGGAGCCCAGCAGGTCGAGGCTGCGGTGGCCGGAAGCGGCCACTGCACTCCAGTCTGGGCGACAGAGTGAGACTCCAACTCAAAAAAAAAAAAAAAAAAGCTTCATACTTTACGAGCATTTAATAGATAAGTTGAGTTTTTTTTACTTGCAGCTGAACGCATACCTAATTGATATAGTTACTATGTTTAAGCCCCACACGCTCCCACAATGTTTGTTTTTGGGGGGGTTGTATGTTTTTTGAGTCAGAGTCTCACTCTGTCACCCAGGTTGGAGTGCAGTGTATGCTGCTCATAGCCACTGCAGCCTCAACCTGCTGGGCTCAGGTGATCCTTCCACCTCAGCCTTCCAGCTAGCTGGAACCACAGGCATGCACCACCACACCTGGCTAATTTTTTTTATTTATTGTAGAGATGAGATCTCACTATATTGCTCAGGCTGGTCCCAAATCCCTGAACTCAGGCAATCCTCTCACCTCCGCCTCCCAAAGTGCTGGGATTACAGGCTTGAGCCACCACACTTGGCCTCCCACAATGTTTTAATGTAATACTCTGATGAACCAAAGGAGTAAAATGTACTTGTCAAAAAAGAAATGCACTGTGAAGCCCTATAGTCAGTAGCTGACATCATTACCATTACTGTTCTTGGGTACAATTAAACAGTTCATCCTCTGCTTTGCACACAGTTTCAGAGCATGGTAAATCTACCAATAGGCAGGGCTCGGTGGCTCAGCCTGTAATCCCAGCACTTTGGGAGGCCGAGACGAGTGGATTGCCTGAGCCTGTGAGTTCGAGACCCACCTGAGCAACTTGGTGAGACCTCATTTCTACAATAAATTAAAAAATTAGCCGGGTGTGATAGCACACGCCTCTAGTTCCAGCTACTTGGAAGACTGAGGCGGAAGGATTGCCGGAGCCCAGCAGGTCAAGGCTGCGGTGGCCAGGAGCTGCCACTGCACTCCAGTCTGGGCGACAGAGTGAGACTCCAATTCAAAAAAAAAGAAAAATATCTTGCTTGGAACATAATCTCTAGGTCAGGCAGACCTCCTTCCTTCCTGTCTCCACATCACCAAAGCTCTTCTTTGTTCTTCCTTAGGACAGAGATAGAGCATTGGGAGAAAACAGGAAAGTTTTCTTCTGCCTATGCCACTTCTTCCTAGAGACAAAAACATTTGCTTTTTTCTTTTCTTATTTCTTAAATTCATTGCCTACAGCACTTAAACATTTGTTATTTTCCACTCACTGCTCTAATTGGGATTCAAGTCCAATCTCTCAACTGAAAAGTTAACTAAATCAAGAAACAATTAGACTATCCGGTCATTAATTGCACCTGATATTAACTCAGATGAATAGACACATGACCGGCTATAAACTCATTAATAGGTTGAGTGTTCATGTTTAATTTCTCTCAATTTCACACACTAAAAATAATCATAGGTTCTCTCTCTTTATCTATCAAAGATGAATTCCAGTAATTTGGAGGCTGAAGAGAAAACTATCATCAAAATTATAAAAAAAGAAGTATTTCTTCCTATTGTTAATACTTAGGGATTACTTTGAATATGGAGGGGTGGTTAACTTTAACAACAATTCTTAAATCAAAAATGTTATTTAAAATTTTTCTTTCTGCACATAATTCCATATTTAGGTTAATTTTCATAATTTCAATAAGTGGGAGTGCAAATGCCTGTTTTGCTCTCTCACCAATTGATAGATATGAAGAAAACTGATGGTGGTTGTGGTGGTGATGGGGTCTTCTAAGTGTCATTAGCATCTAAATGGGAGAGAGGATAGTTAAAACACTTTAGCAAGGCTTATCCAGACCATGGATTTGCTTAAATCACTGTAAAGATCAGAACTTGAAGTCGCCTGAACAATCATCCCCTCATTATATAGAAGTGTTTATTTGTTTGTTTTGTGTTTGTGTATGTACACCATGTGGCAGAGACACCTTGATATGTGTGTACCTGCACCAATAGGTCTAGTGTAGTAAGAGTGCCTGTGTAGAGAAGATTTGCACAAATCAGTCCTAAAAAGTTAACATGGACATGTGTTCCATTCCACAAGTAGAAATATGTTCTAATGTCAATTACCCTGTAAAAGGTAAGACATTGCCTTAACATCATGCTAATGTTTGAGATGTCACCCTTTCCTGAGAGCAATGTTTGATAGAGGAGGGTCAATGAAGCATGAGACTGTTGGGTACATAAAGTGAAACAGAGAGTACAGAGAGGAGGAAATGGGTCAGAGACAGAGAAGACTGGAGGAAGATGAGGCCAAAGAAATCACGTTATCACTCTGCCTGGGGGTTCCTGAATCTTAATGAAACATCAATACTCTTGAGATTAAACCAGTGGTTCTCAAAGTGTGGTTTTCAAACTAGCAAAATTGACATCGCTGAAGAACTTGTCTGGGTCTTGCTCCAGACCTACTGAATTAGAAACAACTTCAACAGGTGATGCTGATGTAAGGTCAAGTTTGTGTAAGTGAAGAAAAGTAATTTTCTCTTGTGCTCTTTGTGAGTTCTTAGCTGGAACTCCCTGCAACAAAAGCCAGAATAATAAGAGAAAAACAAAGAGGAGTTTAATAATATGTATACCTTCTATATGCATGGGAGATAAGCCAGGGAAATGAGTAGATCTCTAGAACAGATCTCAAAGAGTAGACTTCAGGCTTAAGTATCATCCTTTGCTGAAACTGTGAAAGGAAAGTGTGGGGAAAGCCCAGTGAAAAACACCTTAAATAAGGAAAAGGTTTGTTATGCAAATTTGAGTTAGTGCTTTCTCCATTGATAAGAGTCTCAAGTGATTTAGTCATCCTTCGCTCCCTGGTGCATAGAGGGAAATACCCTTACAAATGGATATTTCCTTTATATATAAAAATTTCTTTCACCAAAGTGTAACTTCTTTGCTTTTAAATCTTCTCAGCTGTCTGCTATTTCCCAAAATAACCAGCTCAAAGCAATCTTTATGCCAAAGACACACATTAGGATAGCATATTCTGGTCTCCTATAGTCATATTTTGGGGTGGCATGTTCTGAACCCCATTATTTGAGAACCACCACTGCATTAAACATTTTAGATGATGTCCACCTAGATGTCAAAGTGTTCCCATTGGACCATAGACATCTCAAGGGTAGTGAGCAGTGATCACTAATGCATCCCCAGCCCCTGGGAACAGACTGGCATAGAGCCACTTTGTATATATTGCTTGAATCAATGAATTATTCTTGTTTAAGAACAAGTAAGTCTTTTTCCTGACAGCAAAATTTAGCATGATAATACCAAGTTGAAGAGAATAAGGAAGAAGGAGGTATTAAAAAATGGGTGCATGAGACGAATATCAATTTCACACTTTGGCCTAAAGGTGTCCCTTCCTGTTTAGAACAAGACATAAGAGGGGGACTCCCCCAAAAGAGAATTTGTTTTTCGGAGAGTGGGCCCCTTGTAGTACAGGCTTTCCTCTCCAGGTAAGTGATCTAGGAGCTCATGGGCATCAGTATATCAGCTAGCGTTATTGTGAGAGGCTGCATTCAGCTTCAGTGAATTTTTTTTAGAGATTATTTTGATACATTTGTCCATTTCATAATGGGTGATTTACGAGTGTACCTGACCAAGCCATGCTGAGTGTTCAGCAGTTTTTAACCAAAAATGGTATAACCTCCATGCCCCGCCCTCCCTATTCACCCAATATCGCCCCAAATGACTTCTTGTTTGTTTGTTTCTCTGGATGAAAAAGTTCTCAATTGGAAATGTTTTGCTGATGTGGAGAGGTGAAACAAAAAACTACAGAAGCACTAAAAGATATCAAAATTGAAGAGTTCAAAAACAGTTTGAGCAGTGGAAAAAAAATATCTCAATGGGTGTAGTTCATCAAATGGAGAGTACTTCGAAGGGGACTGAAGTTTTAGCATGTAAGAATAAATACAGAATTTTTTATAAATAAATCCCGAGGTTTTTTTTTAGTCCCCCCTTGTACTTAGGAATATCACTTTGAAGGTAGATTCCAAGTTTTACAGAAATAATTTTAAGATCCTCTCTTCTTCCTGTATTCCACCAGGGCAACAGGTTAAAACAGCAATCCATATGACTTGCAACCTGCCATAAAATTATGAGCCAACATTTCAGATTCAATAGTCTTTATGTAGAATGACTATTGTGTTCATGATACTGGGACACAGAGAATGATACTCAATAGTATGGTGCTTTGGCATGCTGAGTACTTTGTATTTTTTAAAAAATGGAAGGACTTAGAAACTGTCTTAGGGCCAGAGGTGCAGTGGCTCACGCCTATAATCCCAGCACTTTGGGAGCCTGAGGGGAGAGGATTGCCTGAGCTCAGGGGTTCGAGAACAGCCTGGGCAACTTGGCAAGAACTCATCTCTACAATTAATTAATTAATTAATTAACAGGGCATGGTGGCACATGCCTGTGGTTCCAGCTACCTGGAAGGCTGAGGAGGATCACCTGAGTCCAGAAGGTCGAGGCTGTGGTGGCCAAGGGCGTACCACTGCACTTCAGCCTGGGTGACAGAGTTAGACTCCAACTAAAAAAAAAAAAAAAAAAAAAAAAAAAAAGAAAAGAAATTGCCTCAGAATCAAGGATATCTTGTTTCTTTCCCCCTCCGGGGGCAGGGAGGAACTTTCTCTCTGGAATTTCCTTATCTAAGAAAACTTCTTTCTAAAAGAAATGTAATTGTCTTAAGAACCCACCACCTTCTCAGGAATCTTATCAAATAACTAGGAAGAAGGAAAGGTTAAGCATTGGAAAAGAGAAAAGACTAAAAATCTACCAAACTCAGACAGCCTTTCATCTATTCTTCAGATGGGCAGCTCTGAGAGATTACCTGGGAGAGTTATCTGCACAATAAAGACAACCTTTGTTCACAGTCAGGTTCCTACCCCTCACCTTCCTACAATTTAACTTTACTTCCCCCAAAGCTCAGAGGAACTTTGTCCCAGATGAATTGTTTTATCTTTGGGTTTATTTCCCCTGAAAATCATTTATTATCTGTCATAAGTACATACATCCCCAATTCTCCCTCTCCCCTGTGAAGAGGATATTTAAGCCTTGACAATCTGGCTTCTCCATGGGAGTTTGCAGGATTCCTGTGCTTACGCACATTAATAAATTTTGTATGTTTTTTTCTCCTATTATTCTGTCTATTGTCAGTTCGTTCCAGCAAACCTTAGTGATGGAGGGGAAATTTGATGTTTGCCCCTACAACAGAAAATAGTAAGTTATGTAGGACACAATGATTCTGTTTGACAGTTTTTTTGGAATAAATATTTTCCCATTAACGTATTTGTTTTGAATAGTTTTCCTAGGTCATCATATTAAGAACTCAAAGATAAGACGTAAATAAAAGTATTTTTAGTTGGTTATATTTTAGAGTTTTGTGACAACCTGATAAAGTTTGGTAGAACATCATCAAGCTCATCAACTAGGATAGCGGTTCTCTACCAAGGCAATTATGATCCCCAGAGGACATCTGACAATACCTGGAGATAGTTTTGGCTGTCACAGCTGGGAAGGAACCTGCTACTGGCATCCTGGTGGGTAGAGGTCAGCAATGTTGCTCAACATCTTAAAATTCTCAAGACAGCATTTCCACAGTAAAGATTTATCCAGTGCCAAATGTCAATAGTACCGTAGTGGAGAAATATTGGCCAGAGTCAGAAGGCCCTGCTTCTCATGGTGGGAGGACCACGTAATTCACATCTAAATCAGAACATTCTTGAGAGCAAAATGGGATGCTATTAGTAGTTATGCCAAGATCATAGGCATAAACAGGAGCAGTCCCAGACAAAGTCCATGATTTAAGGACTATGTGAACCTGGTCAAACAGCATCCTCATCTATAAAATAAGATGATCAGATTAGTTCCCAATTGTTGGCCCCAATTACTGTTCTCTTTGAGGATAAAACATAGGTAGTTCCTTTCATCCATGTTAGATAATATTTGAATCTTTCCTTCATTCTTGCAAAACCAAAAGTTTACCTTCCCTCACACTTATCCCACATTAGACTAGCTGACCTTTCAAAGTAAATGGATAAAGTACAAAACTCCAGTTTACATTAATTCCACTAAGTTTTATTCCATTCTTAGCTTATATTTTTGGACAGTAAATCCTTTAAATAATGCTGGGACCCTTCATGAATTGCTGGGGCAACTGAGGAAAGGGAAGGCTCTTTTCCCTCCTTCTTATGAAAAAGGCAAAACATTTATTTCAGAACTGGAGGATTATAAGGTGAAAACAAACTCCTCCCACTTATATGCATTGACTTATTGACCTATCTGTTTCCCTCTTCCAAAGTGTTCTTTTGAGCTGTATTTTATCTCTCTATACCAAGATATTGCACAAACATGGGTGTTTAATATAAGTTTATTGGATGGATGGATAGATGGATGGATAGATAAATGGATGAACCAACTGGGGCTTCCACTTATCCCCAATGTAGACAAAAATTGATGACCCCATACTGATACATTTCATAACAGTCTTGGGACTAAAGAATACTCAAACTGAAAAGTCCTCTTTTTTTCTCCCTTCCCTTCCTTTGCCCTTACCTTCTTGGCCAAATTGTCAGATCTTGCACAAGACATGCAGCATTCCAGCACTTCACTGCTTAACTGAGGCCAAGAAATTAACCTGATGAGATGGTTAATTAACCTCATAGACAATGGTAACCAAAATAAAGAAATTGTCACACTCCCCACCCAGGACTATAATGAGCTGATGTATATAGAAGAGCTTCTGGATTGTAAAATACCATGGTCACAACAATCATTGTTAGGGTATACTCCCAGCGGGGCCTCCAGAATGTCAGGTCAGGCCCGCTGGGGATATGGGTGTCTGGGGTGTGATCCGATGCCACATGAAAGATGTAACAAATTGCACAGAAGTTAGATTAGAAAATGTAGTTTATTTAGAAAGTAAATTAGAGAGAGAGAGAGAGGAGATTCACCTCCCCAAGGTAGGGGAGGCAGCCAAAACTTAAGAAAACATGGCCTGGCCATAGCTCAAAGAGCACATAGCCACACCATAGCTTAGCAAGGCAATGGCGAATGGTTGCTCGCAGTTGAGTCCTTTTAACCCTTCCCTTTGATGAGGAAAGGTCATTAAGGTGATTGTGTGGTAGTCTGCTCCACATCATCACGAAAGGGCAGGTAAGTGCAGGTACCGACATCCGGTGATGGACAGCAGGCAGATGGGTGAGTTAGTCACATGATTGTTGCCATGGTGGTGGGCTAGATGGGAGGAGACAAGGGGGAGGGGTTTTTTCTGCAAGAGACCTGTCAGAAGTTTCCAATCCACAAGCTCTTTAGCAAAAAGGTAGTCTTTTTTTGTTTGTTTGTTTTGGTTTTTTTGTTGGTTTTTTTTTGAGTTGGAGTCTCACTCTGTCGCCCAGACTGGAGTGCAGTGGCCACTCCCGGCCACCGCAACCTCGATCTGCTGGGCTCCGGCGATCCTTCCGCCTCAGCCTTCCAAGTAGCTGGAACTACAGGAGCGCGGTACCACGCCCGGCTAATTTTTCATTTTTATTGTAGAGATGAGGTCTCGCCAAGTTGCCCAGGCAGGTCTCGAACCCGCGGGCTCAGGCAATCCACTCACCTCAACCTCCCAAAGTGCAGGATTACAGACTGAGCCACCGAGCCCAGCTTAAAAGGTAGTTTTATTATCGCTTCCATCCAATGGGTGATCTTTGACCTGCCCTCTTCAGCAAGGAACCTGAAAGTTTCTTAGTGATTATTATGCTAAACCATGAATAGAATGGCTGGGCTATCCTTGTCTTACATCTGATGGAGATTTGCCCAGTGGTTGGGATAGGCTGCCAGCTTGGCCTGCAGTGAAATGTTTGAATGCTCCCTAATACCTGCCTTGGAAACTGGAAATTTATGTATGTTTAACCTGTGCTAGATTCAAAGCATGTCAGTCTAAGTAAAGATGGTTATGCTGAGGCAAAATGTGAACTAAGTTTATTCTAAGTTTCTCAGGGTCCCTCCTTTCAATCATCATCTTTAAAAGTATTTGTTTGTTGGTATCAGATAACTATTTTAGAATGCTATTTTCTGAGCAAAGAAAATAAGGTTGGAAGGTTCTGTTCACTGGTACTGATGATGGTCTGTGGCTCTGGACCTTTTCTGCACAGCCTCTCACAATGCATTGTTTTCCTTGCATCTTCATTTTTCGAATGTGGATTGAGAACTTTGAACATTCTGGGCACTATGCCAAGTACAAGGATTAAAAAGTGACCGAGTCAGGATCCCTGCCCTTCACAAGTCATCGTTTTCAAAATTTAGCTGCCATATCACTTCTAAAAAAGTTTGAAAACCATGTAACCTCCTCATCCAAGTTTTTGAATCATAAATTTAAATAATTAAAAAGAATATTATTACCAATGCAGTGTAAATATAGATATTCACAATTAAAACAGATATATCACTCATTTAAATTAGTTCAGTAAAATCTAAATATCATTTATATACTTATCATCATTTATTTTCTAAAAATATAGAAATAAATTTTATAGCATTTCTTTTCCTCTTTAATCTCTTATCTCCATTCCACTTCGCCTACAGAATTTTATTCTAATGAAATTGTTTTCTATGCTTGCAAGACTTGTTAGTCATCCTATAACACACACACACCCACACTTTTTTCCATTCAGTTTAACTGTTTCAATAACACGTAGTTTAGTCATGTCACTTTGGGGTTCAAATCCTAGCTCTACTGTGTAATATTTGTGTTTTGGGGTAAACGTCACTTTCATCCCCAAATTTCCCATCAGTTAGGAAATTAATATTGCCTATTTTGTAAGGTTGTTGCAAGAATTAAATGAATCAATATATGAAAATAGTCCCGTGTCTAATATATGATAAACATTTAGCAAATAATGGCAAATGATTAATCTGCCATGCAAAATATCTCTTCACTCACAATATAAGAGATCCATCCTACACAAGATTTTTTTCCAATATATGCTAGATCAATGATATTTTGTCCAGCCTTGCTTTTTTATTCCTAGAGCCTGTAGGGGCCAAGGAAAAGCTTCCCTTCTGAACTCTAAAGGATCACTGAAAATAAACTGATACTAGGTGAAAGGACAGACCGAGAGTGGGAAGCCATTTTTTTATCTTGTTCTTAAACCCTGACACAATGATGAGAAAGTGGAAGCTATGCTTTTGGAGAAATTTAACTTTACAAAAAGAAATTTGTCTTTTCAGAAACAGATTTCCAGATATCTGAGGTACCTCATAGTGGCAATCAAGCTTGCCTAGAGTAAAGGGAATTTACAAGGCCTAAGACATCATGCATTGGGCAAGGACTGCAAGAGTCATGAAACTTGTAATTACAAACGTTATAACCACTCAGAGGGAGAGCAAGTGGGGATTCGATCTTCCAGTAGAACGAGCCCTATCTACAGGGAAGTCAAGGATCCCCCCGAAGATACCCACTGGGAATGCCTAGGAGATAAGGGGAGGTACACCCTCCATTGGGGCTAAGGAATATTGTTTGGGAAGGTGCAGGAGAATTAAAATCTTTGTCATGCCCTTCTCTAGGGGCTATGATAATGTGGGCGAACATTAATGGGTCTCTGTGTCACAGGTCCTTCAAGACATCCACAGGTGGTCGACAAGAAAGTCACAGCAATCACGGCAGTCACGTGCAAGATCTCCAAGAGAAGGATTTAAGCCAAGACTCTGGGGGCTACAATGCCACACTCACCTAGAGTGTAGGCCCACTCCATGTCTGTGGGGGTGAACTTTTCTTAAATAAATCTTTTCTTCTCTCACCTCTGTGTGTCACAATTCTTTGCAATCTACTCGGTTCTCTGGGTTGCCAGCACGCACCTCCGGTTTGCCAGCCCCGGCAGTGCTATGTACCTCGCCTCTCCTCTCCACCCTTACCCGGTCCATCCATACCCTAACACTAGGCAGATTCGTGTAGGAGAAAATGTATACAAATTTATTAATGTGTATAAGAACTGAGAGAAGTACAGGAGAATGTTTACCTAATAACACACGAGGCCCAGATGCTTATATACCCTTCTTTATAGGAGAAGGGGAGATGGGGGAATTTGGCCTTTTGAGGGATAGTAAATTATTTTCAGGGAGAAAGAATGAACTCAATGCTTTGATAATGGTTACAGGACCTGAGAACAGACAATAGTTTGAGACAAAGTTCATCTGGGCTTTAAGCGTGGTGTTTAATTTTCAATCTCTTCCTCTTTGACCTGAGTGTAAATCTCTCTGGTTAATGACATTTTGGGGAGGATATTGAGGCAATTGTGTTCCTCTTTGGCAGTCGGGTCTCCAGGTAGATAAAAACAGCCTCATCCTGTACTTTGGGAGAGAAGGAGGATTGAGACAGGAGGACCAGGGCATGTCAGAGAGCAGAGACCTCGAGGCTGCTTCCTTGGGATGTCAAAGTGCCATTTATAGGGTATGTTTTCTGAGCACCAAAAGCCCTTAACACAAACCACCAGCTTGCCAGGGATTCTTTTTCCAAAAGTATCTCAAACTGATGAAAGACTAATGTAGCTTTAATGTATTTTAAGATGATTTATAGCTAATCCTTACTCAAAAGTCACCTCCAATGTGAATAATGCATGCTGTTTTCTGGTAATCCTATTAGCTTAGGGGAACTTTTCAAGTGAACCTTTGCTAGTAACAGTAGTCATCTCTTTGGTTTCCTTAGAAACACACTCAGGGGAAATGAATGCATATGATGAAAGAAAAAATGAGTGGCCACATGGCTAGTAGGAGTGTAAAATGGTAAAATTATTTTGGCAAACTTTGGAAAGGAACTTTGCAGCTCTGTATAAAATTAAATCCATCTACCTATGACCCAGCAATTCCACTCCTAGGCATTTATCTAAGAGGAGCAAAACCATTTGTCTATCTGAAGATTTGTACAAGAACATTCTGCTCTATTCATAATAACCACCAACTCAAATGTCTATCAACAGAAGAATAGATAATAAATTTTAGTATACACATACAATGAAATACAATTCAACAACCAGACACTATGAACCATGGTATATACAACAACATAGATGAATTTCAGAAACATTATGTTAAGTGAAGGAAGCCAAATATAAATGAACACATACAGTCACATGCCACATAACAACATTTTGGTCAATGATGGTGTGCATATTCCAACTGGGGTCCCATAAGATCATAATATTGTATTTTTACTGTACCTTTTCTGTGTTTAGACACTCAAATACTTAGCATTGTATTGCCTACAGCATTCAGTATAGTGACATGCTGTACAGGTTTGTAGCCTAGAAGCAGTAGGTCACACCATATAGCATAGGTGTGGAGTGGGCTAGACCATCTAGGTTTGTGTAGGATGTTCACATAATGACGAAATCACCTAACGACATATTTCTCAGAATGTACCCCCATCATTGAGTGACACAGGATTGTACCATATAGTTCTATTTATATGAGGTTCTAGAATCTGTGTTAATAGAAATCAGAACAGTGATTACTAATGGGGAAGGGACACTGATGGTAGAAGGTCACAAAGAACTTTATGAGGTGATGAAAATAGTCCATATTTTGATTGAGGAGGGGGTTATACAGATGTAAACCTTTGTCAAAACTCATCAGACACAACACTTAATATCTGTACATATGATTAAAGATAAATTATGCTTTTTTAAAAAAATAAGCATAGCAGCATCCAAATTTACAGTTGTAAAAGCCCTCAAAGATTATTTTACCTTCTTCTCTTCCATTTTGATGCCAGAGAATTCTATACGACAGCTCAAGTGAATGAGCACTGAACTCCAACTTGAATTTTACAGTGGGAAAAACACAAAATGACAGCCTCGTCTATTCGATCTTCTGGCATCCCCAGCTGAATTACACTGCTGGCTCCTGTTGGGCTTGCAGGTAAGTAAACTTCTCGTTTCCACAAACTAGGCCTTCTCGTGTGAATTCTTGTCAACCCTGATGCCCCTATCCAATTGTGCACCTTAGCATAATTAATATTTGCACTAAGCATCAACACTTCTTTCAGTGTCTTAAAAATTCCTTCTCCATATGCCATCCATTGCCCCTGGAGTTGTCATTAAGTAGATTATGTCAGGCAACTTTAAGAAATTTAGGAGTGAAATTACCCAGAATCCCCTGAATATGCCAGGAAAGAACTGCATTGAAACACAAGAGACCCACATTAGGACAAGAAGATCTTGGTTGCCTACGAAACTCATGTAGGAAGCCTTATAATTAGGCTGTCATACTTGATAAAACCAGGACTGGGAACACAGCTTAAATCGTGACTGATGGGTATGTTTCTTCCCTTTCATGTAATGTTACAGTGTTAGGTTACACCCAGACTGTCACTGTAGAAATGCAGTGAGAACAGTGACCTCCCCCCACTACTGGGTTTGAAAGTTCAGGAAAAGCCAAACAATTATTATCCACAAAGAAAAATTAGGGATACACTATGGAAAAGAATGCAACTTAATACATTTTTTTCCTTCAGAAATATGAAACCTTTAACTTCTCTGTTTTTTGTTTTGCTTTGTTTTCAGATGAGATACAGTAACACCTTTATTGGAAAAGCACAAACGGATACTAAAATTCTATTAATTTTTCACTATGACCCTAATAAGTAAGGGGGAGAGAGTAGAGAAATGGTTAAAAAGACACCCAAAAGGTAAGCCATGTACAAAATGGAAAGATTTGTACATCCACACATTCCTTACCCAAGCAATAATCATAGCACTCACTTTTCAAATGCTTACCATTTGCAGTCACTATGCCAAGCACCTCAGAAGGACTCTGTTTGATAAGTTTTATTATTATCCCAATTTTACAGGTGAAGAAACTGAAGCTTAGAGAGGTTAAATAATTGGAATGTATCTTGAAAGTAATAGGACTGGGATTTGAACCAGACAGTTTGCCTGGTGAGCCTGAATTTTTCTTTTCTTTTTCTTTTTCTTTTTTTTTTTTGAGTTGGAGTCTCACTCTGTCACCCAGACTGGAGTGCAGTGGCCTCTCCCGGCCACCACAGCCTCGACCTGCTGGGCTCCGGCGATCCTTCCGCCTCAGCCTTCCAAGTAGCCGGAATTACAGGTGCGCGCTACCACACCCGGCTAATTTTTTGATTTATTGTAGAGATGAGGTCTCACCAAGTTGCCCAGGCGGGTCTCGAACGCGCGGGCTCAGGCAATCCACTCACCTCAGCCTCCCAAAGCACGGGATTACAGGCTGAGCCACCGAGCCCTGCTGAGCCTGAACTTTTCACCACTGTATCACAACAGTCTCTAGTCCCCAGACCCCAACACATCTCCATTATGGAAACACTTATGCTTCTTTCAGAAGTTTATGAGGAAAAATAATCCAAACTTAGCAAATCCCTCAGAGCAAAAGAAAGTAGTATCTTAAGTAAGTTTTTAACCTTTACACATGCCCATGGATACATGGCAAACAATGAAAGGAATCAAAAAGATTGTTGAAAATTACATGTTCTACTGAAAGCAGAATAAAAGAGCTATTGCATTTTCATCCCAATTCATTTTTATGGGTTTCTGTTAGGTTAGAAGAACTGTCAAGAAGTAGTTTATCTTAAATTCAAAACTGACATAGACTTTAAAGGTAAAAGAACTCAATTTTTTAAAAAAGGCAAATACTCGCCTGGTAAATTATTCAGCTCATCTCTTTGTTATGCATTATCTCATTCCTAATACAACATCTTTCTGATTATCACTTTCACAGCATTCAGAACAGCATTGTCTGGACTCACTGTCTATCGTTAGTAACGAGGTGTTCTGGCTGTTTACCTCTGATCTGACTGTTCCAAATTTGTTAGGAGAAAAACAAAAACTTTCACACTGAGTTTTATTTTTAAAATTCTTTCTCAAAGTCATTAATACTTCTCCAGAAAGATTCTGACTTTTAGACTAGGGTTTATCAAAGCATCACATTTTAAACATTAAAAACATGACTCTCATACAAATATAAAGTGAGTACAGATCATTGATTTATTTGTCTCATTCATCAGAGAATAACAAGGTAGTGAAGCTGGTTCAAAAGAGAATGTGGGAGATCATATATATACAGTCACTGAAAGTAAGAATGCAGAAATAAGGTTACCAAATTAGATATAAAAGTAACTATTGTGCTACAGAACAACAAAACTGTAGTATTGGGGGCTATTTTCCTGAACAGAAATTACTTACATCTCAACTAGACCAAAAAAAGATTCAAATTATATAACCTCTCAGAGTCTGGGTCCTAATCAAGAGTAAACAGCAATTCAAGTGAAGGTACATTCCCTCTAGAATTAAATAATCCTTGGGTGGGCCTGTTAGGAAAAGTTCCCGTATGTCACTAAAAGAACATATAGTCATCCTTTTGCCTCATTTTGAAGTTTTAGTTAAATTTTCTTAAATTTCCTATCTAAAGAGTACTTTTGATTAGCAATAGGCATGGAATTTCACAGTTTCACAGTCTTCAAAATTCCCATGAGCAAAAGTATTCTTCCTAGAATGGACTTCGATTTATGACTCTGGACCTCCAGCCTGACCCCTGGCAGTCACTTATTCTAGATGGTATCAGATAAATGCTTTCCAGTACAGTAGCTCTGTCATCAGATTTGGTATTATTAACCCAATCCCAGCTTGCTTCCTTCCAAGCTTCCTTCCCATCTTCTCTGGTACTGATTCAAAGCCTGAAGAACACTGTAAAAAATCACAACCAGAAGTCTTCAGAAGGATGATGTAATCTACTTTTGAGTCATCTTGCTTTAAGTTCCTCTGGGTTCACTGCTGATGTCCTATCATCATTGTTTCTGGAAGGACAATTGACCTTGGGGACTCTGGAAGGTTATACATTCTGTTTTTATGCACACTGTGCCTGCTTTCAGTTCTCTTCACCCATAAGCATGTTTATATGCTTCAGAAATGTTTCATGGGGGTCACTATGCTTGATCTGGCCCTTGGAGTATGTGTAGGACTTAAAAACATGGAAAGAACAGTTAAGAGTTTTCAGTGCTGAAATAATAAAGTTAGTGAAAGCATAAAGAACAGTAATGCAAGCTGGGCTCGGTGGCTCAGCCTGTAATCCCGTGCCTTGGAAGGCTGAGGTGAGTGGATTGCCTGAGCCCGTGGGTTTGAGACCCGCCTGGGCAACTTAGTGAGACCTCATCTCTACAATAAAATAAAATAAAAAACTAGCTGGGTGTGGTAGTGCACGCCTGTAGTTCCAGCTACTTGGAAGGCTGAGGCAGAGGGATTGGTGGAACTCAGCAGGTCGAGGCTGCGGTGGCCGGGAGCGGCCATTGCACTCCAGTCTGGGCGACAGAGTGAGACTCCAAATCAAAAAAAGAACAGTAATGCAGTAACTGTAGCTTGGCTAGAATGAAAGTTTGAGAATGTGAAAAATAAGAATGACAAGCAAGGAGTATGGGTTATATAAGGTAAAAAAAAAGAAGGTAATTTTTGTTGAGGACCCACTATGTGCCAGGCCCTTTTGAGAAGCATTTTGGCACGCCAATTTCAAATATTATTTCTTATTCCTCAAATCAACATGTTGGAGAGTGAGACACTTCACAGTTAGATTATAGAAGCAGGGAACTCCTTTTCTTAAGACTATATGACTTCTACTGCCCCTATCAATAAACCAACATCAGATGCTAATTTTTCCTAGAAAATTTAGCATGAGAGTGGCTTTAGCTGAAAAATAAACCCAATCTATTCTCTGATGCTTGGATCTTTTATGACAAACCATGCTTAAAATTGATATAGCAGTCATAATAATCAGTATCCTAGCTAATGTTTACCGAGAAACTATTATGTGCCAGGCATATGCTAAGCAGTTTAAGTGCATTTTCACCTTTAATCTCCATGACAATTTTATAAAATAGGCACTACAATTAATTTTTCTTTTGTGTATGAGGATTTTATGAGACAAAGAGGTAAGCAAGGAGTACAAGGTTAAAGAGTTAGTAAGTGGTGGCACCAAGATTTAAATTCAGGCCTCTGACTCCACATTGAAGAAAAATCTATGAAAGAAAACCTCCTACAATGACTACATGATAATCATGACACTTCCAGGACTTACATATAAATGTGCACCTGTCTCACTGAAACCACCAACATACCAATGAAACTGCTTCAGCTGAATAACAAACTAATGACAGCATCACAAAAAGCAGGACATCTCAATCCAGTGAGGTGGTGAAAGAGAGAATACTGGAATGAAGAAACAAGGAAAGGGCAGCAAGTGGTGGTTAGGCTCAGATTCTGGAACTAGACTTCCAGTGTTCAAATATTGGCTCCATCACTTACTAGTTGTGTGACCTTGATCAAATTATTTAACCTCTCTATGCTTTAGTGTCTGTAAGATGACTAAAGGTCCTTATAAGGATTAAATGAATAAATATTTTTAACACATATATGTGTCCTGTATACAGCAAGCATACAATAAATAAATAAATTGAATCAGAGAAACTGTAGGTGGCCCAATCATAGTTCTTGTTGATGGCTAGAACCACACTGAGATTTTAGAAACAGCATATAAAATCGAGAACCAATGAAAGACTAGATTAGCTGCTCCTTTACAGCCAAGCATATTTAGCTTTAAAAGGTATCAAACACTTTGTTAAAGCAAAGCTACACCAAGGGCAGCAATTGGCGTGTGTTGGGGGGCAGGCACAGTTGACTCGCTTTGGTTCTAGCACAAGAGCATTGGCATGTATCATAGTGTATCTCTTTAAAGCTTGATAACAGAAGCTTCTGAATACAAGCAGCCAATAAATAGAGCTGATTATTCCCCTAAAGTAATACAATTTTCCCAGTGGGTGATCCATTTATTGTGCTGATTGAAAATGGTCAGTCAGCCACATAAGATAATATTTCTTAGGGATGGGAATTATCATCTGGATAACATCTTATCAGTACTTTGTGGTGGGAGTTATAAAATTGCAGGATTGTGTATATCTCATTAAGAAATTGGACAGAAACAAGATTGGTGGACTGAGGCTTGCCACTTTAGCCAAATTCCTATTTTTTTTCTCCTGGGGATTTCTGCTTTCTACACCAACTAGATTCTTCCCTTTACTTTTTAGGGCTCTTGCTTCATAAATTTCACCGTGGCATTATTTTATCAAGAAAATAGACTTAATGAAGCATAATGACTTGCAAAGTCAGATCTCATATGAGTCCCTTAACTGTGGATTATGAAAGCACTAGTCCCCAGACACCCTGCATAGTTCTTCTGCTACCATTATTTATCTTTTACTTCCTATTCAACTGTTGCTTCTACTACTTTTCTTCATCAATTTCTTTCTTCCCAGATCATTGCCTCAAACCCGTGCTTCTACCTCATACCACAAAATGAGGTCTGACTTGGTAGCTGTTGTAGAACATTGAGAAAAGTAGATGATAGACACCAAATTAATTTTTAGTTCCATGAAGTTTATCTAGTTTCAATTTAACCATTAATCATTGTGCCAAACAAGCAAAATATTCTAGGAAAATTTAAAGTTTGTAGAAATATTGGCAATGTTTGATCAAGTTATTATTTTATCCTAAAACACAGATTTTACCATTAAAAATGTTTTCTACACTATTCAATATGATATTCTTATAATTTGCAGCCTACATTTTCTTCAACTACCTTAATTATAAAATGTTATATCAATTACAAATGAATGCAGATTCATTTTTCAGACTAGTTGCCTATTAGAAAGGCATCTACATTATATTAGGATCTATGTTATTCCCTCACTTTCTTGTCTCTTTCCCTTTACAGTTGAGATATTTCCATAGAAGACTCTCCCTCTCACCAAGGACCCTCAGTTACTCTCAACTCACATAAAACACAAAGGATCTAAAAAGAGAACATTTCATCTTATCATAAGCAAAGAATCCCAACAGGAAATTATGTATAATTTCATATGTTACTACTGATAAACACCAGGTGTTGCTTGTCTTTTGTTGAGGGATTATATGTATTGCATATTTTAGTAAAATTGCTGTATGTGAGGTTGTTTTGTTGCTAAGTCCCTTCCTAATATTATGCCACAAATATTCAAGGCAGCTAACTATAGCCCCGAAAAACATGCAGTTCTTTGTTTTTGAATATCATGCTGCTGATTCACTAGCAACACATGTATTGGTGTTGTCCTGCCAAACAGTTGCTTGGTCTCATTTGTAACAAAGACACACAGATATGCCTGTTAGCTGGCTGATGTCAGAGGAGCAGGCTGTGCCCATCTGCTGTCTTCAAGAAAAGCCAAGTGGTCTATAAAACTTTCTAACACATAACCTTTATTTCATCTAATAAGTAGACTTAACTTAATGATTCTTAGTCCTGGATTTGGGAATCCTTCCAGGTTACCCCATCTGCTTCAAGGTATATGATAAAGGCATTTAAGAAATTAACAGATGAAATAATAAGTTAAGCTTTGGTTCAACCTAAACTTGGTTGGATGTACTCAATTTGAAGGTAGTCACGTCCATTAAGTTAAACAAAAATATGGTGTAAAAGTTAAATAGTAGTAAAAATCCTACTTTTTCCTCTGCAGTAGAAATAATACTAATTTACTGAAGGCTTAATGTACAAAACAAAATAAACAAATAAACAAGCAAAAACAATAAACTCCATATATGTAAATGATAATGTCTCTCTCTCTCTCTCTCTCTCTATATATATATATATAACTAGCATTGAAAATTCGAATCCTAACCTACCCTCTGTGAACTATAACTCTTTTTTTTTTTAGAAAGCAGGATTTAATGAGAGGACAGAAAAGCTCCACAGTAGGAAGGGAACCGAGGGGTTTGCCCAAACTATAACTTTTTTTTTTTTTTTTTTTTTAGTTGGAGTCTCACTCTGTCACCCAGACTGGAGTGGAGTGGCCGCTCCCGGCCACCGCAGCCTCGACTTGCTGAGCTCCAGCGATCCTTCCGCCTCAGCCTTTCAAGTAGCTGGAACTACAGGCGCTCGCTACCACGCCCGGCTAATTTTTGATTTATTGTAGAGATGAGGTTTTGCCAAGTTGCCCAGGCAGGTCTCGAACCCGCGGGCTCAGGCAATCCACTCACCTCAGCCTCCCAAAGCGCGGGATTACAGGCTGAGCCACCGAGCCCAGCTACAAACTATAACTCTTAAAAATGGCCGGGTGCAGTGCCTCACACCTACAATCCCAGCACTGAGAGAGGCAGAGGCAAGAGGATTGCCTGAGCCCAGGGGTTCAAGACCAGCCTGGGCAACTTGGCAAGACTGCATCTCTACAATAAATCAAAAAAATTAGCCAGGCATAGTGGTACATAGTAGTTCTAGTTACTTGAAAGGCTGAGGTGGAAGGATTGCCTGAGCCCAGCAGGTTGAGGCTGTAGTGGCTGTGAGCATGGCACTGCACTCCAGCCTGGGCAACAGAGTGAGACTCTAGCTAAAAAAAAAAAAAAGCAAAAAACCCCAAAAAACCGAGGCATTCGGCTGTAATGACATTGACAAAATGGAGGGAATTAACCTACAATGAGACTGCAGTTGTCAAAAATTAATTAGAAATATAAAAATAATTTTAATATTAAATAATATTCCAAATGTTAAATATCTGAGCAATAGGCAAGAAGTCTCTCTCAGGTCTCAGGTTGTGATGCAAACAGGAGGGGCTTGCCTTCACTTCAAGTGTTCTTTTCTTTTATCTAGAGATATAAAAAGGCCAAAATTAAACAGTCTGTTTTATCTTGATCCTATATGATATCAAACATCTCTAAGGTTTACCTATAGGCCTAAGGTATATATTGAAATAACTCATAGATTATCATAGCATTCTATGGTACCCCTGACTTCTACTAAATTTTGTTTTTTGCAAGATTTCATCATGCTAATATTCCTAAATCAGCACTTGTACTTGATTGCTATTTTCCAGCAAATTCTCTCCCAGAGACTACTTTGGTGTACTTGGAGAGAAAAAAATAATTTTTGCAAGATGAAAACATTGATATTTTCAACCACCAAATAAAAGGCGATATAATTTTCATTAGTTATTATTTTCAAACTGTTCAATATTTGTGTGGATTCAGTGAGAGTCTTAAGCCAGAATAAGAAAATTACATAGCCAACAGATCCAAGCTCAGTAGGACCTCATCACAGACTCCTGAGTAGCTACAGAAATGTGATTCAGGTCTCACATGTCCAAACAACTACTGAAAGATGGTGTGTCAAATTAAAAATGGACAAACATGCTGTTCAGTGTTTCCATCTAGTAGCTTAGTCTATATCTTCACTGCCTTGGATCTGAGCTAAGTTGGAACTGCTTTAATGACAGAAGACAGTATAGATGATGCTGTAGCCATTTCAGACTTAAGCCTTTAAGAGGCCTGGCAGCATCTACTTTCTTTTTTGGAAGCCAGCTGCAATGTAAGAAGTGCAACCACCCTGTGCCCAACATGCTCTAATAATCTCAAGTCAGGTGGAAAAGCCCCAGGGGATGAGATGCCAAGTGGAGAAAGAACCCAATAAACCCAGGACACTAGATATGTGAGTGAAGAGGGAATGAACTCTCTGCCCTCCAACTGCAACTCCCACGCCTTTCTGCCTCAACATTGAACACATGGAGAAGAAAGGAGTTGTCTAGCTAATCCCTGTCTGAATTCCTTACTCACTAAATCACAATCACAATAAAATGATTGCCTTAAACCTCTAAGTTTTAGGGTGGTTTGCCGAAGCAAACGGATAAAGCAAACGGATAAACTAAGAGATGACTCATTTTGCATGATTGAAAGTTCAATTTTATTTTTTTACTTTTTTTGAAAGCTCAATTTTAAAATAACTTAAAACGAGGAAAAATTTCACACAAATTGGATTTTACTCCCTGTAGATTAGTAAATAAATACTAGAAGAATTATTGCCCTTTTAGCTAAACTTGACTTTTCTTTTTCTTATCTAGTCAAATCTAGTAAATGAAGACACTATATTTTTAGCCTCTAGCACAGAACATATTGCTGATGTTCTGCTACAGGACCACTTGATAGCAGTACTGGAGAGAGAAGCAGTATCCCCTAGAGTCCTTATCGGGCTTTATTTAAAAAATTTAAAAGTACCATATATTACACTGCTGTACACTTTTAAAAATGATAGAAAGAAGAGAATGTGTAGATAGTTTTAGAATTATGTAACTTCAGAGACTGCCTATGGGGTTGGGAATGGGGGGTACCCTATGGATGACTGAGTAGATAGAGCCATTGATTTTTTTTTTTTTTTTTAGTTGGAGTCTCACTCTGTCGCCCAGACTGGAGTGCAGTGGCCGCTCCCGGGCCCTGACGACCTCCCGGGCCGCTCAGCGACCTCCTGGGCTCTGACGATCCTTCTGCCTCAGCCTTCCAAGTAGCTGGAACTACAGGCACGCGCTACCACGCCCGGCTAATTTTTATAATTTATTGTAGAGATGAGGTCTCGCCAAGTTGCCCAGGCGGGTCTCGAACCCGCGGACTCAGGCAATCCACTCACCTCAGCCTCCCAAAGCGCTGGGATTACAGGCTGAGCCACCGAGCCCGGCTGAGCCATTGATTTTTTTAAACAATATTTATTGAACATTGGTATTGTGCCAGAAATCTGGAGACACACAAAGGAAAGCTCTCCTTCTTGCCTTCAAGGAGCTTATTCAATAAGTGAAAAGATGGGCAGATAAACAATTACATTACTATGTGATAAATCCAAAAACCAAAGTGTGGGTCCAGTGAAGCAAGGCCAAAAAGAAGAGAAAGTCTAGTGTCAATTATATTAGGTTGAATGATATGAACTTGCCAATGTTTGACTGACTTTGTCCTACAAATACGATAATTACTTGTGATTTGTCCTTTTAGTTTGGAATATCTAGGACATGATGTGAATAGCAAGAATGATAGACAATAAGGTTGGAGAGGTAAACAGAGTCATTTTATATTCTAAAACAAAAACAAAAGCCAAGCCTCCATGAATGCCAAAATAATGAGATTACTTTTTATACTGGAGAAGACTTTAGGCCTTTAAAGCAGAGGAATAATATTAGGAAATTTTCGTCTTGGAAAGATCACCCTTTATTGTGGCTCACTCACAACAAAAAAGAGTCTTTACTTTTTAGAGATATACTCTTAAATCTTTATGGATGAAATGTTATAATGTCTGGAACCACTTTCAGAATATGACAAGAGATAGGGGAAGTTGGCGGAACTAGAGATGAAACAAGATTAGCCACAAGTTGATAATTGTTGAAGCTGGGGCAATGAGTACCCAAGTGTTCATCATATAATCTGTCTTCTTTTGTATATGTTTTAAATTTGTCATAATAAAAAACAGATATGCACAAAACAGAAAAGCATGGAAGGAAGGAAGGAAGGAAGAAAGGACGGAAGGAAGGAAGGAAGGAAGGAAGGAAGGGAGGGAGGGAGGAAGGAAAAACAAGCATCCTTGCTGCAGTGTGGATCAATTTTGTGTATGTTGGCATTTTATTAATTTCTTGGGGCAGTCATACAAATTACCATAAACTTGGTGGCATAAAATAAGACAAATTTATTCTCTCACAGTTCTAGAGGCCAAAAGTCCAAAACCAGGGTGCTACCACGCTCTCTCTGAAGGCTCTAGGGGAAAATCCTTCCTTGCTTCTAGATTCTGATGGCTCCCAGCATTCCTTGGATTGTAGACACATCACTCCAACCCCTGCCTCTGTTTTCATGTTATCTTCTCCTCTGTGTTTCTATGTCCTCTTCTTATAAGGACACTAGTCACTGGACTTAGGATCCACCTTAAGTCCAGTACAATATCATTTCAAGATCCTCTATTTATGAGTGTAAAAACCCTATTTCCAAATAAGGTCACATTCTGAAGTTCCAGGTGTACATGAATTTTGTGGGGCACTCTTCACTAAAGAGATTCAAATGGACTGGAAGTGAAAACTGACACCAGAGATGGGGAGAAAATTAAAAACCAGAAAGCAATAAGGTTCAGAAACGAAAAAAGCCAAAACTAAGGTATTGTCTGTGGGGATTCAGTTGGGTTTTACATACAGATATATACACCATGGTTGCTATTTGTGGTAGTAAGTTAATGATTAAGAAAAGCCCAGGAAGCAGCAGGAGATTAAAGGGAACCCTAGAACCAGCTGGAGGTGAGGGCTATATAGGGAAGGTTTTCAAGGGATCATCAAGTGTTGACAGGTAAAGGAGAAAGGGAAGAGTATTTCACTCTTGAAAATGATTGAAACAAAGACATGGAAGTGAAAATCAGTGCAATGGCATTTGAAGAAAACAGTAAACAATTTGGTGTTATTGGAGTGTAAAATGTAAGGCAAGGAGAACCAAAAGCAGAGGCTGGATCAGTAGGTAGAGGCTAGATCAAGGAGAGCCATGGAAACCATGTTAATAAATTGGGACTTAGCTATTAATTATGTGGAGATATTTAAGGGTTTAAGCAGGCAAGGTGGCATGGTCACATTTTCCTCTTAGAATGATTTATCTGGTAAGTAATATTAGGGTGGATTGGAGGCAGGGAGGCTGACTAGGGTGCATTTGTGGTCCAGGCAAAAGATGATCAGGACCTGAATGAGGGCAACCATCATGACTTAAAGGAGAGTTGGAATTAAGAAATAAAAGCAAATAAAAGCAGCAAGATGTGATGATTCAGGGAATGTCTGAGATCAGGGTCAGAAAAGAATTAGGGCTGCCAACCAGAATGGTTGATAGGTGATGGTGATGCCATCCATTGAAATAGAGAATACAGGAGCAGGCTTTCAGTGCTGATGATAGTGATTTTATTTTATAATATGCTGAGTGTGAGGTACCTGTGGTACATGCAGGAGAGGTAGCCAGCACACAGATATATACACATAGGTCTGAAGCTTGAAGAAAGGGTCAAGGTTAGAGATACAGATGTACAAGACATCATGGTATTAGAGCGAGTAAAAACTATGAGAGTAGCTAAGATTTCCAGGGTAGAAATTTCAGAATGAGAAAGGAAATTGGCTAAGAATGGAACCTTAGATAATACAAATATCAAAGGCATAGACAAAGAATGAGGAGATCATAAAGGGAGGATGACCAGAAGAACCAAAAGTAATTAATAACATTGAAATCAAAGGAGAAGATAATTGGAGGGAGTAATTACTACTATTGAATGTACCATACAGGTCTAGTAAGATAGAAATTGAAAAATTGAAAAGCTTCCAAGGAGTTTGACACTTTGGAGGTCACTGATGACTGTGGTGAAAGCCATTTGAGAGAAATGTGTGTAGGTAATAAAGTCCAATTTTAATTGGCTCAGAAAGTGGAAACAATAAATATAGATTTATTGTTTGGAACATTTGGATGTGAACGGAAGGCTCAAGATAGTATGGTAGCTAGAGGCACAGTAAAGGGGTTTTAAGGATGGGAGTACTTTGACATGTTCAAAAACTAATTGGAAAGAGTATAATAGAAGAGTTTGAAGATACAGGAAAAAAAGAAGAAAAACAGGCCGGGCTTGGTGGCTCAGCCTGTAATCCCACGCCTTGGGAGGCCGAGGTGAGTGAATTGCCTGAGCCTGTGGGTTTGAGACCCGCCTGGGCAACTTGGCGAGACCTCTTCTCTACAATAAATCAAAAAATTAACCAGGCGTGGTAGTGCGCACCTGTAGTTCCAGCTACTTGGAAGGCTGAGGCGGAAGGATCGCCAGAGTCCAGCTGGTCGAGGCTGTGGTGGCCGGGTGCGGCCACTGCACTCCAGTCTGGATGACAGAGTGAGACTCCAACTCAAAAAAAAAAAAAAAAGAAGAAAAAGAAAAACAATTATGGTTTAAAGACCTAGGGAGTATAAACTGGAATGGGACAGAGAAAAATTATACAAATATTTAAGAGGTTGAGTTGGAAATGTCTTGCAAATTGGCATAATGTGAGTAATAAAGAATTGACAAACTATTAAAACTAATAAGACCATTCAGTATGTTGCCAAATATAAGATTAAACTATAAAAATCCATAGCATTTTTCAACACTAGCAACAGCCAAGAATAAAATATACTGGAAAACAAAATGCCATTCACAATAGCAACAAATGTCACGAAGAAGCTATGCATTCAATCAAGAATACAGGACTTTGTGAGAAAAATGTAAATATTTAACAAAGTTATTGAGGATCATCTTGTAAATGGTGGAGTTTCAGGCACAACTTACTAGCATTAACATTAAAATAGAGCTCACAAGACTGACAAAACAGACTCTGTGGTAATAAGGTACCAAATTCCAACCTGACTCTAATATAGCATCACATGACAGATAGCAAGCCCTAAAGGAAATAAAAATATTTTACCCCAAAATATATCGCTTTCACATATTCTGAAGTGACCCTGAAAAGCCATCTCATGGAAAAGGTCTCTGTAGAGACCATTTTTAAGACATACACCACCTATTCTCTCTGAAGCCTACTACTAAGAGGCTTTTGTATATAACAAGAACTTTGGCTTCCATGCCCCCTCCCCACTTATCTTAACGAAGCATTTATTTTACTGATTTCAAATTCTTTAGACAAAGCTTACCTTTTTCTACTAATTGCCAATCAGAAAAGCTTTGAATTCACCTGTGACCTTCAAATCTCACCCCCAACCTACTTCAAGATGTCCTGCCTTTCTGGGAGCAAGCAATATAAGCCTCACATGTGTTGACTTATGTTTTGCCGGTAATTTCTGTCTCCCTAAAAATGTGTAAAACCGAGCTGTAATTCAACCATTTAGGGCACATGTTCTCAGGACTTCCTGCGAGTGTGCCATAGGCCTAGGTCACTCACATTTGATTCAGAATAAATCTCTTTAAATATTTTACATGTTTGGCGTTTTTGTCAACAGTCTGAATGAATTAAAAGATATTCCTTGCTTTTGGTCAAGATGACTTAATATTAAAAATTCTTCTAAAATTAACCTCTGCATTTAATATAATCTTAATCAGGAAACCAGTAAACAGTTTCTACAAGTTATATAAATCAGAGAGAGATTCATAAAGGCCAAGCCAATTTCAAAAAAGAAGAATAAAGACAGAAAACTTGCCCACCCAAGTATTGAGACATACTAGAAAGCAACAGTAGTGAAAACTGAGATTTTGGCACATGGACAACAAAAGTGGAGCAGTGGACAGAATAGAGTTTTTAAAACAGGCCTATGAATATATAAAACCTTAATATTCAGAAGAAGAATATATAAAGACTTAATATACAATAAAGATGGTGCCACAAATAAACAGGAAAAAGAAAGTCATTTAATATATGATGTTGGAGAAAAATGACTCACTGATGAAGAAAAATAAAACTGTAGTAATACACATACAAAGATTGAAAAATAAATATGAAATGCTAAACTGTGAACTTAATAGATGAAAATATAAGAAGCTATCTTTGCATATTAGGAGTAGAGAACTTCTTAAATAAAAGTTAAAAAGCATAAAGCTAAAAGGCTAAACAATTTCATTAATTTGATCATGTAGGAGACCAGAATATGCCACCTCAAAATATAACTCTTTATCATGACTTATTTTGTACTGAAGATAATTGAAAAGAAGCAGATACAAGAAATGCTCTCTACTCACCCCAATTTGCCTAAAAACAGGACATAAATTTACAAGGGCAAAGGTGTCTTCCTCCCCTCACTACTAGCAAGGACAAATGTTGATCACTGAATACAACTTTAGACTCTTAACAGCCCAGAGAAGGCACCAGAGGAATTTATATAACAAATTTTCTAACCAGCCTTTATCTATAATTTATTTGTCTTCCCAAAAGTTGCTACCCCTATAGATTCAAAGTCCTTTTCCTTTGACTTGTCAGTGTTCTAAAAATTACTGCTCTCTGTTGAAGATGTTATATAAGCCTGAATTCAAAGCGCCTTCTTTGAAAGTTACTAATTCCCTGGGTATCTCTCATCTGTACATAAAATATACACATTAATAAACATCTGTTTGTTGCCCTATTGTTTGTCTTTTGTTAAAGAGGTCTGTCCCAGCTAAAATCTATGAAGGGTAGAGAGAAAATTATTTCACCTCCTTGTAATGACATCGAGATTAAGGCTACATGTTCAATGAAGAACTCCAGGAACAACATCAATGAATAAATGACAAAATGGGAGAAGACTTGTGTAAAATGAATTCAAAAAAAGATAACAAGCTCAATCAATTAGAAGGCCAATGGTATGTAGGCAATTAACAGAAATTGAAAACCAAAGGGCCAATAAATGATATGAAGAGATTATAAACCCATTAGTAATTAGAGAAATGCAAATCAACACACCATTGTCTATAGCTTGGCAATTAATCACTGGCAAAAGAAAGCTGGATAGTACTAAAGGAAGACAGGATATAGACATGGGAATTCTTATGCACTGCTGGAGGGGGGTGACCTGGTGAACCTGTTCTTTACAGCCATCTAGCAGAATTCCCAATTTGTGTAGCTTAATCAACTTGTATAAGACTACTCAAGCCGGGATTGGTGGCTCAGCCTGTAATCCCGCACCTTTGGGAGGCTGAGGTGAGTGGATTGCCTGAGCCCACGGGTTCGAGACCCGCCTGGGCAGCAAGACCTCATCTCTACAATAAATCAAAAAATCAGCTGGGCGCGGTAGTGCGCGCCTGTAATTCTGGCTACTTGGAAGGCTGAGGCAGAAGGATCACCAGAGCCCAGCAGGTCGAGGCTGCGGTGGCTGGGAGCAGCCACTGCACTCCAGTCTGGGTGACAGAGTGAGACTCCAACTCAAAAAAAAAAAAGACTACTCAACATTTATAACATGCACACTATTTGACTGATATCTTCCTCTTTAGGAATAATCTTGAGGGGAGATAAAGAACCTGACAAGTGTTAAAAGTTGTTGCTTAGATAGTCACTGTGAAATGGGAAGATGACAACAGAACCGGTGGGAGTTTGAGAGTCTCTGTAAGGGTGTGTGTCCATAAAGACAGTATGTGTGTGTGAAAAAGTGCAGGTGGGTGAGCAAAAGTCCATCTGAGGGGAGATTCAGGAGCAAGCACCGAGGTTACCCTTCCAGAGGCAGCTGCAACCCACCATGCTCTGAGGTTGGAGCCCCCAGTGGGCAGGATCATCTGCCACTCTCAGGGGCCTCTTGGGAGAAGGCAGCAGAGATCAGTTGCTCCTCAGCACCTGACACCTTGCCCATGCCAACACCTGTGGCAGCAAGCTGGGCACTGACAGCAGGAACTATGGAGAAGGCAAGTGGAGAAAATCTGGAGCTGAGCCCCACCACCAGTGAGGAGATGCTGACTGCCACCATTTTCTCTGTCCTGGGATGGACAGAGACCTGCATTGGCCCATCCAACTCTTTTTAGCCTCCAACCTAAGACCTGGAGGTGATCTCTGCACCGTTCTGGAATTGGCCATCACTGGTCCAGAGAGGAAAGTTCAGGAGCAGACACTCCACCCCTGCAGGACCAGGTATGGACATGTCAGATCCGAGTGGGAGACTTGGTGGTGGCAACAGTAGCAGACGAGTTGGGGTGAGTCTAGATCTAATTCACCCTCGTCCCCCAGTAGTCTTTGGGGCGTCTGACCCACATCAAGAGCAACCTGATCGGTCAGCATTGAGAGCAGAGGAGACAGGATGGAGACTGGAGCCCACTCCCTACTTTTGGGAACCACCAGTAAAAAGAGAAGGATAAGAGCCTGAAGTTCTAAAAACAGCCACAGAGGGAGTTTTTTGTTGTTGTTCCTGTTTTTGTATTTGTTTAGCTTTTGCTTTTTTTTTTTTTTTTTAATTTTTTCAGTTTTTCTGTTTGTGTATGGGTAATTTTGGGGGCGAGTGTGTCATCAGGTTGTGTTTCTGTTTTTGTTTTTGTTTTTGTATGTTTGCTTGCTTGTTTTTGTTTTGTTTCTTTCTTTGTTTATTCTTTGGTTGGTGTGCCCGTCTGTTTTCTATCTTCATCTTCCTTTCATCTCCCTTCTTCCTTTCTCAGTTCTTTTCCTTTTTCTTATCTCATTTTGCTTTCGGAGACATACATATGCGCTCACTGCATGGACAGATGGTAATGTGGAGGCAAGTGGGGTCCAGGGGGCCCACACACCAGTCAGTGGATACTGTGATCTGCAGATAACTTCTAAACCACAGCTCTTCCATCACACCTTAATCAAATCACAAAACTGCAAAAAGCACAGCTTCCCCATCCCTAGTCCAGCTTCAAAATTGAACAAACCCAAAACATCTACATGAGGAAGAATAGGAAATTGAGCAAAAAGAAATAAAAGCTATCCTTCCTATCACTGAGCAGCAGAATTAAAGAAGATTTGAAAGGGGGAGGAAAACCATCACAAATGAAGAAGAACCAAAGGAAAGACACAAATTCCATATGGACCCCTGGGAAGACAGCAACTGAGAATACAGACTTCAGAACTCAAACAATGAAGAGCCCCCAGAATTACTGGTTTTAAACCACAAACCCAGATATCAAGATATTAAAAGAGAGAATAAATAGAAATAAGGAGAGACACGGGGAAAGAATGAAAGGGTTGATAACTGAGATGAAGGCAATAAAGAATACAGAAAATGAAATAAATAACGAACTGACAAGCATGGAAAGCAGAATTAACCAAGCAAAAGAAAGACTCTCAGAGCTTGAGGACCACAATACATAATTAACCCAAACTGTTAAAAACATAGAAAAGAAGCTTAAAAAGACAGAACAAAACCTCCAAGAGATGTGAGATTATATCAAAAGGTCAAATCTATGATTGACTGGCATTCCTAGGCAGATAGAGAAACAGAGAGCACCCTGGAGCAAACATTCCATGAAATTATCCAAGAAAACATCCCTTATCTCATCAGAGACATAACCATTCAAACATAAGAGGTTCAGAGAACCCCTGCAAGACACCAAATGAGAAGACCAACTCCTATACACATAGTAATTCACTTACACAAAGTAGGTATAAAAGAAAAAACCTTAAAGGCAGAGAGAGAGAAAGTCAGACTACCCACAGGGAAAGACCAGTTAGAATAGCAGCAGACTTATCCACAGAAACTACAGTCAAAGATAAACAATTCCAACCAAGAATTTCCTACCCAGCTAAGTTTCATCAGTGATGGAGAATTAAAATCCTTCCCAGACATTCAATCCCTAAAAGTTTAGGCTGTCTCAGACAAACTCTACAAGAAATGCTTAAGAAAGTATTAAGTACAGAAGAAAGAAAAAAAAGAATAACCATGCTTTTCCCAAAAATGCAGGAAAAGGATTAAAAACACACACATATATCAACCCAAAAGTCAAAAGAAAAAAAACCAACAAACAAATAAACAACAACAACAATCTCTGTAAGAACCTCATGACAGGGATAAACTCTCACATCTCAAAAATTAGCCTGAACATGAATGGACTGAATCACCACTGAAAAGACATAGAATGGCTACATGGATTTTTTTTAAAAAATGATGCAACAATATGCTGTCTTCAGGATACTCATCTCACCAGAATGGACACTCACAACTCAAAGTTAGAGGATGGAAAACAAATTTTCAGGCAAACAGAGCACACAAAAAAGCAGGAGTTGCAATCTTAATATCAGATAAAATATGCTTTAAGCTATCAAAAATTTTAAAAGACACAGAAGGTCATTACATAGTAATAAAAAGGTTCACTCCATCAGTAAGAACGATCCATCCTAAACATATATGCACCCAACATAGGATCACCAACTTTTATAAAGCAGCTTCTAGGCAAACTAAAAAAAGATATTGACTCTAGCAATATCATAGCCAGGGACCTAAATACCCCACTATCAACCCTAGATAGATAAGATTATTGAGGCAAAAAGCCAAAAAGGACACCTGGAGCCTCAACTTAACACCTAACCAGATGGACTTAACCTCCAGCAAACAACCACAAAATATACATTCTACACATCACCACATGGAATGTACTCCAAGATCAACCACATCCTGGGTCATAAATCAAGCATAAAAAATTCCATAAGATCGAAATACTGCCATGCACCTTCTCAGACCACAGTGGAATAAAGATAAATATCAACTCCAACAAAGCTACCCCCAAATGCACAAAGACATGGATACTAAACAGCATGATGCTGAACAACTCATAGGTCAACATAGAAACCAAAGCAGAATTTAAAAGATTTCTGGGCTTGGCTCGGTGGCTCAGCTACAGACCCAGCACTTTGGGAGGCCAAAGAGAGTGGATTGCCTGACCCCACAGTTTCAAGATCCACTCAAGCAACTTGGCGAGACCTCGTCTCTATAATAATTAAAAAATTAACCAGGCATGGTAGCACACGTCTGTAGTTCCAGCTACTTGGAAGGCTGAGGCAGAAGGATCGCTGGAGCCCAGTAGGTCAAGGCTACGGTGGCCAGGAGCATGCCACTGCACTCCAGCCTGGGCAACAGAGTGAGACTTCAACTCAAATAAATAAATAAATAAATAATTCCTGGAAACAAATGAAAATATAAACACATCTTACCAAAACTTCTGGGATGCCATGAAAACACTACTGAGAGAGGAATTCATTTTATTTATGTATTTGTTTGTTTGTTTATTTATTTATTGGGTTGGAGTCTCACTCTGTCACCCAGGCTGGAGTGCAGTGGCACACTCACAGCCACTGCAGCCTTGACCTGCTGAGCTCAGGCGATCCTTCTGCATCAGCCTTCCAAGTAACTGGAACTACAGGCGTGTGCTACCACACCTGGCTAATTGTTTTGATTTATTGTAGAGACAAGTTCTCGCCATGTTGCCCAGGCTGGTCTCAAACCCCTGAACTCAGGTAATCCTCTCACCTTAGCTTCCCAAAGTGCTGGGATTATAAGCTTGAGCCACTGTGCCCAACTGGAATTCATTTCTTTATGAACACACATCAAGAAAATGGAAAGATCACAAGTTAACAGCCTAACAAATCACCTAGGGGAGCTGGAAAGACAAGACCACCAAAACACTAACTTCAGCAGAAGAATCCAGATCATCAATGTAAAGCCCAAATACAGGGCATAGAAGAAAAAAATATCATAGAAAAAATCAACAAAACAAAAATCTGGTTCTTTGAAAGGATAAACAAGCCAGATTGGCCAAGAAAAATCCCAAATAAACACAATCAGGTGGTACATATACACAACTGGAAAAAAAAGCACAATCAGAAATGCAAAGGATTAGCCGGGCTCAGTGGCTCAGCCTGTAATCCCGCACCTTGGGAGGCTGAGGTGAGTGGGTTGCCTGAGCCCGCGGGTTCAAGACCTGCCTGGGCAACTTGGCGAGACCTCATCTCCACAATAAATCAAAAATCAGCCGGGCGTGGTAGCGCACGCCTGTAGTTCCAGCTACTTGGAAGGCTGAGGCGGAAGGATCGCCAGAGCCCAGCAGGTCGAGGCTGTGGTGGCCGTGAGCGGCCACTGCACTCCAGTATGGGTGACAGAGTGAGACTCCAACTCAAAAAAAAAAAAAAAAAAGAAAAAGAAAAAGAAAAAAGAAATGCAAAGGATTGAATCACAATGGACCTCGAAGAAATACAAAAAATTATCAGAGATTACTGTGCACACCTGAATGGAAACAAACTCGAAAACCTAGATGAAATGGAGGACTTTCTGACATCACACAACCTCCCAGGGTTGAAACGAGAAGACATTGAGACATTAAGTAGACCAATAACAACACAGGAAATCAACTCTATCATAAGAAAACTACCTACAAAAAAAGTTGTGGATCAGATGGCTTTCCAGTGGAGTTCCACAAAACTTACGGGGAAGAGTTGATACTAATCCAATTGAAAGTATTCCGCTGGAGCCCAATAGGCGAGGCTGCGGTGGCCGGAAGCGGCCACTGCACTCCAGTCTGGGCGACCAAGTGAGACTCCAACTCAAAAAAAAAAAAAAGAAAGTATTCCAAGCAGTTGAGAAAGACAGAACTTTTCCCAAATAATTTTATGAAGCTATCATCACACTGATACCCAAACCAGGTAAAGATGCAACAAAGGAAGAGCACTACAGGCCAATATGTCTGATTAGCATAGACGCAAACATACTCAACAAGATTCTAGCAAATTAGATCCAATGGCACATCTCAAAAATCATCCACCATGACCAAGTAGTCTTCCTCCCTGAGATACAGGGCTGGTTCAACATCCACAAGATTATAAATGCAATTAAAAACATCAACAGCTATAAAAATAGGAATCACATGATTATATCATTAGATGCAGAAAAGCTATTGATAAAGTCCAGCATCATTTCTTGATAAAAATCCTTGAACACCTATGCATAGAGGGAGCATATTTCAAAATAGTAAGCGCCATCTGCAATAAACCCACAGTCAACATATTGCTAAATGGACAGAAATTGAAAGCATTTCCCCTGAAAACTGGAACAAGACATGGCTGCCCACTTTTACCCCTCCTGTTCAATGTATGGAAGTCCTAGCTAGAGCAATCAGACAAGAGGAGGAAATTGGGGGTATCCAAATAAGAAAAGAGAAAGTCAAGTTATCCCTCTTTGCTGATGATATGATTCTGTAACTTGAAAATCCAAGAGAATCTGTCAAAAACCTTCTTGCACTGATAAATGACTTGGGCAAAGTCTCAGAATATAAAATCAACATGGAAAAAACAGTTGTATTCTTATACACCAACAACAAACAGGAAGAGAACCAAATAAAAAGCATAATCCCATTCACAATAGCAACAACAACAACGAAGTGAAATACCTTGGTATCTTTCTAACCAAAGAAGTGAAAGACCTTTATAACGAAAACTACAAAACACTGCTCAAAAAAATGAAAGATGATACAAACAAATGAAAAAATATTCCATGCTCATGGACTGGAAGGAACAACGTTGGTAAGATGTCTATCCTACTCAAGGCAATCTACAGATTTAACGTAATACCCATTAAATTACCACCAACATCATTCAGACCTAGAAACGACAATACAGAAATTCATATAGAAACATAAATGACCACAAATAGCCAAAACAATTCTCGGCAAAAAAAAGCAAAGCAGGAGGTATCACACTTCCAGAATTCAAACTTTATTATAAGGCTACAATAATCAAAACAGCTTGGTGTTGGTACAAGAACTGGCATATATACCAATGGAACAGGATAGAGATTCCAGAAATAAAGCCTCAATTTCTCAACCAACTCATCTTTACAAAGTCTCCACTAACAACCACCTGGGAGAGGAGAACTTATTCGGTAAACGGTACTGGGAAAGTTGACTGACCACATGCAGAAGCTTAAAACAAGACCTCTACCTATCACCATACACAAAAATCAACTCTAAATGGATTAAAGACCTAAACATAAAACTTCAAATTATAAGAATCTTAGGGACAACCCCCTCGGGTCCCTCCCACTGTGGGAGACTTTCTGCCCTCTCAATAAATCCTGCCTAAAAAAAAAAAAAGAACTTTAGAAAATGCAGGAGACGCCCTTAAGGAAATTAGAGCTAGCAACCGATTCCTGACAAAACCCCTAATGCCCACGCCATAAGAGAGAAGAGAGACAAGTGGGACCTCATCAAACTGACAATCTTCTGCAAAACCAAAGAAACCATCAAGAGATTGGGGAGACAGCCCACAGACTGGGAAAAAATATTTGCCAACTGTATATCTGACAAAGACCTAACATCTAGGATCTACAAGGCACTCAAATGTGCTGAAAAGAAAAAACAAATAGCTCCATTACAAAGTGGGCAAAAGATATAAATAGGAACTTCTCAAAAGAAGACATATGAGCAGCCAACAGATACATGAAAAAATGCTCAGCCTCACTAGTCATCAAAGAAATGCAAATTTTTTTTTTTTTTGAGTCGGAGTCTCTCTGTCGCCCAGACTGGAGTGCAGTGGCACACTCCCAGCCACCGCAGCCTCTATCTGCTGGGCTCCGGCGTTCCTTCCGCCTCAGTCGTCCAAGTAGCTGGAACTACAGGCGCGCGCTACCACGCCCAGGTAATTTTTGATTTATTGTAGAGATGAGGTCTCGCCAATTTGCCCCGGCGGGTCTCGAACCCACGGGCTCAGGCAATTCACTCACCTTGGCCTCCCAAAGTGCGGGATTACAGGCTGAGCCACCGAGCCCAACCAGAAATGCAAATTATTACCACACTGAGATACCACCTAACTCTAGTCAGGATGGCCATCATCGATAACTCAAAAAACAATAGATGCTGGAGAGGATGCGGGGGGGGGGAAGGGAACACTTCTACGCTGTTGGTGGGAAGGTAAACTAGTACAACTGCTGTGGCGGTTCCTAAAAGATCTAAAAATTGACCTTTTATGCAGCCCAACAATCCCCCTTCTGGGAATATACCCAGAGGAACTCAAATCACTCTATAAAAAAGATACCTGCACACGCATATTTATTGAAGCATTATTCACAATAGCAAAAACATGGAACCAACCGTGCTGCCCATCAAAAGTGGACTGGATTTTTAAAATGTGCTACATACACATGATGGAATGTTACACAGTTATAAAGAAGGACAAAATTATGAACTTCGCAGCAACATGGATGGATTTAGAGTCTATAATACTCAGTGATCTACCACAGAAACAAAGAACTGAGTACCACATGTTCTCACTCATAAGCAGACCCTGAACAATTATCATAATATTATAAAAAAGGGATTGTCAGTAGAGGGAAACTGCCGGGGGTAGGGGAGGTACACTTCATCAATAGGAGTACCTGATCTCAACCCACGCAAAGTGGGGACCAAGGTGAGGCCCAAACTTTACCTGTACAATGACCATTTGTAAATCTAATCCTGAATTGTACCTCATATCCTTAAAATAAATAAATAAATAAAAATAGTCACTGTATCATCATTTATAATTTTAAAAATGGTAAAAACGTAAATGCCCATTATAGGAATCTTCTAGTAATAAAGTACTCATATTTATAAACAAAAAAATTATTCAGCTTGAATGCAAAAGTACAACCGTAAGGATACAAAAGCAATTTGGCCAGATCAAATTCTTACATTTGAATTGTGCTATAGTTCTCTATAGCAGCAGTTAGCAAACTTTCTCTATAAAGGGACAGAAAATAAATATTTTAGGCTTTGTGAGCCATATGGTCTCCATCACAGCTACTCAGCTCTGCTGTTGTAGCATGAAAGTAACTACAGGCAATATGTAAATAAATAAGCATAGTTGTGTTCCAATAAAACTTTATTTACAAAAACAGGCAGCAGGCTAGATCTGGCACACAGCTATATTTTGCCAGCCTTGCTCTATAGAATAAGAGCATCTTTATAAAGTCCTGGTTTTGCAATTAGCTTGCACTTTAGGGCAACTTATTTCTTCTATCCGATTTCATCTCGTTGTGAGACTTAAACAAAATATGTGAATACATATTAACTGTGAAATGATATAAAAGCATAGGCCTTTTTTCTTTTTTTACCATTTCTAAGTAATACTTGTTGTTACATTTATTTTACTGCAGTCTAATGCCTGTCTTGGAAAGTGAGTATTTGATATGCTTTTATATGTCGGAGAAGCCTGTTAAACATTCAGAAATAATTTTATCCAGTGCTGGTCTTTGTTCACAGTCTTACAGCCATTAAACTTATCAAAGTCTATTTAAAGTCTTTCTCTTTGGATCATTCCTGGATTATTCCCATTTTTATAATTTGTAGAGCTTCTCTTATATAGTGTCAGTTTCATGGGTATATGACCTATGAAATCACACAGGTTCCCTTGTTTCGAAGGACCCATACTTGGTTCAATGTTCTATTGTTGCTGTCTTGAAATTCTTAATAATTTTGAACAAAGGACTCTGCATTTTTGCAATTTAGCCAATCCTGCTCTTACATACCAGGAAGAAAAATTAACTTTCTATTTTTCATTTATAACAGCTTCAAGCCAAACAAAATGTTTGATAGAAAACTTAAAGCCGGGCTCAGCGGCTCAGCCTGCAATCCCAGTGCTTTGGGAGGCTGAGGTGAGTGGATTGCCTGAGCCTGCGGGTTCGAGACCCACCTGGGCAACTTGGCGAGACCTCATCTCTACAATAAATCAAAAATTAGCCAGACATGGTGGTGCATGCTTGTAGTTCCAGTTACTTGGAAGGCTGAGGCGGAAGGATTGCTAGAGCCCAGTAGGTCGAGGCTGCGGTAGCCGGGAGCGGCCACTACCCTCCAGTATGGGCGACAGAGTGAGACTCCAACTCAAAAAAAAAAAAAAGAAAAGAAAAAAAAAGAAAACTTAAATAGCTTTTCTTCCTATGTATAGCTCTACAGAAATGTTTTCTATATTCTTTTATCTCTTGAGTTTGATTTGCTTGAGGAAAATTAAAAGGAGAAAAACTTTTTAAATTAAGTTAGGTTTCTGGGCCCCCCAAATTGGTACAAATAAATTGAAAGTGTTACAGATACTCAAATATAAATATTAAAGGGTATTTTTGTCCTCTTACTGAAATATAAAAATCTTGATTCATAAAGGCAATCTTAATAAATATTTTTAATGTCATGAAAGTATTTAGAAATGAAATCAAGTCATAATTATATAATATTTGCATAGTTATAAATAACTTAGTTACTTTGTGGTCACAATGTTAATATATACTTTCAAAGTACTAAACACTTCCTGGGAATTCATCCTGCTATTCACATAGAAGGCAAGAATGTGCTGATTTGAATGCTTCCATACTCTACCAATACTACTAGGCACACAGGAAGATCAGCTGATTGTGTTTGCCCAGAAAGCAAGCGTGGACAATGATTGGCTCTATCTTAGAGGAAGTGGAAAAGTTGCTGATGTGCCACAGGCATCGCCTAAGAGCAGCAGTAAGGTCTCGGTGGTCTACCCTTGATTTTTAAATCACACTATTTTCCAAGATCCTACAATTGGGTATTCAAAAACACTGCATTGTTTTGTTTTTTTGTTTTGTTTTTTTTTTGAGTTGGAGTCTCACTCTGTCGCCCAGGCTGGAGTGCAGTGGCCGCTTCCGGCCACCGCAGCCTCGCCTGCTGGGCTCCGGTGATCCTTCCGCCTCAGCCTTCCGAGTAGCCAGAATTACAGGCATGTGCTACCACACCTGGCTGATTTTTTTTTTTATTTATTGTAGAGATGAGGTCTCGCTGCCCAGGCGGGTCTCGAACCCGTGGGCTCAGGCAATCCACTCACCTCAGCCTCCCAAAGGCGCGGAATTACAGGCTGAGCCACCGAGCCCGGCTAAAAACACTGCATTGTTTTGAAAGGGAGAAAGAAGAAGCTGTTATCTTATATCTTATTTACAATAGGGATAAAATACTCTTGGTTTGAAGGAAGAATATTTAGGTACAATGACCAAACCCACTTTTCTGTAAGTAAGTAGCTTACAAGTCAAGGAAAGCCAAAGCAATATGACTTCATTAGTGTTTTACTTAATAACAAAAGTTGGCCAGGTGCAGTGGCTCAAGCCTCTAATCTCCACACTTTGACAGGCCGAGGTGAGATGACTGCCTGAGCTAAGGGGTTCGAGACCAGTCTGGCCAACTTGGCAAGACCTCGTCTCCACAGTAAATCAAGACATTAACTGGGCATGGTAGTGCATGCCTGTAGTTCCAGCTACTTGGAAGGCTGAGGTGGAAGGACTGCCTAAGCCCAGCAGGTCAAGGCTGTGGTGACCATGAGTGTGCCACTGCACTCCAGCCTAGGCGACAGAGTGAGACTACAACTCAAAAATAAATAAATAAAATAAAATAACAAAAGTTGTTTAAAGTCAAATTTCTACCATCAGATACGCCAGTGTTTGCTAGTGATGTAGCCCCAGTAATGTTACCCCAAGATTCACCCCATTTATTTATTTTCAAATAAAATAATGCCCTAATCTAATTATAAACATTGTATATCAATATACATATGTATAAATGCAAATATATGTATATATACATACATACTACATAAAACATACATACATATGCACACACACATATACAGTAGCCATGAATATAGTTTTATGTTATATAAAAAGCATCACTCTGTGATGACTGTTTCCTTCATAATTAAATGTGCCACTATTTGTTATACAAGGACTAACAATTAAGTTTGTGAACTCATCACCATGCGCTTACCTTGGCAGCACTGTATAAACAACCTAGTAAGGGTTCATAATGTTGATATATCAGTGTCTCACAGCTGTGTTTGTGTCAATGTGTGGCAATGTCTTGCTGAGTAGCGTTCATTATTGTTGCTGCATGTTTTTGTGTGCCATCACAAGAATATTGGAGCTTGAATTAGAGCAACAAGCAAACATTAAATTTCTTGTTAACCTTGGCAAAATTGGAAATGAAATTAGGGACATGTTTGTCCAAGTTTATGGGAATAATGCCATGAAGAAAATGGCAGTGTACAAATGGAGTAAACATTTTTCTGAGGGGAGAGAAAGCATCACTGATGAAGAGAGGTCAGGACTGTGAGAAGCATAGCAAACCAAATAAACATTGATAGAGAAACAGGAAAATTTGATGGAAAACCTTGGCATGAGAGAGATGTGTGCAAAAATGATCCCAAAGGAGCTCTTGCATCATGACAATGTACCAGCTCACATAGCCCTACCTGTGAGGGAGTATTTAGCCAGCAAACAAATAACTGTATTGGAACACCCTGTCTACTCACTTGATATGGCCCCCAATGATTTTTTTCTTTACCCAAAGATAAAGAAAATATTGAAAGGAAGATATTTCAATTAAATTCAGGACATCAAGGGTAATATGACAATATCTCTGGTGGCCATTCCAGAAAAGGAGTTCCAAAATTGCTTTGACAGGTGGACTAGGTATTGCCATCAATGCATAGCTTCCCAAAGGGAACACTTTGAAGGTGACCATAGTGATATTTAGCAATAAGATATGTAGCACATTTCTAGGATGAGTTCATGAACTTAATTGTCAGACCTCATATATATATTTGCTGTGGTTTGAATGTTTGTTTTCTTCAAGACTCATGTTAAAACTTAATCTTTAATGTAACAGTATTAAGATGTGATGAGTCATTAAGAGGGATTAATGTCACTTTCAAAGGACTGGGTTGATTTTTTTGGGAGTGAGTGAATTCTCACTATAAGCCAATGGATTAGTTACAGCAAGAGCAGGTTGTTATAAAGTGAGGCTCCTTCGTGTTTTGTCTCTTTCACACATGCCCACTTGCTCTTTCACTTTTCTGTCATGTTATGATATAGTACAAAAGCCCTCATCAGAAGTTGTTCCCATGCCCTTGTACTTCCCAGTCTCCAGAGCTGTCACAAATAAATTTTCATTTTTTTTATAAAATTACTCGGTCTTAGATATTCAGTTGCAGAGCAGAAAATATATTAAAACAACATTCAAATAACATTTCTAAAGCTTATGTGAGTGTTTCCCTTCTTCCTATTTCAGAATTTTCACCACTTACTGTAAAGATGCTAACTCTTTGTGAACCATGAATAATGTTCACTTAACTGATTAAAGGCCTTCAGCTAACACAGAGTAAAGAAGAAGGACTCCTGACAAATGGATTTGAATCAGTCAGTAAATATTCAAAACTTTAAAAAATATTAGCATATTTAGGTCTTGAATTTATTTTAGAAATTCAAGTTTCTTTGTATCTCATGACTGACTATTCTGACAGTAGGACTTTTAACTTTTAGGGAAAAAAACTGGTAAAAATGAATACCTTTCATACTGAGTCATTGTGAGGAGTTCCTACTATCTGAAAAATCATTTTTATCTGACCTTCTCTGACTGAACTTTCCATTAGCATCTATAGTTCATCATGCTCATAATGACATGTATCTTCTGACAGTTTATGTTCAGCTCGACGGCTCAGCCTGTAATCCCAGCACTTTGGGAGGCCGAGGCGAGAGGATTGCCTGAGCCCACGGGTTCGAGAGCCACCTGGGCAACTTGGCGAGACCTCTTAAATCAAAAAACTTAGCCAGGCGTGGTAGCACGCACCTGTAGTTCCAGCTACTTGGAAGGCTGAGGCGGAAGGATCGCAGGAGCCCAGCAGGTCAAGGCTGCGGTGGCTGGGAGAGTGCCATTGCCCTCCAGCCTAGGTGACAGAGTGATACTCCAACTAAAAAAAAAAAAAATACAGTTTATTTTATTGTATTCATGCTTAGTGTTTTATTAGGTCACAGGTTTTGAAAATTACTACTCTATGTGTGATACACCAGAATTCTTGATAAAGTAGCATACATTTGCTAATTGTGCCAAATAAAGAAACATTCTATTTCCATAAGAAATTACATAAGACAAAGATTTATTTTTATCATTTATGATCAAGGGTAAGTTATATAGGCTAATTCTTTTTGATGTCTCTGACTCAAAATTAATTTTAGTGGGTAACAAATTGATCCATGTAGGGGAGGAAAATATCTTTCCTTTTACCCACTTAGGCTTATGACTGGGGCCTCTATAAGAAAAGACAGATTAACAAGAGAAAAGCATACAAATTTATTCAACAAAAGTTTTATGTGATACAAGAGCCTTCATAAGGAAATAAAGACCTGAATATAGGAAAACCCGAGTGTGCTTTATACTAGATATGATGAAGAATGGAGAGATATGAAGAAATATATGACAAAAGGGGAATGAACTAATATAATAAATTGGAGAAAAATGAGAAAGGCCTGTTTGTTCTGATTCTTCTCTGTGTCCCTATGTCTTCCGAGACAAGTATTCTCCTTTCCTCTGGGTGTAGGGAGAGCGTCTCTCACCTAAGGGTCTTATGACCCGCTTCAGGAGAAGGTCAGAGAATTCTTCCTAGGTTTTATGACCTGCTTTAGTGGAGAAGGGCAGGAGAAAGTCAGAGAAACTTCCTACTTCTGGCATTTTCTCAAATTCATTCAAATCAAAATATTCAATATGCCAATGTGCCATATTTTTGGGTAGCATGTCTTGAATCCCATCATCCATTTCTTGGCAAATATTTTAAAAGCCTATTTGTAGTAAGGAATCTATACTAAAAAAAAAAACTTTAAAACTCCAATTCAGGGCACATACACAAAAAAAATAAAGTAGAATCAACTTAAAGATGTCTTTTTTTAATGGAAAGAGCCAATATCTTAAAAATATCAATTCTCCCAGTTGTCAAAAATTAAAGCATTATAAAGTTCTGCAATAAAAACAGTTTGATTCTGGCACTTAATAGAAAGAGCAATGTAACAAGATATTATATAGAAATAGGGTCAAATAATTCAGGGATTTAGTAAATCATAGCAGTAACATTTTATGTCAGTGGAGAGAATATGGATTATTCAATAAATGATATTAGAACAACAAGCTACCTGTTTGGGAAAAAATAAAATTAATTCATTTCTCACTCCCTACAACAAAAATAAATTCAAGATGTATTAAAGATTTTAATGAAATAAAAATTAAAGTAAATATACATGAAAACTGGAAGCTGTCTTTTTAAAAAATGATTTTTTTAGTTAAAATACAGAACCTAGATGCTGTAAAGCAGTGACTCACAGCCTTGGCTCTACCTGAGAATCACCTGAGGAACTTGCAAGAACTTTCAATCCTGTGATTT
This sequence comes from Cephalopachus bancanus, assembly GCA_027257055.1. Lineage (NCBI taxonomy): Eukaryota > Metazoa > Chordata > Mammalia > Primates > Tarsiidae > Cephalopachus > Cephalopachus bancanus. The sequence continues at coordinate 434,723 of JAPVLO010000699.1, forward strand.
CGCTCTGAACTAAATAAATCAGAATTTCTGTGGATGGGGTCTAAGTCTTTGGGGGCTTTTTGGTTTTTTTTTTTTTTTTTTTTTTTTTTGAGTTGAGTCTCACTCTTGTCGCCCACGCACAGTCACGACCACCGCAGCCTCGACCTGCAGGGCTCCAGTGATGCCTCTTCCTCAGCCTTCCAAGTAGCTGGAACTGCAGACGCACGCCACCATGCCCAGCTAGTTTTTGTGATTTGTTGTAGAGATGAGGTCTCACCAAGTTGCCCAGGCTGGTCTCGAACCCTCGGGCTCAGGAAATCCTTTCGCCTCAGCTTCCCAAAGTGCTGGGATTACAGGCTGAGCCACCACACCCGACCTGTTTTTTTTTGTTTGTTTGTTTTAGTTCATTTGTTTGATTGACTAACATCTTTTTTTTTTAATGTTCTCTGAGTGATTTTGAAGCACAGTTAGGATTGAGAAGAGTTGCCATAAAATTAAAACTTCAGATTATCTCTCATATCATTCTGGAAACTGTCTCAAATATTATTTGCCAAGAGTAACCTAACTGCTATTTTTACCTTACAGCTGCCGCGCTGTACCCTTCTCTCTCCAAGGCTTGCTGCCTTCTTGGCCTTCACTCAGAAATGAAAGTCCCTCACTCTCAGAGTGCCAGAAATCCTTTAAGGGTGTATCAGTAGGAGTGCTTGCAGGAAACAGAAGGCATGTTCAAATTGGGAATTTGAAAATAGTTTAATAAAGAGATTGTACACAGATGGAACCACTGGTATCTCAGTTGTGGTAGTGGTTCAATGAATCTACACAAGTAATAACATTTTACAGGACTATACTAAAAAGAAGATTCAGTGCATGTGAAAACTGGTTAAATCTGGATAAGGTTTGTAATCAAGTCACTGGTATTGCGCCAATGTCAATTTCCTTATTTTGACAATGTACTATTAGGTACATAAGATGTTATCATTCAAGGAAGCAGAGTGGAGGATTCACAGAGCCTCACTGTACTATTTTTACAACCTGTTGTGAGTCCATAATTATTTCAAAATAAAAAGTTTTAAAAAGAAACTGTTTATGAAGATGTGAGTGGGGAGCAGGAAAATTACACAAGGAATGGCGTAGCAACCCCTGACTCAAAAGCTCGGTTTCCCACACCTAGACTGAAATAATGAGAGGGGGAAAGAGTTAACAGGAGAGAGAGAGGGAGCATGCAAGAATAAACCGTACTGAAAGGGATATTTGACAGGTGCTATGACCTTCAAACAAGGAATGTCAAGGAATGTCAGATGAAACAAGACTTGAAACTGGGCCCTGGATCATTGTCTAATTTGTTTGGGAGCCTGAGAGAAGTTATAAAGTTTGGAATAGCCACTAGAAGACAACTTATATGGAGCAAAATTGGCTCAAGTTATTACGGAAGTTGAGAAGCCCCAAGATATGCAGTCAGCAAATTGGAGAGTCAATGTGTAGTTCTAGTCTGAATCCAAAGGCCTGAGAACCTGCAGAGTTGATGGTGTAGTTCCAGTCTAAAAGCTGACAGGCTCAAGATCCAAAAAGAGCCAATGTTTTGGTTTGAGTCCAAAGACTAGAATAGACTGATATCCCAGCTCAAAACAGTCAAGCAGAAGGAGTTCCCTCTTACTCACAGGAAGCTTAGCCTTTCCCCATTTTGTTCTATTCAAGCCTTCAACTGACTGGATAAAAGCCACCCACATTAGGGAGGGCAACTTATTTTACACAGTGTACCTATTCAAATGTTAATTTCCACTAAAAATACTCTCACAAACATATCTAGGATAATGTTTGACCAAATATCTGGGCACCCGGTGGTCCAGTCAAGTTGATACATAAATAACCATTTCAGTTATGGACATATAAGATTTTCTTGCCAAGGAGCAACTCATTAAAATAAATAGCTGAATGCCCCATTACTCTGTCTCACTCATAGTGAGATACTACAACTAATAAAACTCTTGGGTATTGTCATCAGAAGAGTGAAATGATTTACTTTAAGATTTTTTTTTCCATCGTGTATATGTACCACATTTTTTTAATCCAGTCCTCTTTTGACGGGTAGCATGGTTGTTTCCAGGTTCTTGCTATTGTGAACAACGCTGCGATAAACTTGCGTGTGCAGGTATCTTTTTTATAGAGTGATTTGTGTTCTTCAGGATATATTCCCAGTAGGGGGATTGCAGGGTCATATGGGAGGTTGGTATTTAGAGCTTTTAGGAATCGCCACACTGCTTTCCACAGAGGTTGCACTAGTTTACACTCCTGTCAACAGCGTAGAAGTGTTCCCTTTTTGCCACACCCTCTCCAGCAGCTGTTATTTTTTGACTTGTTGATAATTGCCATTCTGACTGGGGTTAGGTGGTATCTCAGCGTGGTTTTGATTTGCATCTCCCTGATGATTAGTGAGGTTGAGCATTTCTTCATGTGTTTGTTGGCTGCTCGGATGTCTTCCTTTGTGAAGTGTCTGTTCATATCTTTTGCCCATTTTATAATGGGGTTGTTTGTTTTTTTCTTTTCAGTACGTTTGAGCTCCTTGTAGATCCAGGATGTTAAGCCTTTGTCAGATCTGGTGTTGGCAAATATTTTTTCCCAGTCTGTAGGCTGTCTCCCTGCTCTCTTGATGGTTTCTTTGGCTTTGCAGAAGCTTGTCAGTTTAATAAGGTCCCACTTGTCTATCTTCTCTCTTATGAGCTGTGGGTTTTGGGTTTTGTTCAGGATGGAATACTACGCAGCCATAAAAAAGAACAAAATCATGAATTTCGCAGCAACCTGGATGGAACTAGAGTCTATAATACTGAGTGACCTCTCACAGAAACAAAGATCCGAGTATCACATGTTCTCACTCATATAATGAACCGTAAACATCCAATGCAATACTATTAGAAAATGACTGACAGTACTGGGAAACTATGGGGAGGGGAGATGGGATTAACAGTAGCAAATATCTGTCTGGGAGCGGGGAAACACCCCATATCAACATGGTGCCTGAATGAAACGCAATTGTATACCTAACCCTTAACTGTACCCCACAACTTCATAATAAAAAAAAATAATAATTTTTTTAAAAAAAGATTTTTTTTTCTTTCACTCATGCTGACCATTCATTCTACAATAGCTGAAAATTAGCAGACTTCAAATATATTTTGCCTTGAGTAATAACTCGGCAGCGTGCTAACTGGCCTAAGAAGCTCATCCATGCTTTGGGTTGGCCCCAGAAAGACTATATTCATATGTGCACATCTCATTCCATCAACAATCAACCTGATACAAAACACATAGGTTTCTTAATCCAAGAATAGTGATTCAGAGAGGTAAAACTCTGGGCACTTATATTGCCTATGCTTTTGTAAGCCAAATGTTACTTAATTTTTTTTTTTAGAAGAATGGGTAGCTGACCTTGAGTCTCATTATGCATGCTACAAACTACAGCTAAGTTGTAACTTTTGATACTCCTGTCATTTTTGCACTCAAGAGACTATCGGTTTCCTTTTGGATCCTCCATTGGCAGGGAAGGTAGATGAAGACCATCCATTAGGGCATGCTCTTTGGTATAGAAAAAGTTCAGATGTCTGCCATATGCATTGAAAACACCCATTTTTATGCATATATTCATTTAGTCAAATCACATTTCTTGAGCACCTAGTATGAACCACAACATGCTGCTGTCTAATGAAAGAGCGCTTTAGGAAGACAGAACAGCAAATACAAGGAAGTCAGGCCATGTAGGACATCCTAGCAGCTCATAAGTATTCAGAGTGAGATAAGCACGCTCATCTCACTTTTTTTCTACAAAAAAAATTATTTACTTTTGAAAGCACAACAAAAACATTAAGCTATTTTAAAAGGTAATAGATATTTTAGGAAAGTTTTAAATGAGTCAAAGAAACTTACAATAGCTTCTATCTGTGTCACACATCTTAAGGTGACTCCCAGTGAGTCACACCCTTGTATAAGCCCCCCACCCCCACCCCTTTAGTGTGGGCAGGAACTGTGACTTGCTTCTAACCAGCTAAATATGGAAAAATGTGCTGGAATGTCACTCTCATGATTACCTTATATAAGACTCCTTATATAAGATGACCTTACCTTACATAAGATTCCATCTTAGCTAACTGAAGAGAGACACTCTCCTGCTGGCCTTGAAGGCGCAAACAGCTGTGTTGTGAACTGCCTAGGGAGAGGGCCATGTGGCAGGGAACTGCGGGGGGCCTCTAGAAACTGAAGGTAGTCCTCAACAGACAGCCAGTAAAAAACTGAGGCCCTCAGTCCTACAACCACAAAGACCTAAATTCTGCCAATAATATGTGAGCTTGGAACAGGACCTCAAGCCCCAAATGTGATTGCAGCTCTAGCTGGCACCTTGATTGCAGCCTAGTGAGACTCTGAGCAGAGGACTCAGCTAGTCACTTCCTGGACTCCTGACCCATGGAAACTGGAAAATAACAAATGTGGGTTGTTTTAAACCACTCTGTTTCTAGTATTTCGTTATTCAGCAATAAAAAACTAATATACAATCTAACCCTGGTTTTCTCCTTAAATTTCAATAAGATAGTTTTTTTTCCACCAACTTTCCTGGAACCAGTTCTCTCTTGGGGCTTGTTCATAAGCTCAAGTACATTGGTGAGTTCAGTGTCAAAAACTCTCTTGACTTCTCTTAACCCCAGTTTCCTGGTGAACATTCCCACCACCACAGAAATGTTTTCATCAGGAACATTGGGGAAATTCAGTATCTAGATTTCAGCATTCTTCTATCAGAAATTTTTTTTATTTCCCACCTTCATGCTCTCTGTTTTTGTGACCCTTTTGGCTTTCTTGAAGGCAAATAATGTCTGAAATAACCTATGCTGATACTAAGTAAATAGACCTGTGCTTTTCATTTTCACTGGACTGGAGTTTATCTGCTAGATTGTTTGACACAGAACAGGCACATAATAGCCCCAGTACGAAGCACAGATTTTTCTAAGAGGTAAATCACTGAGATAAATCAGGTTACCCATAAATCATGTGTTGAAGTGACAATCTAGTCAAGGGGGGAATTATGGAGGATCAAGATTGTAATCATGGAATGGTACATGAGGGGATGTAATAGACGCTGCTGGTGCCCTTCCCAGACTCCCTGAACTGGCTGAGACATTAGTCCTCCAGCTGTCAAAATTGTCAGCTGTAATAGGTCATGGCTTCCCCCTTTCAGAAACATTTTTGTTCAAAAGGGAACTGACTTACCCAGCAGGTGTTACACTCGTGTGCACGCACACTCATTCACATACACACACACACACACACACACACACACACACACACACACACACACACACAAAGGAAGCAGCTCACAATGATTACCTGTTGAGGGACATGGGTATAAAAATTAATCAACCCCCTTGCTGCTATATGGGGCCATACTGTGGTGCTTTTCATGCTCCAGAGTTCACCATCAGATCAGGCTGAGGCTTGTCCTCTGCTACAACCACACTTAGTTTTCTCGTGCTTTTCTCACTCATCTTCCCCTGAGAGCACTCTCTCAGGAAATCCCTTGCACAAGAATCATCATCTCAGTGTCTGCTTCCAGGGAACTCAATCTAAGATAGAGTTACTTCTTGGATGCTGGCAGTGTTCTACTTTTTTCCTTTTAACAATTTTATAATTGCAATTCAGTATTTTTAGCGTATTTATAGAGTTGTGCAATCATCATCACAATCTCAGTTAATTTCACTTTCGAGCATTTTCTTCCTCCCTAAAAGAAACCCGGTGCCCATTAGCTATTACTTCCCATTCTCCACCACTCTTCCCCAACCTGCTCTAAGCAAATACTCATCTACTTTGTACCTCTATGAATTTGCCTATTCTGGACATTTTATATAAATGGAATGATATAGTATAATATATGATCTTTTGTGACTTACTTCCTTCACTTAGCATAATATTGTAGAGGTTCATCCATAGTGTAGTATGTATCAGCACTTCATTTCCTTTTATTGCTGAATAATACTCTATTATATGGATACATCATATGTTACTTATCCATTCATCAGATGATAGACATTTGGATTTTTTTCAGGTGACTGGGGATAAGGAAAAGTGAAGTAACTGGTGCTCTGCACAAGCATAGTCAAGCTTCATGGCTCTTCATAGGGTGAATGTTTGAAAAATAGCAACATAGGCTGGGCTCAGTGGCTCAGCCTGTAATCCCAGAACTTTGGGAGGCCGAGGTGAGTGGATTACCTGAGCCCACGGGTTTGAGATCCACCTGGGCAACTTGGCGAGACCTCATCTCTACAATAAATCAAAAATTAGCCAGGCATGGTAACACATGCCTGTAGTTCCGGCTACTTGGAAGGCTGAGGCAGAAGGATTGCCGGAGCCCAGAGGGTCGAGGCTGCAGTGGCTGGGAGCGTGCCACTGCACTCCAGCCTGGGTGACAGAGTGAGACTCCAACTAAAAAAAAAAAAAAAAAGGAAAAAAGAAAAATAGCAACATTAGCATGATCAGAGTGTGGAGCTCTTGGCCCTCTGATGCTAAAAAGTCACCCATCGGACATTCTTACAGGCCCAGTTGAGGGGTCAGTGGTCTCACTCAGCTTGAACTGAACAAGAACTGACTCTAAGTTCTTGAAAAACAACTTAGGCAAACATTGTGACCCATACGTCAGAGATGCTATCTACAGGGAAGTTGAAGGGAGTCCATATGACTTAGCTATGTGACATTTAGAGTTACTAATTTTTTAAAACAGCTAATAGCAAATAAATCAGGTTAAAGTTTGACAAGCACAGTCAGGTTTGCCCTCAGCTTCACTGCTATGATCATTCATGTTCAAGTTTTTGTGTGGAAATATGTCTTCGTTTCTCTTGAATACAAGCATAGGAATGGAATTGCTGAATCATATGGTAACTTACGATAAATGTTTTGAGGAACTGCAAAACTTTTTTCCAAAGTAGTTGCACCATTTTATATTCTTACCAACAATGTATTAGATCCAATTTCTCACTAACACTTGTTTTTGTCCACTTTTTAAAAAATGATAGCCATTCTAGTGAGAGTGAAGTGATATTTCACTGTGGTTTTGCTTTGTACTTTTCTTTTCTTTTCTTTTCTTTTTTTTTTTTGAGTAGGAGTCTCACTCTGTCACCCAGACTGGAGTGCAGTGGCCGCTCCCGGCCACTGCAGCCTCTACCTACTGGGCTCCAGCAATCCTTCCGCCTCAGCCTTCCAAGTAGCTGGAACTACAGGCGCGCGCTACCACTCCCAGCTAATTTTTTTTTTATTTTATTGTAGAGATGAGGTCTCACCAAGTTGCCCAGGCGGGTCTCAAACCCGCGGGCTCAGGCAATCCACTCACCTCAGCCTCCCAAAGTGCTGGGATTACAGGCTGAGCCACCGAGCCCGGTTCGCTTTGTACTTTTCTAATGACTAATGATGGTAAGCATCTTTTATGTAAGTATTGGCCATTTGTATATCTTCTTTGGAGAAACATTAATTTCTTTGTTCATATTTTAATTTGGCTGTCTTTTTATTATTTAGTTGTAAGAGTTCTTTATATATTTAGGATACAAGTTTTTTACCCCATACATGATTTGCAAATATTTTTTGTTATTCTATAGGTTGCCTTTTCACTCTCTTGATGTTATTGGTTAAGATTCTATTCTTGACTTGGATGAGGTTACATGAATGTATTTACTTTGTGACATTCTACAAAACTATGCAAGCTTCTTTATTGATTATAACTGAATAGGAATTCCATTTTTTGAGCCTGGCTCGGTGGCTCAGCCTGTAATCCCGTGCTTTGGGAGGCTGAGGTGAGTGGATTGCCTGAGCCCGAGGGTTCGAGACCTGTCTGGGCAACTTGGCGAGACCTCATCTCTACAATAAATCAACAACAACAACAAAAAATTAACCGGGCGTGGTAGCACGCACCTGTAGTTCCAGCTACTTGGAAGACTGAGGCGGAAGGATCGCCAGAGCCCAGCAGGTAGAGGCTGCAGTGGCCGAGAGCGACCACTGCACTCCAGTCTGCACTCTGACAGAATGAGACTCCAACTGAGAAAAAAAAAGAATTCCATTTTTTATTGATAAGGGAATTTAAAAGGGGAAAAGGAAATTTTTTATATTATCTTACTGCCAATATAAGATTATAATTCATTTCTCCTCTGGTTCCCTTAATGCATGTCAAAGAGATCAGGCAAAGATCATGGAAGATTCTTGTAGAGCAGCTAATTCATATCCTTCATTTTAGACACAAAAACTATTAAAATGATTAAGTTGTGATTGTATTGCCCTCACCATATACTACATTTCAACTTTGCTCTGTTTATTCCAGTTTTCCCCATATATCACTTCTCATTATCAATGTACTTGAGTGACAAGATCCCATAAATCTGATAATTTGCAGCTTTATTTTGAAAGGCAGAAGGCAATTTCCTCAAAGATCTTAGGTTCTTTGTAGCCCCTTAAATTATCCAGGCTTTTCTCTTTTTTGGATTCATTTGTTGAACTGCTACTTACTTACTTAGTATCTATATGTGCTGGGCACTATACAAGACACAAGATATTCAGTGGTAAGCAAAACAGAGAGAGCACTGTCATCATGAAGTTTCCAACTGTGATATTAAATGACAAATTGCACCTTGAAAAGATCATTCCCAACTGTGGTAAGGGTTAGAAAGAAAATATATAAGATGCTCTGAGAAAGTAGAACAGGAACCTCAAGTTATATTTGGGAATCAGGAAAAGCCTCTCCAAGAAAAGCACATTTCACCTGTATCCAGAAAGAGTTAGAGTTGACCCAGCAGAGTATACAGGAAAGAATTTTTTAGAAGAAAAAAGATGAGTGAGAAGGTCCTGAGACAGGAAGAGCATAGAACTTCAGATGAACTGAAAACCTATTGTGTCTAGAACTGCATTATCCAATATTGCTGCCAGTCACATGTTGCTAATGGACACTCCAAATGTGGATATAAGAAAAAATTGAGGCCGGGTGTGATGGCTCACGTCTATAATCCCACCACATTGGGAGGCTGAGGTGGAGAGGATTGCCTGAACCCACAGGTCTCAGACCAGCCTAGGCAACTTGGTGAGACCTCATCTCTACAATAAATCAAGAAAAATTAGCTGGGCATAATGGCACATGCCTGTAGTTCCAGCTAAGTGGAAGGCTGAGGCAGAAGGGTTGCCTGAGCCCAGCAAGTCGAGGCTGTGTTGGCCATGAGTGTGCCACCGCACTCCAGCCTGAGTGACAGTGAGACTCCGACTCAAAAAAAAAAAAGACAGAAAAACCTTGAAAGAATACTTTATTAATATTGATGAATTTTGAAATGCTTTTAGCTTTACACAATACTATTTTAAATGAAATGCTAATATACTGGGTTGATATAAGAGTTAGCAAACTGACTTGATTAGGACAGTCGTAGTTTTGAAATTGATATACTTTTGCTCCTTATGGTGTTCAGAACACACTACTCCAAAATATGGCATTTTGGCATATTGAATATTTTAAGTTGAAGGAATTTGAGAAAATGGCAGAAACAGGAAGGTCATTCTCACTTTCCCTCACCCTTCTCCCCTGATACATGTCCAAAAACCTAGAAAGGATTTTCTGGCCTTTTTCTGAAACAGGTTTATAAGCCCTCAGGGTAGAAGCGCTCTCTCTATACTTGGAGGAAAGGAACATTTTTATCTCTGAAGATACAGGGACATAGAGAAGAATCTAAACAGGCACGCCTTGCTAACCCCTCCCCCATCAGTCTATTTTCATTAGATCGTACACTTTGTGAAAGTTTTCATTAGATCATTCCCTTTGTGAAAGTTTTCAACACCAAAACAAGATCACTCATGTCAAGCCCAAACAAAATGGAATAGGGAGGCCATGAAGGAGGATCTCACATGTACATATGCCTATAACAAGAACTGCTGCAAAGAGTCTCTGAAAACCACAAACGTTTCAGATAAGATGCTTCTATAAAGACATCTCCCCAGCAACAGCCAGTATTGCCAATAAGTATTTGCCAACTCCTACAATCAGCTTCTGTGACAAGTGAGGTCTATTTCAAAGCAACTTATGTGGACTTCCTTTTTTTACTCTTACCCTTTCTCTGCAATTTAAACAGAGGATACATGCTGGTGATGCATGCGGCTGCAGTGCTTACCCCAAGATTTTTTTTAAAAGAGAGAATTGCAAAATATAGTAATTCTCTTCTTCTTCTTTTGTAATTCTCATGAGGATTAGAGACAAGTTCTGTTTAAAAATAATTCCAAGAACAGTTTTTATATTTTATTTTCACATTGAAAATGAGTCAGATTTGCTTCAGCCTCAAAGGACATGTTTACGTAAAATTCAATGAACACGGCAGTGAGCTACACTTTTTTCTAAACAGGTTAAAAGAACCTTGCCTCTCCCAGTTTCTTTGAATGTGCCAATAGTTCACCATAGCATGCGTATGCTAAATTGCAATTTCTTGCTATTCCTTAATAAACTCTTTGTCTTGAAGAGTTAGTCTCTCTGCTGTTTATTTTATGCTGACGCTTTTGTCATATCATATTTCTTCATAACTGTCCACTCTTCATTAAGCCTGGCATAAAACTACACAAATTTAGCCATTTCTTTGAGTCTTCATTTCCTTAGGAAGGCCCTCATGTAGTTAATGTAATATGTATATTAAATAAAATTGTATATTTTTTTTCCTGTTAATCTGTCTTTTGTTACAGGGGACTCAGCCATGAGCCTAAGATGGATGAGGGAAATATATTTTTCTGTCCCTGTGCTCTAAAGTCAAATCAAATCTTCTGAAACAGATAAACCAGTTTTGTTAATGTGGATGTCAATATTAAAGGAAAATTATTTTTTGTTACTTGATTTAGTTAATGTAAAACTTTCAAGTGTTCTTGGAATAACTTGGCTATTTGAATCTTCTTCTCAACTGTAATTTTTATGAACTCCAAATGCTGAAGGAGTTAATAGCCCATCAAAGGGGTATGAAATTACTTTAATGGAAAGCATCTGAGCAATCAGCGGCCACAGAAAACAACATTTTCTAAACTTAAGCAGAGCCTCCTGAAAATACCGCTGCCATTGACCCCCTGCCAAGGGAGTTTCCTGATTGGCAAAAAATTGACTTCTAGCCAGAAAATGTGAATTCAACCAACTATTAGCATCAAAAAGTCCAATAGAAACTTCTATACTTTCTCACTAAAGTCCTAAATTACCAGTACCCCCCTTTTTGTTAAGTTGATATATAAACCATTATCTCTGACTATTCAGTTAATTACTCATTACTGAGCATGATGAGTATGTATAAATAAACTTTTTCTCTTTTTTTGTTAATCCGTTTATTGTCAGTTAATTTGCAGGCCCTCTAGCATGGGACCCAAGTTGGAAGAGGAAAAAGTATTTCTTCCCAACAACACAAGTAAAATATAACAAGTAAAAATTTAGCATCTGAATTAAAATGTGCTTGCTGTGAATTTAAAATCCCACTGGCTTTTCAAGGCTTAGCATGAAAAAAGAATGGAGCTGGCAGGTGGCTCACACCTGTAATTCCAGCAGTTTGGGAGGTGGAGACAAGAGGATTGCCTGAGCCCAGGGGTTGGAGACCAGCCTGGACAATTTGGCAAGTCCTCATCTCTACAATAAATCAAAAAAAATTAGCCGGGCATGGTGGTGCACGCCTATAGTTCCAGCTACTTAGAAGGCTGAGGCTGAAGGATCACCTAAGCCCAGCAGGTCGAGGCTGCAGTGGTGGTAAGGGTGCCACTACACTCCACCTGGGTGACAGAATGAGATAGACTCCAACTCAAAAAAAAAAAGGAAAAAAATCTCATTAGTGATCTTTGTATATTGATTACATATTGCAATGAAAATATTTTGGACATATTGGATTAAATAAAATATATTATTAAAATTAATAGTACTTGTTTCTTTTTATTTTTTTCAATGTGGCTACTGAAAAAGCTAAAATTGTTAGTGGGTGGACAAAGGATAGTCAATGTTAACCAGATTCTTGAAGTCTTGAATAAAGAAGTAGACGAAACACACCAATTGCAAAAACAAAGAGCAGTTTATTAAGCAAAAGCAGAAGTGATAGTACATTCCAGAGAAAGGAAGAAATGGTCAAAAAGTGGCTCAAGAGCCCAGCTCCCCAAATTTTGTGGCCTTTTATTTCTAAAGGGAAGGGGAACAGTTAGTTTGTTTCTAATGATTGACATTCATGATTGGCATTTTTTGTCCTTGTGTAAGTCTAACTGCCCACATGCTTACCCATAATCCGCTAAGGAAAGCCCACTTGGGGGGGTGGCAAAACCACATGCAAATTTTATTATAATGATGGTGTAATGAGTTAAGGGTCATCTGGAGGACATGGCATTATATTATTAAGCATGCGCTGTTTGGGAGGATTGTCCAATGTGCCCCTAGTTCCTTCTCCTTCAAACTGTGCTGACCACAAACCTGACCACAGGTTCTGCCTTTTTCGGGTGGTACAGGAACAGTCAGGCAGTGACTAAGGCGATATTTAAGTGGTGCTGTCAATTTTCTTTTGCCTGGTTCATGACCCTAGCCTCCTACCTTAAAATGACATACGTGACTCACATTCTGTTTTCATCGGACAGCACTTGGGTTAGAATTTAGTGAAGCTGAGTACAAGTGAATTGAAATGAAGATAGAAAGGAAAACAAGAACCAGATTCTCCTGGGCAGTGCAGAGCCTATTAAGAAGGTTGAATTTTGAGCAGGGAAATTACCTGATTGGCTTTGCATTTTAAGATCTTCAGTAAGATCTGTCTGGCTACACATTAAATAGTGGCCTGGAAGAAAACAAAAATGAGAGACCAGGGAGCAGGCGCTCTCTTCAACTCAGGGTGTGTGATGATGCTTCACATTTCTGAGACATAAACTCTGCTTAAGGCCTTGTGTCTTCAAAAAGGACCACATTCACCATGGACATCCAAATTTGACTTAGTGAAAAACACCCTACTTCACCACTGAGGTCTTTGAATCCTCAAATACTCAGTGACACTCACTTGTGTGCACTTGTCACCACAGTGTACCTCACTCATCTAATCCAGTTATATTCAAATTTTATTTAACACTAGGCCCCAATAAAACAGAACTGCTCTGGTTGGAGCTAAAGTAGGTATTCAGAATCCCAACCACTAACCATCCCTTCTAGTGGAAACCTTGGTGACCCTTTGAGGAACAAGATTGAAAACCACTGTAATATAATGAATATTTTTTGTGACCTTGACCACAATCTATAGCAATGGACTGTACAAAATTACTGTAGATGGCCACACATAGGTAAAATACATTGTTTAAAATATTTAGAAGCGGCTAGCCGCTGCAACCCCTTCCTTGAGGGCGCCGCTCTCCAGCCCACTTGAACGCGCCTGCAGCCACCACTGCCCTTCAGAATAGCCAACAGGGGACCTGCATATGGCCTGAGCCGGGAGGCGCAGCAGAAGATTGATAAATAGTACGATGCAGACCTGGAGCAGATCCTGATCCAGTGGATCACCACCCAGTGCAGAAAGGATGTGGGCCAGCCTCAGTTCCGGCGTGAGAACTTCCAGAACTGGCTCAAGGACAGAACGGTGCTGTGTGAGCTCATTAATTCCCCGTTCCCTGAGGGGCAGGCCCCAGTAAAGAAGATCCAGGCATCCACCATGGCCTTCAAGCAGAGGGAGCAGATCTCCCAGTTCCTGCAAGCAGCTGAGTGCTACGGTGTTAACACCACTGACATCTTCCAAACTGTGGACCTCTGGGAAGGAATGAATATGGTCTGTGTGCAGCGGATGTTGATGAACCTGGGTGGGCTGGCGGTAGCCCAGGGTGACGGGCTCTTCTCCAGGAACCCCAATTGGTTCCCTAAGAAATCCAAGGACAGCCCTCGGAACTTCTCTGATGACCAGCAAGAGGGCAAGAACATGACTGAGCTACAGATGGGTACCAACTGCGGGGCGTTTCAGGAAGGCATGACCGGACTGGCCCTGCCAGATCCTCTGATCCCAGCCCAGCCCCTGCCCTCCCCTGAATAGTTAATATATATGTACTTATATATTTTAGCAGTGACATTCCCTGAGAACCCCCAGAGCTCTCCAACTCCCCTCTGCCAGGGTGGGGACCCAGTCTGACCTGTCACCTCTGGGGTGCCTGTTCATGGCCTCTCCCCCCGTGCTTACTAATATATTCCCTTCCCCACACCCATCAAAATCAGACCAATTGGCCTCTTCTTCTCCCCTGGGACTAACATTTGGGGGGCCTCAGTTCCCCTGCCATGCCTCTCCTCTTTCCCCGTGCCTCTCCTGCCCCCCGAGCTCCTGTCCTCCATTCCTTCCGGGCCTGGCAGTCAGGGAGGCTGCCTCTGGCCTTCTGGTGCCAGCCGGCCCTCCTTCGACAAGCATGCCTTTCCCCTAGTTGTGGCTGCAGGACTTAATTTATAGGGAGGGGCCTGCGGCAGCTGCCACCCCAGCAGCAGCTGGACTGTGCTCACCACACATCTGGGCAACTTTCTCTGGAAGAGGCCCTCATGGCTTCATGTTTTCCATTCCCCTTGCTGTGGCTGAGGGGAGAGAGGAGGGAGGGCTGCCCACCATGGCCTGGGGCTTGAGGAATATGAGTTTGCTGATTTAAATAAAGAATCCCAGTCTTTTTTGAAAAAAATTTTTTAAAAATAAAATAAAATATTTAGTAGCATGATGCAGATGAAGAGTAGGGTTAGTTCTAAAAGAATCTCAACTCCCCCCTTCCGACTGTACAGCTCCAGATCTTTAAGAGTTCCCATTAAACATATTAGAACAGCAAAATGTTAGACATCCAAAATGTCTAACAATAGAAATTTTTAAATGTTAATTATATACCTTCATATTATTTATGTATAATAGAAGGTTAAGTGAAAAGAGCAGATACACAAATTTCATGTGTGTATAAATATGAACAAAGACAGAAACAAAGTTCATAAGATGTGAACCAGATTGTTTGTTAATAGATAATATATGGAGAGTTTTTAAATAATATTTCCCTTAATATGATATTATTTTTCAATCAAAAAGGACTTTTCTGAAAAGAAAATTCTTTTCTGGAAGATAAATTATAAAAAGAAAGTATAAAAAATAATGTGTTGCAAGAGCAAAAATGTTTTCTGAAACACCAAGGAGAGAAAAAAGTGCTTTCCTTTATTGTACCATCAGCATCATTAAGATGGAAAATCAAAAATTGTTCCCAGGAACAACATCTGGAGCCATGGGGATCCCACTTCAAAATTGTATAACTGCTTCTCAGGCCATTGTACAGAGGAATTATGATAATATAAAAGACAAATGATGCATTCTCTGTGTTTCAGAATACCCATGAAGCCAGTTCGTTAAATTACTACAATTTGAATGAGAATTTTCCATACAAATATTCACATTATTTTCTAACAGATTTATTTTAAACTTCATTTTGAAATATTCTTAATTGACTTAATAATTCTCATATCTCCTTTTCAAATTCAATATGTTCCTTTATTACTAGCTGAGAATCTAGTCAATGTTCAAGAAATTTTTTTTTCTAATGAACAACATACTTAAACTCCAGAGGAAGCTTTAGGAAAGCGTGTGGCCTGGCAGGTTTCCAAAGACATAATATTCACAGCTACCTCTGTTCTGTGAGGTAGCTTAATTTAGGAAGCGATAGGAGAGAGCATTGGTGGGATTTGAAAAGGGTCAAAATAACTAAGATGATAATCTCAAATGATTACTCCCTCCCTTTTGAAAGTAAATAGGCTATTTTCCACCAGGAGATTAAAATCCAAACTAATGTGGAGAACAAAGGAACTTCTGTACCTATCTCTTCTCAACTAGTTTTGATGTGTTTTGTTTACCCTAGAGAAAATGGAAAGACCAATTTATGATTATTCAACTCTGTCGAATGTGTTTGAGATCTTGTATTGAATCTTTACAACTCCCTTAAATAAACTTTCACAATGGAAAAAAAATCAGTAATGTTATCAAATCAAACTGGGGTCTGCTTGCCTAGCACAGTAAGGCCAAACATCTACACCAAGGTTTGCAGTGGGAGAAAGACGTTTATTTGCAGGGCGCCAAGCAAAGAGGATCAGATAGTTCAAGCTTAAGACCCAATCATACAGATGGCTTATAGGTAAGAGTTTTTAAAGACAGGGGTACATCTCAGGAAAGCAGAAGTTACAGGCAAAAATCATAAATCAATATATGGAGGTTACACAATGGTTTGGTCTAAAAAGGCGGAACATCTCAAAGCAGGGACCCACAGGTCACAGGTGGATTCAAAGATTTTTTTCTTATTTGCAATTGTTTCTGCAGGCAAGCTTTGTCTAAAAACTGGGATCAACAGAAAGGAATGTTAGTTCTGGCCTGTGGGGGGAGATGTGACTTCTTCCAGGTCTCTCAAGAAGAAATTTAGAATAAAGAATAAAGAATGGTAGTCAGAATTCAGTCTTCTATTTCCCCTTATCTGAGATGTACATGTCCATTTTCCCTTTGGGGGGAGTCTGGGTTTCTGAAAAACAACTCGGACATATGTTAAAATGTTATCCTTATTTTTTATAGGGAACCAAACATCCTGTGATTTTTAACTTCTTTGATTGTTTTTAACTTCTTTGATTTTTAACTTCTTTGATTATTGTTTTAAGCTACGATTACCTTCTTGCTTATCAAGTTGCTGATTTATTTTTCAGGGTTAGCCAGGTGCCTAGAATTTTCCTTAAAGGAACTCAAGATTTTCCTTTATTTCCATGCTTTCAGGTCTGAGGTGTACCCAGCAAGCCCCTAAAAGAGATTCCTACTCCATCTCGGTAATTTGGTATTGGGAGGTAATCAAGAGCCTTCCCTCTATCCCTGAGTAAAGGGTACTATATTTTACAGACAGGCTCATTTTCTCTCTAATATTTTCCTCACTGTTTATCTCTCCATCTACCTGTCCATTTTTACTCTGTTCCTGAGTAAAAGCATTTACAGACCAGAAATAAAGTCACACTCAGCATGGGGAAAGAGGGAAAGAGGGAGGAAGAAAAGAAACAGAAGCTAAGCTGAGCTCCTGGGCAAACAGAAAACAGAAGAGAGTAAGGATATGACCTCACGGTGTGATCTTAAGGATGACTTAATATTTTCAGAAGCTAGAGAGAGTTCCTGGATTTGATAAACAGTTGTGATTTAAGCCAGTAAAACCCTGCCCAATAACATACTATCTTTCCCACTGCCAGATGTCACTCTCCTAGTATGATGGCTAATAGAAAAGGGAATGCACCTTATGTACTGTGAAGCTACTAGGTGAAGTAAGTGTCAGCATCAGGCTAAAGAAACATGTCCAACATAGATTATCAAAGCCAAGGAATCTGAAGCAAGAATTAAGGAACTAGGGATGATGAAAATACAAGGAATAGGTCTCAACAGGCAAATAATAGAAGTTCAAAAGTCTAGAAAGAAGATTAAAATGCCATCAGTTAGATCCTTCAGTTTGAATCGGTGATGTGATAGACAAATACAAAACTATAAAGGGACTTTGGAAGTCTAGGTAGATATTTCTTATTACTGTTAGGTTCACAAGATGACATAGAAAGACCATGAACCTTACACCATTGAGGGTATCAACAACATCAATAGATTCTTATCTATGAATCATTCCAAGAACAATTCCTCTTCCTGCCCCCCACACACCCTTTATTTCCTAGACACAATGATGAAGTAATTTCATGAACACTTGAGTAGCTATATAGTGGTGACTAAAGAAACTAGGTTCCTTATTGGTGGCTCATAAAAATGTGTTTGTTTCACTCTCACTTGTCTCCAGACCGGTTATGCATTCACACTGAGTATTAGCCAAGATTGTTTTTGCTACCAAAAAAAAAAAAAAAACACCTAAAATTGAAATCAAATTATCATAAGCAAAAAAAGGGATTTAGTTCAGCTTGCTAAGGAGATTCTTGGGATAACTCAAAGAACTTAATGAGGAGATACATAAGGAAGCATATGTCCTTCCACTTTCAGTCACCAAGGTTGTTGTCAGAGCCAGGGCATATAAATTGTAGGAGAAAAAAAAATAATTTTCTTTCTAACCTTCATAGTTCATAATTGGGTTGGACCCCTCTAACAAAAGACAGATTAGCAAGAGAAAATCAAACAGAAGTTTATTAACATGTGTACCTTATATATATACAGGAGGTAGAGAAATGAGTCAATCTCCAAGAGGTGGTTTTGAATTCAGGTTTAAATATCAACCTCCATTGAAACAGCTAAGGGTGTGGAAAAGGCCAGTTATGAAGAGATAATTAGGAAAAGTATAATAAATAAGAGCAAGGTTTATTTTGCAGATTTAAGTCAATGCCTTCTTTATTAATAAGAATCATTCTTCTCTTTCTGGTAGAAAGAGGGAAACACCTTTACAAATGGATATTCTTTATAGATGTAAATTTCCCTCACAAAAGTGTAACTTTTATTCTGTTTTCAGAGATTCTCCTGTGTCTGCAATTTCTCAAAATAATCCTTATGCCAAAAAGGCATATTTTGGGGTGGCATATTCTGTTTTTTTACAATCAAATTTGGGGTGGCATTTTTTTGTTCTCCTTCAAAAACAAAGGTTGGGAGTAATAAAGTCAAAGAACCAGGGATGATGAAACAAGGAGGAATAGATCCCAATAGGCAAATGATAAGAGTTTGAGATAAGGTTAGACTCAAGGGCTAGAACCAAGAACTCAATGCCCCCTGGCTTTCCATCTATCCATCATCTCTGCTGATCTCTACTTCTCCTTGTGTATTGGCCATGTTCTCTCCTGTTACAGGTAATCTTGCTGTACATGGTAAATTAAACACTTTTCAACAATTCTTGGCATACATCCTAATATAAAATTCAAGAGAGCCGGGCTCGGTGGCTCAGCCTGTAATCCTGCGCCTTTGGGAGGCTGAGGTGAATGGATTGCCTGAGCCCGCGGGTTCGAGACCCGCCTGGGCAGGCGAGACCTCATCTCTACAATAAATCAAAAAATTAGCCGGGTGTGGTAGCGTGCGTCTGTAATTCTGGCTACTTGGAAGGCTGAGGCAGAAGGATCGCCGGAGCCCAGCAGGTCGAGGCTGCGGTGGCCGGGAGCAGCCACTGCACTCCAGTCTGGGCGACAGAGTGAGACTCCAACTAAAAAAAAAAAAAAAAAATTCAAGAGAAAGAGTCATCCCCACACACATACACTTTGAATCTAGAAAATTCTATAGAAAACTCTAATTGGTTTAGGTTGGACCACATACCTACCCCTTAGATCAATCATTGTGACTGTTGCATCAAATGCCCATTCTTGTGGGGGAGAGACAAGGCACTGTGATAGAAAATCCTACCAAAATGCATGTGTTTAGAGTACCCTTGACATAAGTAACTCCATCTTAAAAAAAGACTCCATCTTACATTTTGAAAGGCACCAGATGTTGCACCTCATCAATAAAGACTGCATCCAACTAGATAAGGTCATAAAGAAGCATATGTCCTTCCACTATCAGTCATCACCAGATGACTTTGTGACCATAAAAAGACAGGACTTTACCAGCCCAATATGACCATCTTAGCAGACACCATCTTGCTATCACTCATGATAGACACCTGGCATCTGCTGCCAGAGACTCTGTTCCCATCTTCCTCCAGCCCAGAAAAATTCGTTTTGCTCAACTTGCTTTTTGGTCTGTTAACCCTTTCTCCTATCCCTTTTCTCTTCTTTTTATTTTATTTTTTATTTTATTTATTTTATTTTTCTATTTTTTTATTTTTCTTAATCTTTTTTTAATGATATTGTGGGGTATAGTTAAGGGTTAGGTATACAAATATGCTCCGTTCAGGCACCCTTGTTGATAAGAGGTGTCTCCCCATCCCCAGAAAGATATTTACTACCGTTAATCCCATCTCCCTTCCCCTCCCACCCCCATAGTTTCCCACCACTGTCAGTTATTTTCTTATAGTATTACATTGGATGTTCAAGGTCCACTATATGAGTGAGAACATGTGATACTCAGATTTTTGTTTCTGTGAGACATCACTCAGTATTGTAGACTCTAGTTCCATCCAGGTTGCTGCAAAATTCATAATTTTGTTCTTTTTTATGGCTGCATAGTATTCCATCATGTATATGTACCACATTTTTTAAATCCAGTCCTCTTTTGATGGACAGCATGGTTGCTTCCAGGTTCTTGCTATTGTGAACAATGCTGCGATAAACATACGTGTGCAGGTATCTTTTCTATAGAGTGATTTGAGTTCTTTAGGGTATATTCCCAGTAGGGGGATTGTGGCGTCATATGGGAGGTCAATATTTAAAGCTTTTAGGAATCACCATACTGTTTTCCGCAGAGGTTGCACTAGTTTGCACACCCACCAACAGTGTAGAAGTGTACCCTTTTTGCCACACCCTCTCCAGCAACGGTTATTTTTTGAGTTATTGATAATTGCCATTCTGACTGGAGTTAGGTGGTATCTCAGTGTGGTTTTGATTTGCATCTCCCTGATGATTAGTGAGGTTGAACATTTTTTCATGTGTCTGTTGGCTGCTCAGATGTCTTCCTTTGAGAAGTGTCTGTTCATATCTTTTGCCCATTTTATAATAGGATTGTTTGTTTTTTTCTTTTCAGCACGTTTGAGTTCCTTGTAGATACAAGATGTTAAGCCTTTGTCAGACCTGGATTTGGCAAATACTTTTTCCCAGTCTGTAGGCTGTCTCCCTGCTCTCTTGATGGTTTCTTTGGCTTTGCAGAAGCTTGTCAGTTTAATGAGGTCCCACTTGTCTATCTTATCTCTTATGGCCTGTGGGTTTCGGGTTTTGTTCAGGAAATGGATGCCAGTTCCAATTTCCATGAGGGGGTGCCCTGCATTTTCTAAGGTTCTTATGGTTTGAGGTTTTACATTTGGGTCTCTGATCCATTTAGAGTTAATTTTTGTGTATGGGGATAGATAGGGGTCCTGTTTCAATCTTCTGCATGTGGTCAGCCAGTTTTTCCAGCACCATTTACTGAATAAGTTCTCTTCTCCCCAATGATAGGTGGTGGTTTTTGTCGAAGATGAGTTGGTTGAGAAATTGAGGTTTTGCTTCTGGAATCTCAATTCTATTCACTTAGTCTATATGCCTGTTCCTGTACCAATACCAAGCTGTTTTGATTATTGTAGCTTTATAGTAAAGTTTGAAGTCTGGTAATGTGATACCACCTGCTTTGGTTTTTTTGCTGAGGATTGTTCTTGCTATTCTTGGTCATTTGTGTTTCCATATGAATTCCTGTGTTGTTTTTTCTAGGTCTGAGAAGAATGTTGCTGGTAATTTGATGCATAAATCTGTAGATTGCCTTAGGTAAGATGGACATCTTCACAATGTTGATTCTTCCAATCCATGAGCATGGGATATTTTTTCACTTGTTTGTGTCATCTTTGATTTCTCTGAGCAGTGTTTTGTAGTTTTCATTGTAAAGGTCTTTCACGTCTCTGGTTAGGAAGATGTCAAGGTATTTCATTTTTTTTGTGGCTATTGTGAATGGAATTGTGGTTTTTATTTGGGTTTCTGTTTGTTTATTATTGGTGTAAAGAAATGAGACTGTCTTTTGCACATTTATTTTATATCCTGAGATTTTGCCAAAGTCCTTTATCAGTGTAAGGAGGTTTTTGACAGATTCTCTTGGGTTTTCAAGGTACACGATCATGTCATCTGCAAAGAGAGATAACTTGACTTCCTCTTTTCCTATTTGAATACCCCTGATTGCCTTCTCTTCTCTGACTACTCTAGCCAGGACTTCCAATGCTATATTGAACAGGAGGGGTGAGAGTGGACATCCTTGTCTTGTTCCAGTTTTCAGGGGAAATGGTTCCAGTTTTTGTCCATTTAGGAGTATGCTGGCTGTGGGTTTCTCGTAGATGGCTTTTACTATTTTGAGGTATGTTCCCCGTATGCCTAGATGTTCGAGGGTTTTTATCAAGAAGGGGTACTGCATTTTATCAAAAGCTTTTTCTGCTTCTAATGATATAATCATGTGGTTTTTGTTTTGACATCTGTTGACGTATTTAATTACATTTATGGTTTTACGAATGTTGAACCAGACTTGCATCCCAGTGATGAAGCCTACTTGATCATGATGGATGATTTTCGAGATGTGTTGTTGAATCCGGTTTGCTAGGATCTTGTTGAGAATTTTAGCATCTATGTTCATCAAAGATATTGGCCTGTAGTTCTCTTTCTTTGTTGGGTCTTTACCTGGCTTGGGTATCAATGTGATGTTAGCTTCGTAAAATGATTTGGGGAGAGTTCCATCTTTCTCAATCACCTGGAATGCCTTCAGTAGGATTGGTATAAGCTCCTCCTTAAATGTCTTGTAGAATTCTGCTGAAAAGCCATCTGGTCCAGGGATTTTTTTTTTGTAAGTAGTTTTCTTATTACGTGGTCAATTTCCTTGATTGTTATTGGTCTATTTAGGGTCTCAATTTCTTCTTGTTTCAACCTAGGCAGGTTTTGTGATGACAGAAAATCCTCCATTTCGGAAAGGTTTTCAAGTTTGTTTCCATACATGTGTACATAGTAGTCTCTAATGATCTTTTGTATTTCTTCAGGATCAGATGTGACTTCATCTTTTGCGTTTCTGATTGTGTTTATTTGGGCTTTTTCTCTCTTTTTCTTGGTAAGTCTAGCTAGGAGAACATCAATCTTGTTTATCTTTTCAAAGAACCAGCTTTTTGTTTCATTGACTTTTTGTATTATCTTTTTGTCCTCTATGTCCTGGATTTGGGCTTTTATTTTGGTGATCTGAATTCTCCTGCTGAAATTAGGGTTTTTGTGATCTTGCTTTTCCAGCTTCCTTAGGTGGCTTGTTAGGCTGTTAATTTGTGATCCATCCATTTTCTTCATGTGCGTCTGTAGGGAGATAAATTCCCCTCTTACTAGAGATTTCATGGCCCCAGAGATTTTGGTAAGATGTTTCTTCATTTTCATTTGTTTCCAGGTATCTTTTAATCTCTGTTTTGGTTCCATCATTGACCCAGGAGTTGTTAAGCATCATGCTGTTTAGTGCCCATGTCTTTGTGGGTTTTGGGGAGACCTTGCTGGTGTTAATGCTTGTTTTCATTCCACTGTGGTCCGAGCAGGTGCATGGTAAAATTTCAGACCTTTTGAATTTGCTTATGCTTGACTTATGGTCAAGTATATGGTCGATCTTAGAGTATGTTCCATGCAGTGATGAGTCGAATGTGTATTCTCTGGTCTTTGGATGGAGGGTTCTGTAGGTATCAATTAAGTCCATTGATCAAGAGTCACATTGAGGTTTTGGATCTCGTTGCTGAGTTTTTGTCCTGATGATCTGTCTAGGGTTGTAAGTGGGGTATTAAAGTCCCCAGCTATGATGGTATTGGAGTCGATATGTTTTTTGAGTTTACCTAGGAGCTGCTTTATGAAAGTTGGTGCTCCTATGTTCGGTGCATATATGTTTAGGATGGATATTTCTTCTTGATGGATTGAACCTTTTATCATCATGTGTGGCCTTCTGTGTCTTTTATAATATTTGATAGCTTAAAGGATATTTTGTCTGAGATTAAGATCGCAACTCCTCCTTTCTTTTGTGTTCCATTTGCCTGAAAATTTGTTTCCCACCTCTTTCTTTGAGTCTGTGAGTGTCCTTTCTAGTGAGGTGAGTCTCTTGAAGGCAATAGATTGTTGCCTGGTGATATTTTATCCATTTTGCCATTCTATGTCTTTTCAGTGGTGCATTTAGTCCATTCACATTCAAACTAATTATTGAAATGTGAGAGTTGATCCCTATCATAATGTTCTTACAGAGTTGTTGTACTTCCTGTTTGTGTGTTGTCTTTCTTTTGGTTTAGAGTTGGATTATGTGTGTTTTTAATCTTTTGCCTGTACTCTTGTGAAGAACGTTGTTGTTCTTTTTTCCTTTTCTTCTGTGTTCAATACTTTCTTAAGTGTTTCTTGTAGCGGTGGTCTGGTGGCAGCGTAGGTTCTTAGGGATTGGATATCTGGGAAAAATTTCAATTCTCCCTCACTGATGAAGCTTAGCTTGGCTGGGTAGGTTATTCTTGGTTGAAATTGTTTATCTTTTAGAACTTTGAAGATAGGGCTCCAAGCTCTCCTAGCCTGGAGGGTTTCTGTAGATAAATCTGCTGCTATTCTAATTGGTCTTCCCTGGTACGTAGTCTGACCTTTTTCTCTTGCAGCCTTTAGGATGTTTTCTTTTATATCTACTTTGTTTAGGCGAATTATTATATGTCTGGGAGCTGGTCTTCTCATTTGTTGTCTAGCAGGGGTTCTCTGAATCTCTTGTGTTTGAATTTTTTCATTCATGATGAGATGAGGAAAGTTTTCTTGAGTGATTTCATGAAATGTTTGTTCCAGTGTGACCTCTGTTTCTCTCTCTGCCTCAGGAAGGCCAATTACTCTTAGATTCGGTCTCTTGAAGTGGTCATTAATCTCTCTTGAAGGTTTTGTTCTGTCTTTTTGAGCTTCTTTTCTATGCTTTTGACAGTTTGGGTTAATTCTGTGTTTTGGTCTTCGAGCTCTGAGATTCCTTCTTCTGCGTGGCTAATTCTGCTTTCCATGTTTCTTAGTTTGTTATTTATTACCATCACAGTATTCTTTACTCTGTTATTTCTGACATCAGCTACTTCCTGTTTTCCTCTTGTCTTTCCTCAATTTTTTAAATTCTCTCTATTAATTAGAGAATTATGTCTTGATGTCTGGGTTTGTTGCATGTGACCAGTCATTCTGGGGGCTCTTCATTGTTTGTGTTCCAGAATCTGTTTTCTCAGTGTCTGATCTCCCAGGGGTCTGTGTAAGATCTATATTCTTCTTTTGGTTTTTCTTCATTTGTGCAGTTTTTCCCCCTCCCTACTTTTTCCTTCCCTCAATGTCACCATCTTCTTTAATTCTGTTATTCAGGGGTGGAGAGGTTGTTTTTACTTCTGTTTGTTCAATCTCCTATTCTTCTTTATGTATGTTCTCTTACTTTGTTCAATTCTGGAGTTTCCCTGTAGGCTGTGGGTGGTCCCTTTTGCAGTTTTGAGGTTTACTTAAGGGGGGAGCTGTGATTCAGAATCTATCTGCAGGTCCTGGTATCCACCAACAGGTGTATGAATAATCTGAAACCCACTTCCCACTGCCTTGGAATCTGTCCATGCAGTGGGGTTGTAGGTTTACTCCCTGAAATAAAATGTAGTTAACAGAGGGAAGAGAATGGAGCAGGCAGTGGGGGACAAGAGGGGGTGGAGAGAGAGAGGAGTAAGGGTGAAAACAGACGAGTGTACCAACAAATGGAGAGAGAGACAAAAATTGAAACATATAAAAACAATAGAACACGGCTAAAAACTAACCAACTCCCATACAAAAAAAAACCTAAAACATACAATGTTGCTGACATATAATCTTACCAACCTCCTTATTGGTGTGCTATTCCTCTATACAAAGATACGGTTTATAGAGAGAAGAAAATAAAAGAAGGGAAAAGAAGGAGAAAAAAGAGGGAGCAAAACAGAAGGAATAGAATCAAGTCAGTAGACTAACAGAACCAATCAAGCACACTCTGAGACTTTTCGTTTAAGTCGAATATCCTTTGAGCTCTCATTTCTAGCTGTCTTTTCAAGCTGGTAAGTTTGTTCACAGTTAGGATCAGTTGCCCCCTGGCCTGCTGTGCAGGGCAGCTCAGATCATCACTCAGTTCCCCACTGCCCCGTTCACTACTCAGATCTGACCTGTGTCTGTCAGGCTTCCATTTTTCCCCTTTCAGTGTTGTAACCTTTAATTGCCAGCAGGTGGTGTTATCCCTTGCTCCAGATGGTCTTTATCACAGCTGCTGGACCACCCCTAAGGGGAGGGAGATGTTGCCTGGAGGCACACAGGAGGAGACCCATGACTTGGCAGGACATCCGGTGGTGGTAGACCTCAGCAGATCTTGCTTGCAGGGGCTTCAAGGTCTGAAGTCGTGGATCGCCTCAGGCATGGGCTGTGCGATGTGTAATGGCTACCTTGGCGGTGGTGGCTGCGGCTCACCTCAGGCACTGACGGTCCGATGTGGAATGGCTATTTCAGCGGTGGTCGCAGCAGCGGTGGCGACAGCAGCAGCTGGCCTCAAGCACAGGTGGAGTGATGTGTAATGGCTGCCTCGGAGGCAGTGGCAGCAGCGGTGGCAGTGGTGGCGGTGGTGGTGGCTCACCTCAGGCACTAGCGGTGCGATGTGGAATGGCTGCTGGCTGCAGTGGCAGTGGCTGCCCAGACCGCAGTGATGCCTCAGCGAGATCTATGGCCGAGCTCCGAGTGAAGAGCAGGCTGCTGACGATGGGATCTGCAGCCTCTGGGGAGAGAACCAGAGTCTCTTTGTGATCTCCTCGGTGAAGAGTCTCACAGACCTAACTGCCCCGTCACCATCTTGCTGGAAGTCCTCCCCTTTTCTCTTAATATTAAATGTTGCTTTGTTTGCTGTGGAATGTTTAGTCTATAACATTTATATATTGGTTAAGTATGTTATCATGTATGGTTTGAAATATCGACTGACTTGTGGTATAGCTTGAGCCTGTGTGCCCACAGTTCTGACTACTGAGTGAACATGTAGCGCTAAGGGGAATTACCTCCTTGGGAACTTCATGTATGTAGCTTGTGGCTTTTATGATTAAGATCACATCTGTAAAAGTCTGGTATTGTGGAAAGACACAAGCATGTGTGGACTTGGCTATCTCTAACCTCACGCTGCTCACAACAGCATAGAATGGGAAAGAAATTCCCCAAAAGAAAGAGAATGTTAAATCAGAAGAGGGATATGAAAGGATCATGGACAGATGAGAATAATAGCTACCTGAATAATGCATTGTTCCTCAGGGCGAGCACATTTAGTTATTGTCAACAATGGTATGAAACCATTTATCCAGTGATATCATTTATTTACAAACACAACCAGACTAATTTTGTAAAGAGGAAAGCTGAAAATACTAGTAAAAACATAAAGTTTCTTATTTTCATATAGTCATCAGTGCTGCAGTGTGGTGAAATATAGAACTGCAAGTTCAAACCTAATGGAGAGCTACCTTCCAACCCCTCATATTTTAGGTGAGAAAGCTAGGGATTTGGGAAGTTCTGAGTCCAGAGAATTCCCAAGGCTTGCTGGGGAAAAAGACAAGATCAGAACATAGCTATTCTTCATCCAGCCTGGCTGTCTTTCCATTGGAGAGAAAAGCATCTAAACACACATAACAGGACGTATTTTCCACTTTTAAAATAAAATAATGTAAAATGTTCACTTTTTTCATGAAGAATATCTGCTTATCCACAGAAAATGCCATTTTTTATTCAACAGAAGACCACAAAAAAAAATGTTGTTTTGAAAGAAGGAAGAAGATGGCATGATAGATAGAGGTTTACATGATTTTAATTTAGCTTGAATTATAAAATTTCCAAAAGAAATGCTTTATTTATATTTAAACTTTCTCATGACTTTTTTTTTGCAAGAGAAATACATAACAGATTTAAATCATATGACATAGTCTGCACATTGAAAAAGGAAAGTCTAATATAATATTGTACTTCTGTGACAAGGAAGAATAAGTGAGAACAGAATATGAAAGGCGAAATATTTGTTGGTTTTCCTGAAAACTTGAGTAAGAGTTACCTTTTGTCTATTTTATCTAATGTGATTTTTTAGGTAATTTTTTTGTATTTTGTTTTTTAAAGAGATGTTTTAATACTCTAGGCATGATTTCTGGCATAGTGGAATTAAGTTGAAGTTAATAATGGCCCAATTTATACTCACATCAATCACAAGGCCTCTTTAATTCAATTCAGCAAATATATTTTAAAAATTCCCCCAGTGAATCAGAGCTTCTAAGAGATAAAAAGATAAAACACCCACACATGCAGCCAACCAACTTGTATTAACTGTCAGCTCTGTGTCAGGCACTGAGACAGGAAAAGAAAGTCAAATAAAAATGAGTAAGTACAATCTACCTTCAAGGAACCGATAGTCAAGTCCAAAGGGCAGACAAGAAATCAAAGCAGTGGCATACACTTAAGACCAAAGGAAGACAGAGAAAAGAGATCCTAACACTGCTTCAGTGTGTCAGGGAAAGCATCCCAAAATTTGAGACCTTAGCCAAGTCCCAAACAGGGATTCCTGAAGCAGATGTTGTGGTGCCCTGCCCACATCCCTTGGTCATTCTTCTATGCAGATGATCTTTTGTGCAAACATCTAGACTTTCTGCTTCAGGGCTTTCTGTATCCATAGAAGCAAGCTTGGTCCTCACCTGGACAGGCGGAAAGTGCAAGGGAGTCACAGCTGTGAGAAGTGGACAGGTTACCAGTGGAGAATTGGAGCTGGTGGACAAATATCCCAACCTCTTCTCCTTTGAACGGGATAATGCCTTGGAAGCCCCCTAAGGGAGCAAATTCAGTTGTCCACACAAACTACCTGCTCATTAATACACCTCATATTACTTTCCTTCCTTTCCTGTCTTACTTTCTTATGCCACTACCAATGTGTCATGGGATTTTCCCAAATAAACCACTTGTACTCAAATCCTTGCCTTATGGTCTTCTTCTGGGGAGACTAACTTAAGAAAATATACAAGGCAATAGGAAAATGTAATCATGTGCCAGAGAAATGGTGGTTTTTAAGCCACTAAGTATTGGGATGAATTGTTATACAGCAAAAGCTAACTGATACAAGCCAAAAATTTTAAAGTAACTATAATTGAGGTAGGGGAGGAAAAGCAGTAGAGCAGTGGTTCTCAAACATTGCCTTGGATCAGAATCATCTGGAGGGCTTGTGAAACACAGATTGCTAGGCCCTGGCCCCAAAGCTTCTGATTCAATAGATTAGGATTAAGCTCAAGAATTTTCATTTCTGGCCAAGCGTGGTGGATCTGCCTGTAATTCCAGCACTTTGGGAGGCTGAGGCAAGAGGATTACCTGAGCCCAGGGGTTCAAGACCAGCCTGGGCAACTTGCTGAGCCCTCATCTCTACAATAAATCACAAAAACTAGCCAGGCATGGTGGTGTGCGTCTGTAGTTCCAACTACTTGGAAGGCTGAGGCAGAAGGATTGCCTGAGCCCAGCAGATCAAGGCTGCAGTGGCTGTGAGCATGCCGCTGCATTCCAGCCTGGGCAACAGGAGTGAGACACCAACTCAAAAAAAAAAAAAGAATTTTCATTTCTAATAAGTCTCCAGATGATACTGTTGCTACTGGCCCAGGAACCACACTTTAAGAACCACTGCAACTAAGTATAAAGTCATAAAAGTCAAAAGAGAAAGTTTTTTTTAAATAGAGCTGTATTAAACTCTGTATAATTCTACTGAGAGATTTAGTGAAATGAAGATCAAATCATGATGAGTGCATTTCATAAAGTATGACCAATGGTGACATTGAAAACAGCAGTGTCAGTAGGGTGGTGGAGTTTGAGGCCAGAATGGGAGGTAAGAAAGTGAAGACAGCACAGAGACAGCCCTTACAGCAAAATTGCTAGGAATAAGGAGTAAAAAGAGATATAGATTTGAAAAGATTTTAATTCAGGAGAAATCAAGGACACTTGAGTTGATTTGCATGTTCATGACAGAAATCTAGTGGGGGGGGAAAGTGATGTAAAAAAGAGAAAGGATCAGCCGGGTGCAGTGGCTCAGGCCTATAATCCCAGCACTTTGGGAAGCTAAGGCAAGAGGATTGTCTGAGCTCAGGGGTTCTAGAACTGCCTGGGCAACTTGGCAAGACCTCATCTCTACAATAAATAAATTAGCTGGATGTGGTGGCGCATGCCTATGGTTCCAGCTACTTGGAAGGCTGAGGAGGATGGATCGCCTGAGCCCAGCAGGTTGAGGCTGTGGTGGCCGTGAGTGTGACACTGCACTATAGCCTGGGCGACAGAGTGAGACTCTAACTCAAATAAAAAAAAAAGAGAGAGAGAGAGAGAGAAAGGATAAAGGCAGAAGCAAAAGTCCCTGGGGAAAGAGCCAGAGTGCCTTTCATTAAAAAAAAAAGCATACAACTTCCATTGTAGCAGGATGAAAGATGGAAAAGATGGTTTCTTGTCTAGTGACTTCAGTTTCTCAATATGTATGACATGTCATAAGTTGAAAGTGAGGGAAGGGAAAGGGGGACAGAGGCTTTAGAAAAAAGATAAGAGGTTGTCATCCCTTGGATGAGAAACAAACCTACTTTCTTTTTGAACACAAATTTTATTCAGGGAAGATATAGGACATTAACATGGGACATCATTCTATGCATACAATTTGTACACTTTGTACCAAGACAAAAATGGAATTGACTGTATATGTTAGTATATTGGCGTTCAATAATCTTCCAGTTTTGTTTTTTGAAAAGATTCTAAGCTGGACTCAGTGGTTCAGCCTGTAATCCCGCGCTTTGGGAGGCCGAGGTGAGTGGATTGCCTGAGCCTGTGGGTTCAAGACCCACCTGGGCAACTTGGTGAGACCTCATCTCCACAATAAATCAAAAATCAGCCAGGCGTGGTAGCGCATGCCTGTACCAGCTACTCGGAAGGCTAAGGCGGAAGGATTGCCGGAGTCCAGCAGGTCGAGGCTGTGGTGGCCAGGAGCAGCCACTGCACTCCAGTCTGGGCGACAGAGTGAGACTCCAACTCCAAAAAAAAAAAGAAAAAGAAAGGATTCTAGATGGTTTTAGGAATACTTGGGAATTATTTTATAACCAAACATGGCTTGGAATAGTTTGTGATGGTGTGAGAGAGAAGTATTATCATTCCTCACCCATACGAACGTTCATGGCGGAGACACGTATAGTAAAAGACAAATTAATGAGAAAGCACTATATAAGTTTATTTAATATAAACTTTATGTAACATTGGAGACTTCCAAAATGGAGAATCAAAGAAAGCCAGAAAAATGGGTGCATTTCTATGGACAGTCAAGCGACAGTATAATTGAAAGATAAAAAGGTATAATCTAATGGTAAGAAACTGGGGGAAATTTAGCAAACCCTGTTTGTTTAGATTTTTCTTGGTGTTCTTGTGTAACATTTCTTCCCTCTGAGAGGGATCAAACACCTAAAATAAGAGTCTTCAGAAAGAAGGGAGGGAGGACAGGGAGTGACCTTTCTAGGTTCTATGGTCTGCTTCAGGGAGAAGGGTGAGGGAAAGGTGAGAGTGGCCTTCCTGATTCTGCTGTTTCTTGTTGGGAACCGGCCATGGAGGCCCACTGAGCATTAGGAATCAGGAAGGGCCATTGATCCTGAGACCACTAGGATGTGTTCGGGAGCTGTTAACCCCATTCCCTCCCCCTTTCTACTCAGCACTAACCAGAATAAGCTCCTGTAAGCTCAAAACATAAAAACTCTGAGACCGGGACACACACAAGCTAACTTTAGAAGCTCATTACTCCCATTCTTCCACAAACTGCAGTTTTGGCTTTCATACAACTTATAATTCAAACTCAGGTCACATCTAAGAGCCTTAGTATTGGTCACAGGCTTCTGGGTCATGATCTTAGGATTTATTGAAGTTGAATAAGGTGTAAATTGTAGAACATAATTTTAGAAGACAACCATTTTGTTGAAAGAATATGGCTAGATTACTTGATGAACTTTGGACTGGGCCACATTCCAAACATTCTGGAATGGGCTACTTTAGGTTGTAAAGTAAGTACTTAAGTTTCTATAGAATTGTTTAACTTGGTATTATTATAAATCACCATAGGATGAAAAAGGTTTATAGGATAGGTCAGTCACGGATTAAGGTTAGCGGGGGGGGGGGGGGGGGGGGGGGGGGGGGGGGGGGGGGGGGGGGAGTGTGTTTGTTATGGGATTTTTAGATTATCATTTAACTTGGTATTAGCAGCATAGGACGAAAAGGGTTTATAGGCAGTCATGGATTAGGGTTTAACATCTGTTATGGGATTATACCTGAAAGAACATCTGGTGGGTGGGGGATGCCCCTCACACACCTGGCTTTGTGTTCAAGTGAAAGACATATCAGTATAAAAGCCCACTGTTGACACTCAATAAAGGTCTTCTGCTCAAATCTAAGCAGTTGTCCAAGTCCATGATAGAATCATGGGCCAGAGTGAATCTAAAGAAAGAAAGCTGTTCATAAGTATTCTGATGCATATATTTACTAAAAGAGGAATTAAAGTTTCCTCTGCACAATTGGTTGGTTTTTTTCATTTGGTGCAAGAACAGTGCCACTGGTTACCCGCAAAATTAAAAGAGGAACCAGGTGAAAAAACTCCCCTATCAACCCCTGTTCCTTCCCAGGCGATGTTAGCCACTGCCCCTGTGGATGATAATTTATCCCCTGGGAATGAGGAAAATTATAAGGCATAATTGCCGACACTGTCTCCACCTTTGGGGTACCCTGAACCCGGCAGGAGCTGGACTCCCACAGTTTCTCAAATGCCAAGATGCCATATTTTGGGGGTAGCATGTCCTGAGCCCCATTAGTGGTATTGTTACGGTCCGAGTAGTGCTCAGCTACTGCCCTTGATATCAATCAATCAAAGGGACAGGGAACTGGTAGAAAGAAGTTTATTTCTGAGTTTGAATGCAGGGAGCAGAGCCAGACTCGTGGTCTTTCTAAAATGGTTCTGCTCCCCCTCCAGGCTTTTACAGCTTACCTTTATAAGTCCAGAGTTGTTAGTACCTATACATTAGCCATGTGACCAGCAGAGCATTGTATAGAACTTGAGTTTCAGCTGCATTTATCGATAGTGACATTTTTTGGTCTAGATTTCCTGGTGCCAGGTATCAGAGGTGTCTCATAGTTTTAATCCATAGGGCTCAGCAGAATCGTTAATCAAGCTTGTCATAAGGTAAAGGGAGTTTACTAGTCCTAAGATATCATGCATTACACAAAAGTTATGCAAATCACAAAACTTATGATTGCACCAATACAAAAGTTATACAAATCACAAGGCTTACAATTACATTGATACTATATCATTCAAACTTATAACCACTCAGAAAAAGGGAGTAAATGGAGGTTTGTATCTTTAACATCAAGAAGCTACTTACTGGGTGGGAGTGCCTAGGAGATAAGGGGAAGCACACCTTTTATTAGCTCTCAGGAATATTGCTACAGAATATACAGGAGTGCTTGAACCCTGCCGTACCCTTCTCTAAGGACTGTGACAATATGGACAGACATTAGTGAGTCTCTGTATCATTTCCCTGCTGTCAGTTGAAGCCATGATATCTATCATGGGAGTAGCTATGTCATGCTGCCTTAACATAAATGTGCCTGTGGTTCTTTCCCTCCATTGGTTTTCATGCTTTATAGGCTTAGTTATGAGCACAGGCATTCTAACAACGCAATGGGTACTAAGTGTGACGGTTAAATACATTAACATTGCTAAGAACTTCCCTATGCCTGAAAGGAGGCCCTGTAACCCTGATGGAGCCAAGAAAACATGTTGGGAAACCAATCAGAGACCTTTCCAGGCACCTTCTTAGCATAAGCATCTGCATCACGTATAATTTTAAAGCTGGTTTCATTTGGTTTAGCATTGCGACTATGTTCCCCAATTCATCTGGGATGAAAGTGCAGCACTCAGTGTGGATAATGGCACATATGCCTGCTTGAGATGGTAAGAATATCTAAAACCATTCAGTTTTGTAGCACTGAACTTAGCTAAGGCTTCGATGTGGAGGAACATACTTTCCAGCCCTATATTGGGTAAAAAAGAAATTAAGGACATAATCATGTCATTTAAAAACTGATCTAGTCCGTTGAGTGTGCAGATAGGGCAAGTTAGCTATGTTCGCTTTTTGCAGGGTGCTATATTTGTGTCCTTGGGCTCATGGAAAGCCCAGAGTGCATCTACCAATTCATCTGGGGGGAAACCAAGACCATAAATTAGTACTACAGATCCACTGAGTCCCATTGGGAGCTCACCAGTATACCCCTGGCCTCTGAGTTCAATCGGTGGCAAACAAATCACTGTTTAAGGGCAATAAGGTTTTTGGCATTGTCCTAAAAGGCCAGCCCAAATGTTGGGTTGTATTCAAAAGATGTTGCCTTGAGTGTTTTTGTTGTTGTTGTTGTTGTTCCCAACACAAGGGGCTGGTTTGTTTAATCTACCATATTCAGGTGTGAGCCATATAATCCCATCCTGTACCTGATGGGACCCTTCCATGGTTCGATAATTGAGGCTTGGGGCTCCAGGCTCACACTTATTATGTTGATTAAAAATTAGCATATTGTCTCTTCTGACAGATCAGTACAGAAAGGTGAAATCATGGCCTGTTTCATTTATAGTTTCCCTAATAGGCCATTGCTGCGAAGTAATTCTTGTTAAGTCATCACTATTAGCTGCTCGACTTCCCACTCTGAACTCTTGAATGTACAGATTTAACTGCTTCCAAGTCAGTCCCCTAGAGAGGTGAGACCCATCAGGGAAGCCCAAAGCCTCCTGAGATTGGAAGTTGCCCATAAATCCAACAATTTTAGTAATTGAATGTATTAGCATATGAATAGGCCCACTGTAAAAACACATTTCCATTGGTAGTTATAACATAGGGTAACAGAATAAGAATAGTAAGAATCATTTTGTTTGCTTAAATAACAGCTTTAAGTCCTTACTGGCTCTACTATCCACTAAGGCTGTGATGCTGACCTGGGAACAGGGTCTCTCTGTTCAGACATATACTTTTTCACTCAGGAATGGTGTATTCAAGGCTTGATGTCCACGAAATTTTAATGCAGTAGATGAGTGATGAGTAGGATGTCATAGGGTCCCTTCCTCTTTACTTGCATCTGTTGGTTGGGTCCTTTCTGTCTCCAATCTTTTAGCAGCACTTGCTCCCTGGGTGGAAGGGATGTCTGGGTTCTCCATGGTTCAGGAAGTTCCTAGGGGAAGCAAGCTTATGAACTGTGGTTAAAATTTGTCCCAAATGAACAATGTATTTTCTTATGAGCACCTATGTCTATGGCCCTACTTGCTTCAGAGGTATAGGAAAAAGGCCTACCATGAACAATTTCAAAGGGACTTAAATTAATCCCACTTTGAGGACTGACTTGGACCCTGAGCAATGCAATACCAAATACCTGTGTTTACTTGTGTCTCCAAAAAGATTCCTAGTGGTTATTATGCTAAACCACAAATTGAAAGGTTGGGCTGTCCTAGTCTTATATCTGAGGGAGTTTTCTTTGGATTTGCAAGCGGTGGGGTAGGCTGCCGTTTGGCCTGCAGTAAAATGTAATTATAAAAATATCTGAACACTTCCTAAAACCTACCTATGGGGAATTTATCTATGTCTAACCTGTGCAAACTACCCTGCCTCAATTATTCCTCCCTTAGAGATTTTCAATTCCATAATCATATGGGGTGCTGAGGGGTGAAGGTCCATTTTCTGTAGCTTCTTCAGAGCTGGCAGTGGGTGTAGTCCTGCCTAGCCAGAGATTGAAAATCTCTCCCAGCCGGGCTCGGTGGCTCAGCCTGTAATCCCGAGCCTTCGGGAGGCTGAGGTGAGTGGATTGCCTGAGCCCGCGGGTTCGAGACCCGCCTGGGCAGGCGAGACCTCATCTCTACAATAAATCAAAAATTCAGCCGGGCGTGGTAGCGCATGCCTGTAATTCCGGCTACTCGGAAGGCTGAGGCAGAAGGATCGCTGGAGCCCAGCAGGCAAGGCTGCGGTGGCTGGGAGCGGCCACTGCACTCCAGTCTGGGCGACAGAGTGAGACTCCAACTCAAAAAAAAAAAAAAAAAATCTCTCCCCTGTCTGACCTAAGGTGTCCAGATCTGTTTCGGCAGTGGCATTGTTTTCGGGCACCAGCTGTAATCCTTGCATGACTACTGTGTGAGCATGAAATTGCTGGATTCTGAAAGAAAAAAAATTTAACCAGACAGTTAAAGAGACATGGACCAGGCCAGGCGTGGTGGCTCAAGCCTGTAATCCCAGCACTTTGGGAGGCCAAGGCAAGAGGATTGCCTGAGCTCAGGGGTTCAAGACCAGCCTGGGCAATTTGGCGAGCCCTCAGCTCTACAATAAATCAAAAATTTAGCCAGGTGTGGTAGCACACGCCTGTAGTTCCAGCTACTTGGAAGGCTGAGGCAGAAGGATCACCTGAGCCCAGCAGGTCGAGGCTGCGGTGGTCGTTAGAGTGCCACTGCACTCCAGCCTGGGTGACACAGTGAGACTCCAACTCAAAAAAAAAAAAAAAAAAAAGGAAG
The DNA here is from genome assembly GCA_027257055.1 of Cephalopachus bancanus. Lineage (NCBI taxonomy): Eukaryota > Metazoa > Chordata > Mammalia > Primates > Tarsiidae > Cephalopachus > Cephalopachus bancanus. The sequence goes on from JAPVLO010000699.1 coordinate 470,854, forward strand.
AGACATGGACCAAAATTTAGCAGGATTATAATCATTACTATAGGCTTAATAAAAGAAATAACTGAAGGAAACCTCTCCTTATTCAGGAAGTAGAACAATTAAGTGACGCCAGGTATACATTTTGACAATTTAGGTGGTGGCTGATCACCTTTTGTGCAAAAGTTACAAGTCCTGAGGTTACCAGCATAACTTAAACGATAAACTTTAATTTCTGTGGCTTTATTGTAAGTACCAGCTTTTTGAGTTTTTAATGTATTTCTGGACTGTAGTGGCAACCTGACACATTTTTCTGGACTGTAATTTGAACCAGGCACTCAAGTGAATCTTATATAAAATTTGAAGAGAAACCCGAAAATGTTTAGAGACTTGCACACAGAAAAGACTTTATGGTGTAATTTAAATTATAGAAAATGATAAAAGTAAAAAAAAAAAAAAAAAAGAACAAGAGAATTTAAAACAAATGTACCAGTTTCTTCTGAAACATAATTTTTCAGTTTCCATTTTTGTTAAAGACAACTTATAGTAGGATTAGTTTATTTATTTAGACTTAATGTGTCTTATTTATACATAAAGTGTAATGAGATTGTTTGCCATATAGACCCTTTGAAAATCAGTTTTGTTGGAACTTTTTCCTTTAAGGAATCCCAGATTAACTTAAACTTTAATCTTATAAAATATTATTTCAGTTAGAGTCTTGGTAAAATAACCAGTGTTACAAAAGAAAACAAATCCTTATTGAACTTATGCAAACCACCATACCTATTTGTGGAAAAAAACCTGTAAATTGTTCCAAGAAAAATATTTTTCTTTTGATGCTGAAAAATATAACAAGAATAATTGGTTTACTTTAAGGATAATTGATAATACTTTAAACAAATCAGTAATAAAATTTGGGGGTTTTATTAACTCAGTTGATGCAATTAACCCTTATTTCATTAGCAGTCTTATATTGGATTAGCAACCCTCATGAACACACACATTTTTAATAAGAGTTCTGGAAGATTTTAAAATTGTTAACAATTTGCACTGAATGACACCTTTTAGATTTTAGCTAACTTGACTATTATATGTGACTAGTCTGACATAAACCTGTAGCAATTTGAATTTAAAGACATAAGTTTGCTGACAACTCAAATACAAAAAATATTACAGAAGCAAAGTTTTATATTTTAAGGCATTTAGCAGAAATGATATTTGACCAATATACCAATAGACTCAGACAAATGAAAGCATTCTACTTTGCCGATTTTTAATATTGTAGTTATTTACTAAGGATTGACAGATTCATGTTTTTTTAAAAAAAAAAATACTGTTACTTTGATATAATGACATTCTGACCTAACATCAGTGATTGATATTAATGGTAAATTCATAGATATAACTTTTTTTTGCAAGCTAGATTATTCATAGAATTCCTTTCACACATTTCTTTACACAAACCTTCCACATACCATCTTTGACATGCTCATACCATTTTTCAACATGCTTGAACCTTCTATTTTTGTCCTATACTTTTCCTACTTTCAGATAACTATTCATTCCACTATAGGACAAAAACTTACCATACAAGATCCTCTCCTAGGTAAAATTATCCTTTTTCCTTATATCCTTTTTTTCCTTACCAAAAACACACTTGTACACCAGCAACCTTTTACATTCATAATTTGAATTAACCTTTTAGTAACTTCTGATTAGAGATTAGGTGAAACATCTAACTCTTGGAACACTCTCAACTCCCACTAGGGAGCAGGTGTCAGGAGAATGAGGTTCAGTATGAGCACAAGGGCTAAAAATTTAGCCTCAGTATTAATCAATTAATCAAGTATTAATTAATTTGGACCCCGGCCACATCCATACAGACCCAAGTATTCTCTGGGGCGATGGCAAATAGAGCATTGGGTTGAGCTGTGGTCCAGTGGCCACCATCAATGAATTAGGTGTTCCCCCTCACCATCAGGAGAGGCTGCACAGGCTCTTCCAGAGGCCTTCTAGTCCACATGTTGGACAAGGTCCTGAGGGCTTAGGCTGTAGAGGACAATTGTGCTTCAAGTGCCCAGATTGACCACATTCACAGCAGCTGATACCATCCTCCTTAGTAGGTCTATTCTTACCAGGTCTCTTTTGGGTGGCTGGAGCTTTGCCGTTAGTGGCAACTGCCAATAGGTTTGTCTACTTTTCTTCTTGCCGGTGCTTATCCTGGAGTCTTCCTCTTTTTTCTCTTAATGTCTCAGTTGCTAAGAACTTCAGAAGTTTTCTGTAATTGGGAGTTTGGTACTCATAGCCCTGAGTCAAGCCTCTGGAGTTGGGTATTCAATATCCCATAGGATATAATCTTGTTTGCAAAGTAGTGAAATAAAATTCTTTTTAAATGACTTCATATGGAACTTCTGACCATTCCCCCAGGCCTACAAAATGAATTTAATTGCCAGAAGATATTAAAGCACAGAGTTCCATTTCTTTTCCACACCTCATTATCTGCTAACTTGTATCAAGTCCAAATTTGATTACAATAATGTACTAACTTTTTTCACTTTAAACCACATAATTCTAATTTGTTCCAATTCTTTAAAGTCTGTCCCAGTTGGGACGATTCTGGAATATCATCTGAATGTGAAATTGCAGTTTACTGTGTCTGGTGGAGTGCACGAGTACCCAGATTGCAACTCCACTCCAAATTCTCATTCTCAAAAGTACAGACTTTCAGCTTGAACTTGAACAGAATTTTAAAATCTAACTCTTAGTGATCCATGAAATATGACTATTATGAAAATGGTCTTATAAAAATTGTCCATCCAAAACTGTTTGTGTGAGAGCTGTCTAAATGTAATGTCTGGTATATTTTTACTGGTTGATTTTTATATTTGCTTTGGTTTTATTTTATTACTTGAAGAATAGTGTTTCTGGTTATTCCTGATTAGCTATTTTAGTTTGCTGAAGATCTTGAGAGTGTTAGGTGAGGTACTGTATATATTTTTTAAAGACACTGGTGACATTAAATTTAATTTAGAAATTAACAAATGTATACTCAGACCTATGAAAAAGTTCTTCTTAATCACTAGTGTGACTTAAAGATGAGTAGGACAGAAGTCTATCCTTTTGCATTGGATAATTTCTATAAAATCAATGCTTTGTTTAATGTTTCATGCCATGAATTGGGACTTTTACATTGTGGGGACAATATGAGGCAAAATTGGTTAATAGGAACAAAGTCATACAAATTTTATTTAACCTGTATACATGGGAGCCTTTAGAATGAAGACCCTACTTCCCAATGAATTACAGAAACTTAATACAGCATTACAGAAAGACTGGGGGCTTGCAATCTGGTAAAACAGGTTATGGGAGGGAGAAGAAAAGGAATTCTACACATAGTTGGGACAATGAATGGAAGGGAAACAGAATGACTTGCAAATAGTAATCTTTGGAATTTAAATGATCCTTGGAGACAGTTATTATACTTGTAAGAAGGTTTACTCGGCCGACTTGGTGGCTCAGCCTGTAATCCCAGCACTTTGGGAGGCTGAGGCGAGCGGACTGCCTGAAACTGCGGGTCCGAGACCAGCCCGGGCAACTTGGTGAGACCTCATCTCTACAATAAATCAAAAATTAGCCGGGTGTGGTAGCGCATGCCTGTAGCTCTGGCTACTTGGAAGGCTGAGGCAGAAGGATCACCTGAGCCCAGCAGGTAGAAGCTGCGGTGGCCTTTAGTGTGCCACTGCACTCACTGAGTGACAGTGAGACTCCAACTCAAAAAAAAAAAAAAAAAAAGAAGGTTTGCTCAGTTGTGGTCATATCTTGCTCTTCTGTTCTGCAGTAGGTAACAGGGAGGGGAAGCAGTTTCTCTGTTACTAAGTGAGGGCAAGAAGGTTAGAAAGACTTTGTGGCAAAAAGCCACATTTTGTGGTAAATTTCCTGGCACCCCTTCAACATCTTGCCTTCCAAAAGCAATCCAGGGCTTCTCTGAAGTGAAGTGGTATCAAGTCCCGTGCAGTACAGGAGCTGAAGACTGTGAATAAAGAGAAACCAGATCAGCCAGAAGGGTACCTGTTACAATAATCAGTTTCTAAATGGGTTTTCTAAGGAGGTATAAAAGAACACTACAGAACCGGCCATTTGAAAATGAAAAAAACAAAAATAAGTTAGACATGCTCTCATAGCTTCTTCTAAGAAGCACTTACCATGGTTGCAATCAGTTAAGTGATTGTGTAATTATTTGCTTAATATCAATCATTCCCCTTTAGACTAAAAGGTCTATGATGGAAGAGCAATATTTGTTTTGCTCACCACTGTATCCCCAGGCCCTAGGATGGTGCCTCGCATGTGGTAGATATACAATAAATTTGATAAAAGAATCAGCAGTGAAGCTATATTTATTGAAAGAAAGACAGAAGATAGCTAAGCAGACCACAGAATGAAAGACAAAAATTAGCCGGGAGTGGTAGCGTGCGCCTGTAGTTCCAGCTACTCGGAAGACTGAGGCAGAAGGATCGCCTGAGCCCAGCAGGTCAAGGCTGCAGTGGCCAGGAGCGTGGCACTGCACTCCAGCCTGGATGACAGAGGGAGACTCCGACTCAAAAAATAAGAAGAAGAAGGAGGAGGAGGAGGAGGAGGAGGAGGAAGAGGACAAACAGTGGTGCTTGGAAGGAGAAAGCTAGGAATGCACAAATTGTCTCAAGCCATTTGTTTTAGTCCATTTGCGTTAATAGAATAACAAGACTGGGTAATTAATAAAGAATAGAAGTTTATTTGACTCCTGGCTCTGGAGGCTGGGAAGTCTAAGAGCATGGTACTGGCATCTGGCAATGGCCTTTCTGCTGCCTCATCCCACAGTGGAAGGTGGAAAGGCAAGAGAGGACAAGAGCAAGAGAGAAAGAAAGGGCCAAACTTGCTTTTATAATAAATTCATGCTCATGATAGCAAACCCAGTTCCTCAATAACAATATTAATTCATTCATGGAGGCCGAGACCTCATGACCTAATCACCTCTTAAAGGTTCCACATCTCAACACTGGTGCGTAGGGGATTAAGTTTTCAGAACATAAACTTTGGGGACACATTAAAGCCAAAACATCATTTAAAACTCAAATATCTAGAGCAGGATTTTTACAATTCCTGTTAGGTCAGACTTGCTGGGGGTTGTGTGATCAGGTGCCATGTGAGAGATGCAAAGAATTGCACAGAAATCAGATTAGAAAATACAGTTTATTTAGAGAGTAATTTAGAGAGAGAGAGGAGATTCACCTCCCCAAGTAGGGGAGGGAGTCAAAACTAGGAAACATGGTTGCCATAGCTCAAGGAGCCACATGGCCAGACCATAGCTTGGCAAAGCAATGGTGAATGGCTACTTCAGGTTGAATCCTTTTAAACTTTCCCTTTATTTTTTATTTTTTTGAGTTGGAGTCTCACTATGTCACCAAGGCTGGAGTGCAGTGGCACACTTCTGGGCATTGCAGCCTTGACCTGCTGTGCTCAGGGGATCCTTCCACCTCAGCCTTCCAAGCAGCTGGAACTACAGGTACGTGCCACCATGCCTGGCTAATTTTTATTTTTATTTATTGTAGAGTTGAGGTCTCACCAAGTTGCCCAGGTTGGTCTCGAACCTGTGGGCTCAGGCAATACTCTTACCTCAGCCACTCAAAGTGCTGGGATTATAGGAGTAAGCCGCTCTGCCCAGCCTAAACTTTCCCTTTAAAAAAGATAGAAACAAAAAATTACAAAAAAAAAAGAAAGAAAAGAAAAAAAACCAAAAAAATGGGGAAAAATAATTTTAAAAAAAGAAAAAAATAAAGGAAAAAAGTAAACTTTCCCTTTGATGGGGGCAAATCGTTAAGGTATTGGGTGGTGGTCTGTTCCACGCCATCATGGAAGGCGGGTAAGCACAGGTACTGATGTCAGGTGATGGATGGCAGGCAGATGGGTGGGTTAGTCACATGATTGCTGCCATGGTGATGGGGTCTGTGTCATGAAGGTCACAAAGGGCTGATTAGGTTAACTTGGGTCATATGGATGGAGACAAATACCTGAAATGAAAAGCTAATTAGTACAAACAAGCTGGGGAGGGGAGTTGTAAAACAGTAATTACCTCTGAGAAACTGGTTCAGTCCTTGGCTAGTGATTAGAGGGTAAATTAAAGTGAACTGCTAGAAAAGCATAACAGATCTAGGCAATGTTAAAATGACTGCTCATTGGGTATATTGACTCCATGTTATGTCCTTTAAATTCCCAAAATTAATATTTTCCCCAAGAATCATTACTGTAATTCTCTATTCATTTATAAAGATTTCTTCTACTATTCAGGATAATTTGGTCTTTGGGTACTTTGGTGCTTTTCTTTTGAGGAAGGCCAGTTTTTCCCTTTTTCAGAATGCCCTGCTATAGAGTGAGAAGCCACAGAAGTTTTAAATGAGAGAATGACCTGATCAGATTTGGATTGTTAAAAACATACCTGGGCCGGGCTCGGTGGCTCAGCCTGTAATCCCGCACCTTTGGGAGGCTGAGGTGAGTGGATTGCCTGAGCCCGCGGGTTCGAGACCCGCCTGGGCAGCAAGACCTCATCTCTACAATAAATCAAAAAATCAGCCGGGCGTGGTAGCGCATGCCTGTAATTCCGGCTACTTGGAAGGCTGAGGCGGAAGGATCGCTGGAGCCCAGCAGGTCGAGGCTGCGGTGGCCGGGAGCGGCCACTGCATTCCAGTCTGGGCGACAGAGTGAGACTCCAACTCAAAAAAACCAAAAACAACAACAAAAAAAAACATACCTGGATAATACATGGAGTATGAGGGAGAAATTTGGAACAAGAACTCATACTCTTCGTTTGGCCCTTGTTTTCCTATATTTAGGCTTTTCTTCATATTATTTTCTATACCTAAAGTGCTTGTATTAGTTAGTCAATAGGTTTGCAGTGGCTTACACAATGAGAGTTTCTTTCTTTCTCTTGAAGTGGTCCAGTAGCAAAAGGTCCAGGGATGACGTGGCAGATCTACTCCATGAGGGCATCCAACAGCCAGGCCCCTTCCAGTTCTCTGCTCTGACACCCTCTGTTGTCTTTACTTTCATGATTTAAGATGGCCTGACACCACAATCACATTCTAATCAATACAACTGAGGAAGGTGAAGAGAGGAGTGGATAGGAGCACACCTCCTTCGTTCTATGGATGGGTTGTCTGTGATTCTGTCTTTCTGGCCATTTCATTGGCAAGAATTTAATCACATGACCACATCTAACTGCAAGGGAGACTGGGAGAAGTGTAGTCCTCATTTTGGGAAGTCACATGACTAGCTGAATGGAAGGGTCAAGTTCTATTCATTTGAAAGGGTAGACTGAATATTGAGTAACAAGTAGCCATCTCTGCCATGTTCTTTTTTCCCCTCCCAAATGATCAAAAAATTTTTTATCCTTCAGAGTCTAATCTAGCTCAAATTTTACCCTCCATGAAGCAAATGAGAGGGCAAGAAAGCAAGGAATAGAGAGCCAGGTAGTAATAAGCTTGTTTTCCCTGAAGCTGAGTTTAAGGCACTGGCAAGCATGAATCAGAGATATAAAATCAAGATTCTGGGGACAGTGAAATTAAAATAAGATGACAAATTTTGAACTCCTTTAAATAAAATGTTGACCTTATTTTTCTCTGAATGTCTATCCCCACTTCTAGTGATAGATGACAGCACAAAATTATGGCTTGCTTAACACATATCCTCAAAGTTCCCTTTAGCTCCCAAATTCCATGAGCCCTGATTTATGAAATAGGAAACCCTTGAAGAACTCTTATCCAACACAAATCAAAGTGTGTTGGTCATGACACAAAACAAGGGCTTAGGTTTTGAAGAAAGATGCATTTTAACAAAGTGTTGTTTTTTGTTTTGTTTTGTTTTTTACAAAGAATTCAACTCTACCAACCCTAGATGCCACTTGTTCTGTCTTCTTGCCCTGAGTTGGGAATGAGTCCTTTCTCTCACCTGTGGTCTTCCTTTTGTCCCCAAGATTGGAAACCAGCTGTTACCTACCCTCTGGCCTCTGGTTTCGAATTTTCATTTATCAGTCTTCTAGAAATAACCTGGGGAAGCCAAGCAACCTCCTGGATATTTGTAAATTCTAGGTGGATACACAGACAAATCCCAAGGTGACCCTCAGGTCAATTGCGTTAAGTATATTTATTTGGGGTTCATTTGAAATACTATTAACAGTACCCTGATAGCTAACCTACACTGTAAACATTTTTATTCATCATTAGGATAAAATATTTAGTGAAGTAATTAGAAAGGGGTTTAAAAGAAAAGAAAATTCTCCCAATGTTTCTTCCAAGTCAGATAGAAATTGATAATGAAATATTATCACAAACCATATTATTTTAAATATGCACCCATCTTAAAAATGATGACAGGATTTTTAAAAACATAATGCCCAAGTGAAGGGAGACAGATCATTGTGTGAGCTGCAAACAGGTGTTCCAATTAAGCCTACAAAGGGCAATGGCAGTGTGAAAGGGATGAGTGTAAAAAAAAAATAATCCTAGTGTATATCTAAGCAATCAGAGGCTATGGAGGCTATGGTGGCAGATTTTATTTTTTTGAATACTTATGTATGTATGTCTTTATGTATTTTGCGTCTGAGTCTCACTCTGTCACCCAGGCTGGAGTGCAGTGGTATGCTCACAGCCACCACAGCCTTGACCTACTAGGCTCAGGTGATTCTTCCACCTCAGTCTTCCAAGTAGCTAATTTTTTTAAAAAAATTTTGTGGAGATGAAGTCTTGCCATGTTGCCCAGGCTGGTCTTGAACTCCTGGGCTCAGGTAATTCTCTCACCTCCACCTCCCAAATTGCTTCTATTAAAATCTGCTACTGGCCACAGCGCCTCGCCAGTAGCAGATTTTAATAGAAGGATAGGAGGACCATGGCAAATTGCCTCCTTGAGCCTCTTTCCAAAATATATTCAAATAGTGGCCCTTTATTCCTATGCTGGTAGTTCTTTCTCCAGAGTCTAGATAACAGCCTTGTCTGAGTTATGGTAAATGTTGACTAAAACTTCGTGGTGATGTAGGTGAAGGAGGATGAGGAGCTGGGGCTATTCTGGATAGGCTTGTGGGCCAAGCACTCCATGATTAGAACCTAAGAATAATGAGATGATTAAAGTAGAGACAAGTGAAATACAAGTGGGTGTCAAGGCTCATGAAACAAGCAGTCTGAAAAAAAATTAAAATAATGAAAAACAGATTTCCTGTTGTTTAAATGGCTTTATCTTGCTGGTTTGGGCAAGAATGATCATCTTCATTTAAGAACAGTGGGGAATGAGTTTTAAACAGTGACTGCAGGCTAATTTATTATATAAGGGAAGACTTCTCAGAAGAAAAGACGATTAGCATGGTATATTAATCTTCCTCTTTTAGAACTTATGAGAACTTATACATATTTTTATGTGTTGGTAGAAATTCTGGGTTTGATAGAGTTGTTTATTAGACTGGTCAGTTTAGAGTGTAGACGTGTGTAGCTTATGTACAGTAGCACCAAGGACTAGATAATCAGAGCAGTAAATATAACAGCTACTTAACTTGTCTAGTGTGTCTTAAAGAGCAGGCAGGTGACTAGAGTCTTCTCTCAGTCACACTATCATAGAGGAACATATCCAAGTTCTGCTTTTTTAAAATTTAATTTTAAAGATGTGGGTTACAATTCAGGATTAGGTATAAGCAGTAATTGTACAGGTAAAGTTTAGGCCTCCCTTTGGTCCCCACTTTACCTGGTTTGAGAACAGGCATCCTTATGGATATTGTGTCTCCCCCCACTCACCTCCCTGGGCAGTTTCCCACTACTGTCCATCCCTTTCTTATAGTATTATGATAAATGTTCAAGGTCCACCTATGATTGAGAATATGTGGTACTCAGTTCTTTGTTTCTGTGATAGATCACTGAGTATTATAGACTCTAAATCCATCCAGGTTGCTACAAAGTCCATAATTTTGTCCTTCTTTATGGCTGTGTGATATTCCATCATGAAATGGACATCTGCTTTTCTTCTCAGTGTTTCTGGCCCTCTATGCTCATGGACTTCATCTCCTTCTTCTTCTTCATCTTCCTCTGTGTAGGAATCCCCTGGGTCCTGATTTCTCTCAGCTCCCAGGACCAGATGATTTATCCGCCCTTAGGATTAGGATCTCATGTGTCCCATTAGCAAATTCCAGGTCCCAGTCAATATACTAAAACTATGGAGAACTGTGTTTTTCATTTGCGTCTTGTCAAACTTAAGTAATGAGATTCAGAAAATATGATTAAATATAGAGTTTATTGGAATACAAACTTGAAGATAGCCACCCAGGTAAAACATTTCAAAAGAATGGAGTCAGTGGTCCGAAATAGAGAAGCTAAGGTTTCACTTATATGGGCAGAAATCGTTTTAACAGGGTTGCAACATTTTCCATATAAGGTCAATATAGGTGTTATAGCAATTTGAGTGGTTACAGCTTGCTACATTTTAAGGAAGGTTGCTTTAACATTCCATGAGGAGAGGTGATAACCTGAGGGGCTCTTTTTTCTGGTGCCACAAGGTCTTTCCTAATCATTTATAGGAAAAAGCAGAAGCTGCAGTTGCATGTCATGTGACTCATGCCACATAGCCACAGTCCTCTCAAGGTTCAAAATAATTTAAAGTTCCAACAGGTTTAAGTTTGAAATATTTGATTTCACAGTTTTCATCAATTCAAACTCACCCCAAACCACAATATTCATCATTTTGGTGTTGTGTGAAAAGTAAACATTAAGAGGTAGTGTACTTCTTTATGCAATCTCTCTTTCCACCAAAACTCCCTCCATTAGCTCCTTTTAATCCTAGAGAAATAAGATTTTAATATTATACTTTAATGCAGTATGAATTGTGTTAACTTGGATGGGGGGGCATCTCCCTAAAGGCCACAATTAAAGAACTAAAGACATAGGGGCTTATTAAGGGTATGAAATTTAAATTTGAGTGCCAAGTAACACTCAGTCAAGTCTAGACGGATAACTTAAATGTCATAGGAATTAGATTAATAGTTTCCTCAAATGAGAAAGAAACTTGAGATCTTTCATATCAGCCTCACTACAAACACTGCCATTTTGCAATGTATTACTTATTTGAACCACTAAACTTTTATTCATGATCGAAAACATTATAAAGAGGTGGAGCTGTCTAAGCTGTTACATAATTAGTAAACTTTGCATTATATAGTAACATTAGAAATATAGTAACATTAGAAATTCATGAGAAGAAAACCACCATAAAAGACTGTTTAGTATCATAAGATGTGCTGAATGACAAGGAAGGAAATTATTAATAAGACTGCATTATGCTCACTTAAGCAAAAAAAAAAAGACCTCATAGTTTAAACTTCCTTCCTCCTTTCATCTCTGAGGGAAGAAAATTTAATATATTCAGGTACATTTTGTTCCATCTGTGTGCTATAGATTATAAACTTAAGGCTAAAGGTATTCTGGAGAGGAAAAGTTTATATATATGCAATTTTAAAGTAATTCAGCATATTATTTCCATAAAGAATAACTAAAAGTAGAAGGGAAAGTGAAATTTAAACAAAGTAGGACTCAGATTTTATACATCTTTTTTGTTTTTTTGGAGGGGAAGTGAAATTGAACTACAGACATCTTAAAAAGTATGTGGACATGTGATGGGAAACTTTTAACAACCATTAAGTCACTACTTTAAAATAATTCTCGGGAGTTAATTTCTTATGCTGAGCTTCAGACTTTATATTAAATAGATACGAAAAGAAAAGTGTACCTTTTATAAAAAGTAAAGTGATTTATGCCAGAATGTGTAAAGTGTGTAAAGAAAACACAAAAAAGGGGGCGGGTTCTCCTGACTGTTTTGGCATATACCGACTGTGACCTAGTATGAACATCTGAGCCTTTTTTGGGGTCTTCGTTCCTTCATTTAGGATAGGAGGTTAAATTTTGAAAAGATCTTAAGGGCCAACTTCTTCTTTTTGTTTTTGTTTTTTTTTTGAGTTGGAGTCTCACTCTTGTCGCCCAGACCACCGCAGCCTCAACCTGCTGGGCTCAGTTGATCCTTCTGCCTCAGACTACCAAGTAGCTGGAACTACAGACACATGCCACCATGCCCAGCTTAGTTTTTGATTTATTGCAGACACAAGGTCTCACCAAGTTGCCCAGACTAGTCTCGAACCCCCAGACTCAGGCAATCCTCTCACCTCAGCCTCCCAAAGTGCCGGGGTTATAGGCTAAGCCACCGTGCCTAGCCAGGGCCAACTTCTTTAGACACTTTTATTTCATAAAATAAAGGTAAAATGACTTGAAGAAATGTTTACATTTACTGAAGAATTTATGTATAATATTATTTACATTCTTACATACATAGACTTTATTTAAGTCCATTGGTTCAATGACATGTATGATGTTTGTGTGTGCACATGTATGTATTGGGCTGAGTGTGTAAATGACCATACATCCAGTTGTTCAGACTAAACCCTTGAACCCTTGGGTTCATCTGTGATTGGCCTATTTTCCTCACCCCCACAATCAGTTCTTCAAAGCAGATCCCATGTCTGACCATTTCTCAAAGCTGTTACTGCCAACATCATCCTCCAAGTCTATCAACTTTCTACTGACTGCCAGTCTCCTCACTGGTTTTCTACTTTCTCTTCCTATAACTTCTTTTTTTTTTGAGTTGGAGTCTCTGTCACCCAGGCTGGAGTGCAGTGGCACACTCACGGCCACCACAGGCTTGACCTGCTGGGTTCAGGTGATCCTTCCACCTCAGCCTTCCAAGTAGCTGGAACTATAGGCGTGCGCCACACCACGCCCAGCTAATTTTTTATTTATTGTATAGACAAGATCTCACCATGTTACCCAGGCTGGTCTCAAATCTGTGGGCTCAGGCAGTCCTCTCACCTTCACCTCCCAAAGTGCTGGGATTACAGGCATGAGCTACCACGCTTGGCTTAAGAACTTTATAAAACCAATTAAACCATGTCACACCTCTGTTCATAACTCTATAATGACTCTCCCCATCATACTCAGAGTACAGTGCAAACTCCTTCCTAGGGCTGAACAGTTTTATATAATCTAGCCCTTTGTCTCTGACACTCTTCTGCTCTGGCCACCCAACACTCACCCTCTCTTCATCCTGGTCTCTTCAAGTACCGAGTATTATGTCTTCTTCAGAGATACTGTCCCCAGCCACCTTACCAAACACCAGTTACCCATTCAATGCCCATCTCAATATATAATTATGGTTATTTTTCTTCTCATGAATTTCTTTTACTATATTCTTTGTTGTAAAGTTTATTAATTATGTGACAACTTAGAATAGTCTACCTCTTGACAATGTTTCCTAACATGAAAAACAGCTTAATGACTCCAATTAGAGTTTAAAGTAGGTAATTGATCTCAGTCTCTTTCATCTGCAAAATAGCAGTGGTGGTGATGAGCATTTGCATATAACTTATACTTTAAATCATCTCTGGATTACTTATAATACCATATACAATGTAAGTACTATGTAAGTATTTGCTATACTGTATTGGTTTCTAAATTTGTATTATTTGTCACATTATTTTTAATTGGTTTTAAAAAATATTTTGGTTAAATCTATGGATGCAGAACCCATGGATACAAAGGGCCGACTGTATATGCATTTTCATAGGCCTTTTGGTAAAGTTTTTATTAATTCCAGGTTGACAATTCAGTATTGCTTTTCTCTCAATCTCTTTAAAGGCCTCTGATAACATTCTGAGCTTCTCAAATGTCTATACATTCCTACCGTTATGTCAACAGGAGCCTTTCTTGAACAACATACAATCCATAAATAGATATTTTAATGAGAATACTTATTTTTTCTGATTCAAATATGTGCCAAGGCTCTAGGACAGAGATATATAAACTTTTTCCATAAAGGGCCATATGGTCTCTGACAAAATTACTCAACTCTGTCATTGTAGCTTAAAAGCAGCCATAGACAACACATAAACAAATATGCATGGCTGTGTTCCAATAAAATTTATTTACAGGCAGGGCATGGTGTCTCACACCTGTAATTCCAGCAATTTAGGAGGCTGTTGTGGGAGGACTGCTTGAGCCCAGGAGTTTAAGACTAGCCTGGGCAATGTGAGACCTAATCTCTACAAAAAAATTAGCTGGGCATGATGGCACATGCCTGTAGTCCCAGCTACTTAGAAAGCTGCGGTGGAAGGATCACCTGAGCCCAGGAGGTAGAAGCTGCAATGAGCCGTGATCGTGTCTCTGCACTTCAGCCTGGGCAACAGAGTGAGACCCCAACTCCAAAAAAAAAGAAAATATTTACAGTAACAGGTGGCAGGCTGCATTGGGCCCTCAGGTTATGGTTTGCCAACCTCTGCTCTAGAGTAATATAAATATATACATACATACCAATATATACATGCAATTAATGCATAGATACGTATAAATTATAAGATGGATCTTCAACAATTTTGAAGAACAAAAGATCTAGATCATCTTCTTACAAGAAAACCTTTTCCAAACTATGCTATATTCATTTTTCTTTTATATTTAACAACATCAAACTCAAACCACACCCTGTGAGAAAATATCAGAGAATGATTTCTGACCTTCCTCAGTGCGAGCATTCTCTGATGTCATTGAGAAGTGTACTCCTTTTAAAAGGCTGCAGACTAAATAATTACTTTTATCTTCATTTTCACGCAGAAAGTTAATACCTAATTAAAATGCCAACCCAATTAAAAATGAAAATCTCAATTTAGTATGGATACCATTGAAAAAAATAACTAACCTCTCAGACTTGAATCATATTTACAGTTTTTAAAGATACCAAAATCAAATACTGTTTGTGATGCGGCCACCAGCCAGGGAGACGAGACTGCGTCGCTTGGACCTTTTTTTGTGCTATAAAAAGAATCTTAATGTTCTGGTCGAGAACCACTGAAACTTAGTATTGATTTTCCGAGCTCAATTTCTCTTCCAAGTCTTGGTCTTCCACCTGAAGATAATTTCATTACTATCAGGAAGCTTGGGCAACTCAGAATGAACAGCAGGAAACTAAGTTCTATTAATGGCTTCAATCTCTTACCTCCGTTTGCTAACTTAGCTAAGTTAGCTTTTTAAATTAGAAACTGGTGTTTCACCCTCCCTGCGAGCAATATCCTTTTGAATATAGATAGTGGGTTGATGAATTGAAAATTACCTCTCCTGGTGAATAATTAGCTGAATGTCCATGGGCAAATTGACAACATTTCAGATCTTGCTTTCCAATTTTTGGACAGCCTTCTTTCTATTTAAGTATTTGATTTGTTGATATCCGAGGCTCTTCCCAATTATTGGCAGAAGCAAATTGGCTCAGTGACAATTCGATCTTCTGAGTTTTTCTTGTGTGTGGAACTCTTGAAAAAAACATGCTGTTGATCACATCTCTCTTATGAGAAGATTAGAATTAGATTGCAGATTGTAGAGATGTCCCTGTAGGAGGGCAGGTTTTAGGAAAGCAGTAGCAAAAACTTAGAAAGGAAAATCAGAGTTGTTCACTGATTTTCTGGGTTTTCAACGTGACTTTCTTTTTTTGGTAGTAGTAAATTTAAATACCCGGGTCATTAGACAATCTCATTAAACAAGAAATAAAAAATTGAAAGATGATAATGAATGATCATTTATAAAATATATTTCTTTTTTACTTATTCATATTTTTAAAGACAGGGTCTTGCTCTGTTGCCCAGGCTGGAGGGCAGTAGTGTGATCATAGCTCACCACGACCTCAAATTCCTGGGCTCAAGCAATACTCTAGCCTCAGCCTCCTGAGTAACTAGGACTACAGGTGCGCATCACCACTCTCAGCTCATTTGTTAATTTTTTCATTGAGATGGAGTCTTTCTATGTGGTCCAGGCTGATCTCAAAGTCCTGGCCTCAAGCAATCCTTCTGCCTTGGCCTCCCAAAGTGCTGGGATTACAGTTGTGAGCCACCATGCCCAACCTAAAGTATATTTCTGATTTCTTAAAAAATATGCAGCATCAGTGAGTGTTCACTAAGTGACTACTGTTAGGCTCGAATATTGATACAACTTTTTGGAGAAGTATTTGGACAATATGAATTAGGAGCCTTAAAATTATTCACCTCTGCCGGGCTCGGTGGCTCAGCCTGTAATCCTACGCTTTGGGAAGCCAAGGTTAGTGAATTGCCTGAGCCCGCGGGTTTGAGACTCGCCTGGAAAACTTGGTGAGACCTCATCTCTACAATAAATCAAAAATTAGCCGGGCGTGGTAGTGCACACCTGTAGTTCTAGCTACCTGAAAGACTGAGGCGGAAGGATTGCCAGAGCCCAGCAGGTAGAGGCTGCAGTGACTGAGAGCAGCCACTGCACTCCAGTCTGGGTGACAGAGTGAGACTCCAACTCAAAAACCAAGGAAAAAAAAATTATTCACCTCTTTTAATCTGGTAATTAACCCACTTCTTAAAATTTATACTAAACAAAGTAATCAGAAATAAATTAAAAGATTTATGCAGAAGGATGGTCTACAAAGGGAAAATCTGAAAACAGTGAAAATGCCCAACAGTAGGGAAATTGTTAGATAAATTATGGTAAAACCATATGGAATATTCATTTATTATTTATTCAACAAATATTTTTAAGCACCTGTTATTTTTCAAGCACTTTTCAGATACTAGGGAAATAAAAACTGAACAAGACAAAAACGATCCCTGTCCTCATAGAACTTACATTCCAAAGGAGAAAAGTAGCAAAAGTCAAGTAAAGAGGTAAAAGAATAAAGATAATTTCACTAAGTGGTAAATGCTAAGAGGGAAAAACAGAGTGATGTGCTGGAGATATTAGAAAGCAAAGAAACATCTTTTCATAGCATGTTTAGTGGTAAAAGATAGAATCGGAAACATTAAGATCAAACTATACGGCCACTGCACTCCAGTCTGGGCGACAGAGTGAGACTCCAACTCAAAAAAAAAAAAGATCAAACTATATAAAAATCATACATTTAAGAAATCTTTGAAGAAAGTTTTAACTATGAATCAAAATTATTTCTAGGTTGTGGCATTATGGATATTGTTTCAGACAGGATAGCCTGAGTCCTGCTACAGTAATACATGATTTTATTATTTCAGGGGCCTTAAACAGCAAAGGTTTATCCTTGACCATGCAGGTTCTATGGATGGTTCTAGATGATTCTCTTGGCCAGCTGTCCACCATCTGAAGTTTCAGTGTTACATGACCATAGCATCATGGGCTTCCACGATCACTGAGGCAGAGGTAGAAAGAGATGGGGACTCAGACATTGAAAATTAAATGCTCTTACTCATCAGTGGCATATGAACTTCCACTCATATTTCATTGGTCAACAGACTAGAGTGCACAGGACAGATGCTCCCCCCTCCTACCTATCAAAAAAAAAGTCAGTTAGGCCTCATGACTATGCCTAACTCCAGGGTGGGGTGGGGAAATACAATCTACCCAGGTGCCTAGAAGTAAAAGGAAAAACAGTGACTGATACGCAGGGTAATGTGAGCCACAGTTTTTTTACTTTAATTTTTATACTTTTTTTTATTTTCCATCTTATCTTCAGTGAACATGTATATGTTTATAACTAAGAAAAAGAGCTCTAAGCTGGGCAGAGTGGCTCATGCCTATAATCCCAGCACTTTAGGAGGCAGAAGCGAGAGGATTGTCTGAGTCCAGGGGTTTGAAATCTGCCAGGGCAACTTGGCAAGACCTCATCTCTACAATAAATCAAAAAATTAGCTGGGTGTGATGGCACGCGCCTGCAGTCCCAGCTACTCAGGAGGCTGAAATGGAAGGATCACCTGAGCCCAGCAGGTCGAGGCTGCGGTGGCACATTCATGGCTTGGGTGACAGAGTGAGACTCCGGCTCTAAATAAAAAAATAAATAGATAGATAGATAGTTATTTGAAAGAAAGCTGACACTGTCCATAAACTTTGAAAATATATCCACATCCCTGTAACCTGAGGCTTTCTGATCAAGTCCATGAAGTCATTGGAGATAACAGGAATTAAGCATTTACTGGATGCCCCTTTCCTTTCAAAGCTTAGACGTGTCTATTGTTATTAAGTATAATATAGTTTATATAACAGGATTGGAAAAGGTCACATTGGGATTGTTAATTTCTAAATTTGGCGCCCTGTCTCCTGTAGGTCAGCTTTTGTATGTCAATCTTGACTATCCAATTAAATATTCTGGCAGAAGAGAGAAGCTAAAAGATCTCTGGCCTGTAGTTAGTCAATTCTAGATGAGAAGGAAGTTAGGGCAGAATCTCTTCCCAGCATGAGGCACAGTTCTATGCACTTGTTCACGGCAAGTGCTTAATCCATTTTGGTTAAACTGAGTTAAGAAAACTAAAGTAGCACAAGAAATAGACATGGGGCAAAAAACTTAAATGTTTGTTTACTTATTTTAAGGCAATGGTCCTCAACTAGAAGTCATTTTGCTCCCAGGGGACATTTGACAATATCTGGAGGCATTTTGGAGTGTCACAACTTGGGGAAGCGTGTGCTACTGGAATCTTAGCGGGTAGAGGTCAAGGATACTGCTGAACATCTTGCAGTGCACAGAACAGCCACTTCCCCCCACCCTTAAAAAAAAAAAGAATAATTTGGCCCTAAATGTTAGTAGTACTGAATTGAAACAGCCTGGTTGGTTACGCCAGGTCCAGAACCATTGCCCGAAAGCATCTGAGACACAAAACCATCCCCCAAACTGAAAATTTTTGCTCACTTATCAACCAACAGAGAATCCATTTAGCCTCCTGGCTTCTCACTATATTCCTACTAGCTCTCTAAATTGGGATGAGGTGACTGTCTTTCCCTCTTCCTTCAGCATTGTGGAGTCTATATGCACTGATGTCATATCTATTTACATGGAAGCTTGGTGTCAGACATGCAGCATTAGTCATAGAATTGCGTAGAAGCTCATCAGTGCTTCCGGACAAATCTCCCTCTTTGTTCTGATTCAAATAAGCCTTTCTCTAAGAGTTCCTCTAAAAGCAATTCAATGAGATGCTACAAAGTATGCCAAATCCAATTACTTTCTGCATTCTTGCTTAGTTTTTGGAAAAACCAATCCTCCCTAAGCCACTAAGATCATTCAAAAAACATGCCAAGGTGACCACATTAAATGAAATGGAATCTTAATGAAAGTCCTGACAGCCACAAAGTACTAATGAGAGAGCAGGCTTGGCCTCTTAGTTAAGAGTCTCAAGCATGTCCAGAATGTTAACAGACATTCTTTATTTTAAGGCAAATGACTCCCTCACAATGACAGAGACGGTTCATTAATGTCTGATTCAGATGCTTTGTCACAGAATGAATCAGCAGGACCATTAATAAGTACCACAGTAGCAAACAACACGAACAGTACTGGGTTTCAGTGTGTCCTCTATTTTCTTCTGGCTTGGAAGCTGATATACAGTGATGCTTTCTACATCTCACCAAGCAAAGTTCATTAACCTGAGTGGGCAAGGAGCACCAAGAATGCTGTGGAAGCTGCAGATGAGAAGTGGAGGAAGGAGTCTTAATCAGATGGTACTCTCTCCCTGCACGGTCCAACTCTCTTACCCAAAACATGGACACTAATGTTGACAAGTACAGCCATTTTCTATGATGTATAACAAATTACCACACACTTATCAGTATAGAACAACATATATTTATTATCTCACAGTTTTTGTGGGTCCTTAGCTATGTCCTTTTCTGCAGCCAAGGTAGGAGCAGTGATCACTCTGAGACTCAAGAACTTCTTTCAAGCTTATTAAAATTGTTGGTGGAATTCAGTTCCTCGAAGTTGGAGAACTGAGGCTCTCAGCCTAGAGGTCACCCTTTACACAGGTTGTTTACAATATGGTTGTTTACTTCTTCAAGGCCAGCAGGAGAGACACCCTGCTTCGAGTCTCTTCTCTCAGTGAAGGTCAGGACCCTCTTTTTAAAGGCTCTTCTGAGCAGGTGAAACCCACCCAGGATAACTTCTTTTTTGATTAACTCGAAGATAACTGCTTAGGGACCTTAATGACATCTGCAAAATTCCTTCACCTTTGCCATACTCTAATATTTAGAAGCAAGTCACAGATTCCACCCGCACTCAAGGGGAGAGGAGTATACCAAAGTGTGGATACCAGGGGCCAGAAATTGTGGGAACCATCTTAGAATTCTGCTTCCCATGACAACATTGTGTATGTTGAAGTTGGCAGTATGAACTGGGTAAAAGAGTAAAATATGTTGGATGTCAGAGTCCATATCCTACCCAGGTTGAATAATAAGTCAAAACTAGCAAAGAGAAACTTGAGACTCATACTAAGCTTTTAACATGGGAGATCTGAAAAAAAGACTTGGGTTTTAACTGCTTTTAAGTACATAAGTAATGTTTGTACACTGTGATTTTTCCTTTAAAAAACTCATGCCAGGCTCGGGCTCAGCCTGTAATCCCAGCACTTTGAGAGGCCGAGGCGAGTGGATTGCCCGAGTCCGTGGGTTCAAGACCCACCCGAGCAACTTGGCGACACTTCGTCTCTACAACAAATCAAAAAATTAGCCGGGCATGGTAGCAGGCAACTGTAGTTCCAGCTACTTGGAAGGCTGAGGCGGAAGGATTGCCAGAGCTCAGCAGGTCGAGGCTGCGGTGGCCAGGAGCGACCACTGCACTCCAGTGTGGGCAACAGAGTGAGACTCCAACTCAAAAATATAAATAAATGAATAAAAAACTCATAGTGTTATGTATAAACCAATAATAAATATATAATGTCCAGATCAAGAAATAAAACATAGACAGTGGAATTGGTACTGCGTATGCCAAGCCACATCTGGAAACTTTGTTGGCAGCTATGAACTTGACTTTTCTTTTTTTTTTTTTTAATCTCACTCTGTCGTCCAGGCTGGAGTGCAGTGGTACACTCACAGCCACCGCAGCCTTGACCTGCTGGGCTCAGGCGATCCTTCTGCCTCAGCCTTCCAAGTAGCTGGAACTACAGGTGCACAGTACCATGCCCAGCTAATTTTTTGATTTATTGTAGAGACAAGGTCTCACCAAGTTGCCCAGGCTGGTCTCCAACCCCTGGGCTCAGGCAATCCTCTCTCCTCTAGACTTGACACTTTAAGCGGAACATTGCTCAAATGAAACCTTGAGATCAAATCATATGAAAAATGTTTGCACAATAGCGAAAACATGGAACCAACCATGCTGCCCATCGCAGCTGGACTGTATCAAAAAATGTGGTACGTATACACAATGGAATATTATGCAGCCATAAAGAAGGACAAACATATGGACTTCGCAGCAACTTGAATGGATGTAGAATTGGTCATACTCAGTGATCTATCACAGAAACAAAGAACAGAGTACCATATGTTTTCACTCATAAGCGGACCTGGAACAATTATAATACTATAAGAAAGGGATTGGCAGTAATGGGAAACTGCCAGAGGAGCGGGGGACACACCTCATCAACAAGGGTACCTGCATAATGAACATTTATATACCTAACCCTGAATTGTACCCCACATCTTTTTTTTGTTTTGTTTTGTTTTAGTTTTTTTTTTGAGTCGGAGTCTCACTCTGTCGCCCAGACTGCTCCCGGCCACTGCAGCCTCGACCTGTTGGGCTCCGGCAATCCTTCTGCCTCAGCCTTCCGAGTAGCCGGAATTACAGGCGCGCGCTACCATGCCCGGCTGATTTTTTGATTTATTGTAGAGATGAGGTCTTGCTGCCCAGGTGGGTCTCGAACCCGCGGGCTCAGGCAATCCACTCACCTCAGCCTCCCAAAGCGCTGGGATTACAGGCTGAGCCACCGAGCCCGGCTCCCACATCTTACCTTTATCATTTCCCAACCTCATTTCCTCATTGGCAGTCATGCAGAGGTTTCTCCCATCACATATGTAAAGCAAAATTCCTCAGCCTTACAAGTTACTGCCTCTTTCTCCCGTCCTCTTTGAAGCCTGACTTTCTGAGAGAGCGGTGTGCACTTGCAATCTGCCCTCTGTAGTCTTCACTCTCCTGTCAGCCAACCCAGTCTGGTTTCTGCTCCCTCCAAGCCACATGAACTGATCTTTGTAAAGTCACTGTGGATAAAGACAGGTGGTGCTTTTTTTGCAGTTTCTCTACCATGACACTATTGACCATATTGTCCTTTTTGAAATCATCTCTTTCCTTGGCTTCTCTGACATCACATTCTCTTTTTTTTTTTTGAGTTGGAGTCTCACTCTGTCACCCAGACTGAAGTGCCGTGGCCACTCCCAGCCACCGCAGCCTCGACCTGCTGGGCTCCGGCGATCCTTCCACCTCAGCCTTCCAAGTAGCTGGAACGACAGGCGTGTGCTACCACACCCGGCTAGTTTTTTTTAATTTATTGTAGAGATGAGGTCTCACCAAGTTGCCCAGGCGAGTCTCGAACCCGCAGGCTCAGGCTATCCACTCACCTCAGCCTCCCAAGGCACATTCTCTTGACACCTTCTCACTCCTCGGACTACTCTTCTAAGCCTCCTTTGCGATCTCTCTCATAAGTACAGGGCACACTGATGCTTCACCAGGCCCTGTCCTGAGTCTGCTATATTCTTATACTACATGGCATCTTTTCTACATGGTATCCTTTTAGTGACTCCTATTCCTCTAACTGCCATTTATACATTGTGGGACCTTACTTAGTGTAGATCTCTCTCTTTAGAAAATCATGTCCCTTTCACCAAACATGAGCTGGAGGGTTTCATTAGAAAGTCCCAGAGTAACCTGAAATTCAATAAGGCCAAACCCTAACTAATAACACCCACTTTGGCCTACCTTCCATTCCCCCTTCCTTAGGTTCCCCATGTCAGAAAATTGCTGGCAGGTGTCATCCTGGTCTCTACCCTAATCCTTATCAATTCTCCCTGTCCATCAGACTTCAAGTCCTGAAGATACTCCTTTCAGATCTATCTAATTTTCTCCCTTCCTATTGACACTACCTTGATTCAAGCCAGCAACTTCTGCCTGGATTAATATAGTAGATTTGATTCTAACTGGTACCCTCTTGCCTCTCTCCAAAAATTCTCTCTATATGACAGAGTGTCTTCTTAAAACTTTTTTGAAAAACTTAGAGTGTGTTTCTATCCCCACTCCTTTACCGCATATACAATATATCCAGCTGCCTTAACCTGGCATGATCTGGCCTTTATGATCTGGCCTCTCTTTGCCTCTTTGGCCTTATCTCTAGACATCCTTTACCCTATATTCTAGCCTCCAGCTATACTACACCATTAATGGATCCCTGTGGCAGCAATCTGTTATCCTCCCAAATCCACTCATTCTTCTTTACTTGATGGGCATATGTCACCAAAGAGAGTCAGGAAGCCTGAGTCCCTAAATGATCATGAGAAGGTCACTTATCTAATCACCTGATTGGATAATGATGTGCACAAAAAATAAGTATTTTATTGTCTTTTGTTGTCTCAGATTTGGGGAATGAGTTGTTACAGGAGTCAGCCTACATTACTAACACAACTATCCACTTTGGAAATACTAGGTGAAAGAGAAATGCACTTCTGTAGTCTTTAAGTTACTGCATTTGTGGGTCTCTTTGTTACAGTAGCTTAACTTTACACTAACTAACATACTCTCTAGGACAAGACTGGACACCCTGTGTATTTACCCTATCTCAGCACTTACTGCACTGAAACTGTCTTTGTCCATACTTACCCATTAGCTACTGGATAGCAAGGACTGTGCCTCTACACAATTGTATCCACAATACTCAGCATCCCCAACTCCATCATTAGCATCATCGTCAAACTTCACTAACATTTATCAAATGATTTTCTTGTACCAAGGACTGTTCTAATACTTTACATAGGTCTATTATTCATTTAGTCCTCAAAGCAATGCTATGAGACTAAGTACTTTCATGTCTCCATTTTTTAGAGTGGGAAACTGAGGCCCAGAGAAATTTAGAACCCTCTCCATGTCCACACACTCAGACAGTGAAAAATCAAGTTATGCAGGCTACATGTTGTAGGAGCTGAATAAATCTTGCTTGAATTATAAACTAAGCTGGGCTCGGTGGCTCAGCCTGTAATCCCACGCCTTTGGGAGGCTGCGGTGAGTGGATTGCCTGAGCCCGCGGGTTCGAGACCTGCCTGGGCAGGTGAGACCTCATCTCTACAATAAATCAAAAAAATTAGCCGGGCATGGTAGCGTGCGCCTGTAGTTCCAGCTACTTGGAAGGCTGAGATGAAAGGATCGCCGGAGCCCAGCAGGTCGAGGCTGCAGTGGCCGGGAGCAGCCACTGCACTCCAGTCTGGGCGACAGAGTGAGACTCCAACTAAAAAAAAAAAAAAGAATTAATAAACTAAACTGATTAAGTGAATTCTAGTTGGTTGACTGCAGAAGGGACTTTTGCTGTGATAACAGAGTGGACACTCAACTGTCTTTGGTGAAGGACTTTAAAAAAATTTCTAATCTATTGTAGTCTGATATTTTTGTATAATACAAAAATCATGTGATTGGCTATAATGACAATATCAAATACAATTTTTAAAAGTTTCTAAACACTTACTCTTCATTTCTCTATTCAATCATCATGGCCCAGTAAGAGATTATGCACTAGCTTCAGTCTGGTGTCCCTTCCAACTCCAAGATGATG
Source organism: Cephalopachus bancanus (assembly GCA_027257055.1). Taxonomy (NCBI): domain Eukaryota; kingdom Metazoa; phylum Chordata; class Mammalia; order Primates; family Tarsiidae; genus Cephalopachus; species Cephalopachus bancanus. Next base: position 495,470 of record JAPVLO010000699.1, read on the forward strand.
CATTCTGTAACATAGTAAAACAAAACTCAAAGGGGAAAAGTATTCTACTTTGAGAGTCTACAAAAAGCCAATGAGAATCTACTCTGCTTACCAAACAGCAGAGTGGTATATACTAAATACTCTGGTAAGAAAACAGGGTGTACAGTCTTGTCCTAGAGGGTATATTAGTTAGTGTAAAGCTAAGCTACTGTAACAAAAAGACCTCAAATGCAGTGACTTAAAGACTATAGAAGTGTATTTCTCTTTCACCTAATATTTCCAAAGTGAATAGTTGTGTTAGTAATGTAGGTGACTCCTATAACAAAACAATTTCCAAAATCTGAGACTGAAGACAATAAAATACTTAATTCTTGTGTACATCATGTCCAATCAGATGATTAGATAAGTGGCCTTCTCATGGTTATTTAGGGACCCAGGTCTCCTGACTCTCTTTGGGTGACATACACCCATCAAGTAGAGGAGAATGAATGGATTTGGGGGGATGATTGCTGCCACAGGGATCCATTAATGGTGTAATATAGCTGGAGACCAGAGCATAGGGGAAGAGGATGACAAGAGATAAGGCTGAAGAGGCAAAGAGAGGCCAGATCATAAAGGACCTTGAATGCCAGGTTAAGGTGACTGGATATGTTGTGCAGATGGCAAAGGAGTGGGGATAGGAATACAATCTGAGTTTTTAAAAAAGTTTTAAAAAGACACTCTGACTGCCATATAGAGAGAATTTTGGAGAGAGGCAGAATATGTGTTTTTCAGTCTTAGAAAGCATAAATCTCGTAGGGTAGATTCAACTAACATTCCCCAAAAGTGGAAGAGAGAAGAATATGCTTCAGAACATGTTCTCTAAGAATATAAAAACAGGTTGGGCATGGTGGCTCATGCCTATAATCCCAGCACTTTGGGAGGCCGAGGTGAGAGGATTGCCTGAGCCCACGGGTTCAAGACCAGCCTGGGCAACTTGGCGAGATTTCATCCCTACAATGAATAAAAAAAAAAAATGAGCCAAACGTGGTGGCACATGCCTGTAGTTCCAGCTACTTGGAAGGCTGAGGCGAAAGGATCACCTGAGCCCAGCTGGTTGAGGCTGCAGTGGCCTTGAGGGTGCCACTGCACTCCAGCCTGGACAACAGAGTGAGATTCTGACTCAAAAAAAAAAAAAAGAATATACAAACAGAAGACTTCATTCAGGTGGCAATTACTAGGGGATATTTTCAAATATGGTACATACATTCTATGGAATACAGGAGATCCTCAGCTTATGATGGTTTGACTTACAATTTTTCGGCTTTACAATGGTGTGATATATATTTAGCAGAAACCATACTTCGAATTTTGAATTTTGGTCTTTTCCTTGACTTGTGATACTCTCCCGAGATGCTGGGCAGTGGCAGGGTGTTACAGCTCCCACTCAGCCATATGATCACGAGGGTAAACAACGGATGCGCTACAGTATACTTTGTTGCCAGATAATTTTGCCCAACTGTAGGCTACTGTAAGCATTCTGAACACGTGTAGGGTAGTCTAGACTAAGCTATGATGTTCAGTAGGTTAGGAGCAGCAAATGCATTGGGAATATTTTCAACTTACTTCTACAGTCACACTACCTTGAATGCACCTAATCTCGTCTGATCTTGGAAAATAAGCTGGGTCAGGCCTGGTTAGTACTTGGATGAGAGACCACCTGGGAGCACTGGGTGCTGTTGGCTTTAAAATAATAATTGTAAGCCGGGCTCTGTGGCTCAGCCTGTAATCCTGCGCCTTTGGGAGGCTGAGGTGAATGGATTGCCTGAGCCCACGGGTTCGAGACCCGCCTGGGCAGGCGAGACCTCATCTCTACAGTAAAATAAAAAAATTAGCCAGGTGTGGTAACACGCGCCTGTAATTCCGGCTACTCAGAAGGCTGAGGCGGAAGGATCACCGGAGCCCAGCAGGCAAGGCTGCGATGGCCGGGAGCGGCCACTGCACTCCAGTCTGGGCGACAGAGTGAGACTCCAACTCAAAAAATAAAAATAATAATAATAATAATTGTAATAATAATATTTTCAACTTAGGTTTATCGGAACACCATCATAAGTCGAGAAATATATGTACTTTTAGGAAGTTTTTTTTAATTGAGTCTAGTACTTGTATACTGACATTGAAATATATCCAAGAAACTTTTAAGTGTAAAATTGCAACCAAATGTAGCAAACCTGTGTAAATTGCTATTGTCAATTATATATCCAATAAGAAACTTGTATCTAGAATATATAAAGAAGTCTTACAACTCATTTCTAAAAAATAAATAATCCAATTAAAAATTGGCAAGGAATCTAAATAGAAGTTTCTCTAAAGAAGATATAAAATGGTTGATAAGCCTATGAAAGTATGCTCAACATCATTAGTCATTAGGGAAATGCAAATCCAAATCACAATGAGATTTCATTTTATACCCGCTAGGATGATTATAATTAAAAAAAGACACAATAGCAAGTGGAGAAATTGGAACCCTTGTACATTGCTGGTGGGGATGTAAAATGGTACAGCTACTGTGGAAAACAGTCTGGCAATTCCTCAATATGTTGAACAGAGTTATCTCATGATCCAGTAATATCACTTCTAGATACATACACAAGATGAATTTGAAAATACATCCACACAAATACTCATAGCAACATTATTCACAATTTCCAAAAAGTGAAAACAACCCTAACGTCCATCATCTGATGGATGGTGCAACATATCCATATGATAAACTATTATTCGGCAATAGAAGAAGCAGGTCGACACTGGGGGTGGCCGTGAGCGTGCTACTGCACTCCAGCCTGGGCAACAGAGTGAGACTCCAACTCAAAAAAAAAAGAAAGAAATGAAGTACTGATACATGCTACAACGTGAAAACATCATGCTAAATATCATGCTAAAACATCATGCCAAATGAAAGAAGCCACAGACCAAAAGATCACATATTGTATACTTCAGAGATTATTTTGTTTGTTTTTTGCTTTTTTGAGTTGGCGTCTCTCTCTGTTGCCCAGGCTACAGTGCAATAACATGCTCACAGTCACTGCAGCCTCAACCTGCTGGGTTCAGGCAAGCCTTTCACTTCAGCCTTCCAAGTAGCTGGAACTACAGGCGTACACTACCATGCCCAGCTAATTTTTTGATTTATTGTAGAGACGAGGTCTCGCCAAGTTGCCCGGGCTGGTCTCGAACCCCTGGGCTCAGGTAATCCTTTTGCCTTGGTCTTCTAAAGTGCTGGGATTACAGGCGTGAACCCCCGCATCCGCCCATATAATACAGTTTATATGAAATATCCAGAATAGACAAATCCAGAGACACAGAAAATAAATTAGCGGTAACCTAGAACAAGAGGAAAGAGTGAATGAGATGAGTAGCAATTGCTAATGGATATAGGGTTTCTTTTGGGGGCAGTGAAAGATTCCCAAATTAGATTGTGGGGGTGATTGCACCTCTGAGAATCTATTAAAAATACTGAACTGTAGGCTGAGCTCAGTGGCTCAGCCTGTAATCCCAGCACTTTGGGAGGCTGAGGCAAGTGAATTGCCTGAGCCCGCAGGTTCGAGACCAGACTGGGCAACTTGGTGAGATCTTGTCTCTACCAAAAAAAAAAAAAAATACTGAACTGTACACTTTAAATGGGTAACATGTATGTATGTGAATTACATCTCAATGAAACTGTTTAAATAATTGCTATTGCAGTTCCTTAGAGCAATTCAGAGATAGAGAAGCAGGAGGGATTACTGGTCTTTTAAAATAATTTCTGTCCTGGCCCAGTGACTCACGCCTATAATCCCAGCACTTTGGGAGTCTGAAGTGAGAGGATTGCCTGAGCCCACGGGTTCGAGATCAGCCTGGGCAACTTGGCAAGACCTTATCTCTATAGTAAATCAAAAAATTAGCTGGGTGTGGTGTCGCATGCTTGTGGTTCCAGCTACTTAGAAGCCTGAGGTGAAAAGATCACCACTGCACTCCAGCCTGGGCGACAGAGTGAGGCTCCAATTCAAAAAAATAAATAAAAGTTTAAAAAATAAATAAATAAAATAATTTCTGTGTTTTCATGTATCTCTAAACTTAGGCCATGCCCCATTTTCCACTAACTTCAACGGCACTACAAAGAGTTAAGGATTAAAAGTAAGAACAACTTTATCCACACAGGCACAGCTCAGTGAAATGCCCCAGGAGAATTAGTACAGCAGGCTAATGCAAGACAATGTTTTATTAAAACAGTCACTTGACATTTAAAATACAAACTCCTCTCCTGCTCTGTAAATTAATAGCTATTCAGCTATTTGTATTTCTGAAACTGAAGTGTTTTGGCAATTCCTAATTGTGAGATATATAAAATATCTCTTGAAAACCTATTGAAGAAGAACCATTCCCTAAAGTCCTATGACCAGAGCTTACCCCAAGCAAGCAAGAGGTTGAACTAGGCTCCGTATCTACCACTTGAATGTATCACTTACCTGCAGATCTCTTCAGGATCTTGAAATCAGGACATAGTCAATGTTTTTGCTTGAAATAATTTCGAATTTAGAGAAAAGTTGCAAAAATCATAAAAATAATTTTTCTTACAACTGTTATTCACTAACTTGTAATAATCTGCCACATTCACTTTATTGTTGTCTCTCTACACAAACACGCACATACATTTTATTTCTGAAACATTTGCAGACAGCATATCTGTTTACTCTTTAATCTTTCAGTGTGTGTTTTCTATATTTTCTAACATAACCTAACATATTCCCAACATTCGGGGTGGACCAAAAAAAAAGAAAAAAAAGAACGGAATTATCTTTTGGAGGGAGGGCCCCTTGTAGTACACTCAGAATTTGTTCCTCTGAATCACACAGTCAACCAAAGTTTTTATCTGGAAGTTTTGATAAGGTTGTGCCACGATTTGCAGAAGAAACATCCAAAATTGTGGCAAACAGTCTTCCACCATGGCAACTCACCTGCCCACCCCACACTGAGTGTTCAGCAATTTTTGACCAAAAACAGCATGACCCCTGTGCCCTACCCTCCCTATGCACCCGATCTTGCCTCGACCAACTAATTTTTGTTTCCCCAGATGAAAAAATCCTCAAAGGGAAATGTTTTGCCAATGTGGAAGAGGTGAAAAAAAAACCGCAGAAGCGCTAAAAGGTATCAAAACTGATGAGTTCAAAAACTGTTTGAGCAGTGGAAAAAACTTCTGGATAGGTGTATTGCATCAAACGGAGAGTACTTCAAGGTTGACTGACGTTTAAACATGTAAGAATGAATACACAATTTATTTTATTTTTTTGTAAAGATGTGAGGCACAAGTCAGGATTAGGTACATAAGTAGTTTATGTGCAGGTGAAGTTTGGGCCTCCAATTGGTCCTCATTTCCCCTGGTTTAGGGTCAAGTATCCTTAGTGATGTTATGTGCCCCCCCAACTTCCCCTGGCAGTATCCTGCCAATCCCTCTCTTATAGTATTGTGATAAATGTTCAGGGCCCATTTATAAGTGAGAACACGTGATATTCAATTCTTTGTTTCTGTGATAGATCACTGAGTATGATGGACTCTAAATCCATCCAAGTTGCTGCAAAGTTCATGTTGTCCTTCTTTATGGCTATGTAGTACTCCATCATGTATATATATCACATTTTCTTCATCTAGTCCACTTACGTTAGGCAGCAGGTTTGGTTCCATGTTTTTGCTATTGTGAATAGTGTTGTAATAAGCATGTGTGTGCAAGTATCTTTTTTGTAGAATAATTTGAGTTCCTCTGGGTATATTCCCAGAAGGGGGATTGCTGGGTTGTGTAGAAGGTCAATTTTCTAGTTCTTTTTAAAAAATCGTCACACTATTTTCCATAGAGATTGAACTAGTTTGCACTCCCACCAACAATGTAGAAGCATTCCCTTTTCTCTGCATCTTCACCAGCATCTGTTGTTTTTGTTTAATTAATGATGGTCATTCTTGCTGGAGTTAGGTGGTAGCTCTATGTGGTTTTGATGTGCATTTCTCTGATGATTGTGAGGCTAAGCATTTTTCATGTGTCTGTTGGCTGTTCCTATGTCTTCTTTGGGGAAGTGTCTATTCATGTCTTTTGCCCACTTTTTAATTGGGTTGTTTGTTTTTTTCTTTTGACTCGTTTGATTTCCTTGTAGATCCTCGATGTTAGGCCTTTGTCAAATACACAGTTAGCAAATATTTTTTCCCATTCTGTGGGTTGTCTTCCCACTTTCTTGGTGATTTCTTTTGCTGTGCAAAAGCTTTTCAGTTAGATGAAGTCTCACTTGTCTATCTTACCTCTTATGGCATATACTTTGGGATTATGATCAAGAATTGGTTGCCTATTTCAATGTGCACAAGGGTATCTCCTGCATTTTCTAAGATTCTTATAGATTCTTGAGGTTTTATGTTTAGATCTTTGATCCAGTTAAAGTTGATTTTTGTGTATGGTGATAGGTAGGGTTCCTGTTTCATTCTTCTGCATGCAATCAGCCAGTTTTCCCAGCACCATTTGCTGAATAAGGTCTCCTCTCTAGTGGTTATTATTGATGGCTTTGTCAAAGATGAGTTGGTTGAGAGATCGAGTTTTTGCTTCTGGAATACACAATTTCTTATAAGTTCTGAGTTTTGGAGGTTCGCCCTTCATATAATCTTATATAGCAACAGTACAGTTATTGAAATTGGGAAACATAGCACCAATACAGTATTTTTATCTAATCTATAGTCCATCTTCCAATTGTATTGGTTATTCCAACAATGTACTTTTTTTTTTTTTAGTTGGAGTCTCACTCTGTCACCCAGACTGGAGTGCAGTGTCCACTCCCGGCCACCGCAGCCTCGACCTGCTGGGCTCAGGCGATCCTTCCGCCTCCACCTTCCAAGTAGCTGGAACTACAGCCGCGTGCTACCACACCTGGCTAATTTTTTTGATTTATTGTAGAGATGAGGTCTCGCCAAGTTGCCTAGGCGGGTCTCAAACCCACAGGCTCAGGCAATCCACTCACCTCAGCCTCCCAAAGCACGGGATTACACGCTGAGCCACCGAGCCCGGCTCCAACAATGTACTTTATAGAAAATTTTTTAGTACAGAATTCAGTCCAGGATCACACATTGCACTTAGTTGTTATGTGTATTTAGTCTCCTTCAATCTAAAGCAGTTCCTAAGCCTTTTTTTTTTTTTTGTCTTTCATCAATATCTTTTTTTTTTGAGTTGGAGTGTCACCTTGTCTCCCAGACTGGAGTGCAGTGGCCGCTCCCGGTCACCGCAGCCTCGACCTGCTGGGCTCCGGCGATGCTTCCGCCTCAGCCTTCCAAGTAGCTGGAACTACAGGCACGCTACCACACCCGGCTAATTTTTTATTTATTGTAGAGATGAGGTCTCGTCAAGTTGCCCAGGCGGGTCTCGAACCCGCGGGATCAGGCAATACATTTCATCAATATTTTCATTTCATTCATTATTTTTTAAGTGTATGGGCCACTTATTTCATAGAATGTCCCCTCATATGGATTTGTCTAATGTTTTCTCATGATTTGAGTCAAGTAATGCATATTTGACCAGAATACTAAGTAAGTAATGTATCTTTTTCAGGGTCTCTTAGTGGGAGGCATGTGATGCCCATTTGGACTTATTGTGATAATAATTTTGGTCTTTTGATAAAGTGTGATTCCTTATTGTATAGATTATCCATTTTTAATTAATAAGTAATTGATGAGATACTCAGAGACTATGAAAATATCTTATTCCTCATTAAGCCCCCTTCTTATACAATTTAGCAAGAGCATTTAAAATAAGTCTCATAATTTTAAAAATAGTCTAAAAATTCTTGGTACACAAAGAGAATGCATTCTCAACACATGTATTTGTCAGGGTAGTCTTAATTATAGACACAGGTGGCAGAAACTGGTCCATGAAGTTTACTTGGTACACAATGTAGTTATGATATGTATTCATAATAACTATTAAAAATGTTTATCAGCAGTGCAAAATGAGCTTACATTGGCTATTTTAAATATGATACATCCAGACTGAGCACAGTGGCTCACACCTGTAATCCCAGCACTTTGGAAGGTTGAAGCAGGACTGTTTGAGCCCAGGAGTTTGAGACCAGCCTGGGCAACATAGTGAGACCTCATCTCTACAAAAAGATTTTTTAAAAATAGCTGGGTGTGGTCCCAGTTACTGTAGTCCCAGCTACTCAGGAGTGGGAGGATTGCCTGAGCCCAGGAAGTTGAGGTTGCAGTAAGCCATGATGGTGTCACTGCATTCCATCCTGGACAAGAGTGAGATTCCTGACTGAAAAACAGTATATATAAAACATCCATTCTATGGATTCTATGCAATAAGTTTAAAAATGGAAACAGCTTCATATATACTAAAATTGAGCTATCTCCAAGAAACTTTTAAATGAAAATGTAGGGTGTATAAAAGTATGCACAGTATAATCCCATTTGTGTTTTTAAAAACTATATTCGTACTTTTACATATTAATGTATGTAAATTCATAGAAACTAGCCTGGAAGAATATACCAATCTGTTAACAGCAATTATCTCTCTGGAGGAAAGTAGGAACTTGGAGAGGGGGCAGTGCTTGGTCTATGGAGAATAAGACATTCATTCTTTAGTCTAGACACCTCCGTTTTTAGAACAGGAATGTATTTATGTTTTACTAAAGTATATATATTTTAAAGACATATATTTGCTGAAAACATTTACATTAGCATTATTTTCAAGATTTCTTTTTTTGACAGTCTGATTACTGTTCATGTGAATAAAAGGCCTTAAACATAAATGAAATCTCCTTTGCCTCCATCTCATTGATTTATATCAGGGGTGCCGAAAAATGTATACACATTTTAAGAGATGTTATCAATGTATTTCTTTTAGTTCACCATAATCAGAAGTGTCTGGATGCTGATGGCAACCACTTTGAGCACCTCTACCTCTCATAATTGCAGAAGTCAAAAGTGACTTGTATTCATCTTTTGCTATCGGTATATATTGAGTATTACAATTTTTTTTTTTTTTTGAGTTGGAGTCTCAGTCTGTCACCCAGACTGGAGTGCAGTGGCACACTCCCGGCCACCGCAGCCTCGACCTGCTGGGCTCCGGTGATCCTTCCACCTCAGCCTTCCAAGTAGCTGGAACTACAGGCGCGCGCTACCACTCTCGGCTAATTTTTTTTTATTTTTATTTATTGTAGAGATGAGGGCTCATCAAGTTGCCCAGGTGGGTCTCGAACCCGCGAGCTTAGGCAATCCACTCACCTCAGCCTCCCAAAGCACGGGATTACAGGCTGAGCCACCAAGCCCAGCTGAGTATTACAATTTTAATACAGTGCTTTCCTTTCTTAGAATGTGTAGACATTTTTTGACCCTCTCTGGATATGTGATATGTATATGTTATGTGTACATTGTGATGTAAATATTTACGTATATGCAATAAGTGTATTATGCTCCCAAATCAAAAACTGAAGGGTCATATTCTGCTATTCCCTGACATTTCTGACTTTCACAGTTGAAGATGATTCAACCTGTAGAGATTTGAGTTCATCACATTGACTTTGTCAGTACCCTAGCAAATCAGCTTTCAAGAATATTTACTGAATAGACCCCTGACATTTCCTCAGGGAGGTAGAGATATGAGACAGTGAAGAGTTAACATCTCCCTGGGTCTTTTCTATTGTGATTTATTTGGAGAGTGTCACACAGCACTTTACTTACATTAGCTGCTATTTTTAAACTTGCTATTTATAGAAATTATCAAAAGTAGACTGTACCTCGGTGTACCCATCACCCAGTTTTTTAGTAGTTAAAAACTCACAGTTCATTTTTTAAAATTTATTCCTCCCTGTTACCATGACTGTTGGGAACAAGTCTCCATGGGTCTCGAGTTTCTGCATGTCTTGTGAGCACAGGTGCTGACTGCCTTTGTTATGGACGGTTTTTTCAAGGATGTTTTTATAATGAACAGCCTTGGATGAAAAAAATAGTTTCTCCCTTCAGAGCAGAGGGCATATTTGTTTACTGACTAGTATAATAAAGATAATATCTCCATCCAAGGTGAGGTCAGGCAGGTTTGCTTACTCCCCATTATAAAAGATTCAGTTCCCAAGCTCAGGGTTCCCCAGCTGTGATGCAAACACACTACTTGCACAACATTCACCTGAGCCAATTCACATTGCCCCCATGGGACTTGGAAAGCAGGAGGGATCTGATGTGAACATAAAATTCATACTGCTTACTGTTATGTGAATGATAAAGCCCTTTTTTCCTAACCCAAGAGTCTCTTGTCTTTTGCTAGTATCCATGAGACTGGCATTCTAATTTGTGAGCTTGCAAGTAGGGTAAAATCTGAGACTCTTCAAAGTTCTTGACACCTACTTCCTCTCTCCCATATTATTTTGAACAAATCCCAGACATTACATTATTTCATTTATAAATATTTGTTAGGTAGCAACTATTTTGAATGTTATTTGAAACCAATATAATCAAAGATGATGAAACTTAATTCCACACATGTGTATATATAATACCAACACCTCAAGGATCAAGTTTGTTAACTCTAGTTCAATGATCCCTTCCCCTAAAGGAACCCTTGGGACTAAATATGTTTCAAAACTCAGACTTTGAAGATTTTAAGAGAATCAGAGAGAACAAAGACTATATATTAAATAACATTTGCAATGGGGCCTGGGGCAGCATACTGTAATCAAGCATTGATATTTTTACCATGAAGCATGACTATTCACATCAAGTAGACTACAAATAACCTCTCTTCAGTTCAGCTCAAATTTTGTCACCAAATAATTTACAAACACAAAAAACTTTAGCTTGTCAGATTTGGGGGAATTTCAACTGCAGAAAGGAACTATGGACCTGAATTTCTTCATCAGATTCAAGATTTAGTCACTCAGCATCCTGTAATCAAAACCACTAAAAAGAAACTTCACAGACCTTTTATTAATGTGTTTGGTCTTTAAAAATAGACAGGACCAAAATGAGGTTCTTTAATGTATTGATAAGATTTCAAATCACATGTATTAATTTGACTATATCACTGACATGTGATATTTTATCATGTTTCTGTTTTATAAGGATTAAACATTTCTGAACTTCCCTGATCAAAGTGGAAAATGAATAATAAAGTCATTTGATGAACTCAAATGCAAAAAAGACACGTACAACAATTAGAAGACAGGATATTTATCCAAGAGATGAATTATAAAGGGGTCTGGATCAGAACAAATCATACCTGGAAGGTTAGAGGTTACTTACAGCTATGTTCACCACGTAAGAGTAGCAAGTCTTGAAGTCTGTATGCAAATCATGTTTATGTAAGACAAAGAAAACAAGACACCCCAAGAACCCTTTGCCTTCTGTTCCCTGGCCAAAGACAGGAATGTATAAGCTGGTAAACTTGAAGCTCGCACATGAGTGTAAAATGGGTGAGAGTGTGGTCCCAGAACACGCAAATGCTCTAAATTATACCTACTTCAGGTTATGATGGGTCACATCTCAGAATAGGAGAAGGATTGTCACATCATTTATTAATCATCTACTATGTGTCTGACAATTTGTCAGGAGCTTTTTGTACTGTTATCCTAATTAAAAATAAGAATAATAAAACTCAGGGAGATTGAATAGTGTGAAAAAATAAATGAATGAGTGAATAACTTTATGTGGACAAGCATTAGTTAGCAATTTGCTTGGTGTAGGCACTGTTACATGCATTTCAATACATAAATGAATGACAACTCCAAGCTTCAGGTAGTTCCCAATTTAGTGAGAAAGACAGATATATAAGCACATAATTATAGTGTAATTTTATATGTGCTGCATTATGGCTCAGAATTTAAAAATCAGAAGATGTCATTTATAAAAACTGCATTGCAGGAATAAAGAAGAAAAATTGTTTACCAATCAGATTGCTAGAGACAACTCATCCCAGTTCCTGCAGACATTAAAATTTGAGACTTTATATTCAAAGAGAAAGTAAGACTGAGCACGGTGGCTCAGCCTGTAATCCCAGCACTTTGGAGGCCGAGGCAAGAGAATTGCCCGAGCCCAGGGGTTCGAGACCAGCCTGGGTAACTTAGTGAGACCTTGTCTCTACAATAAATCAAAAAATTAGGCCAGACTCAGTGGCTCAGCCTGCAATCCCACGCTTTGGGAGTCCGAGGTGAGTGAATTGCCTGAGCCCGTAGGTTCGAGACCTGCCTGGGCAACTTGGTGAGACCTCATCTCTACAATAAATCAAAAAAATTAGCCAGGTGTGGTAGCGCACACCTGTAATTCCGGCTACTTGGAAGGCTGAGGTGGAAGGATCACAGGAGCCCAGCAAGTCGAGACTGCAGTGGCCGGGAGCAGCCACTGCACTCCAATCTGGGCGACAGAGTGAGACTCCAACTCCAAAAAAAAGAAAAAAATTAGCCGGGCATGGTAGTGCGTGCCTGTAGTTCCAGCTACTTGGAAGACTGAGGTGGAAGAATTGCCTGATCCCAGCAGGTCACGGCTGCAGTGGCCGTGAGCATACCACTGCACACCAGCCTGGGTGAGAGAGTGAGACTCCAACCCAAAATACAAAAACAAAGAGAAGGTAAGATGCCCTCTGAAAGCTGCCTTGGTGTCGACAGTGAAGAGGATCTTTATGACTCTCCGGCAGATGAGGAGAAGCTGAACCTTACATCATAAATAGGCAAATTCACAAAGCTACTACAAGGAGTATGAGTACATGCCTTAGAAAAGAATAATAGCGGTGGTTTTTGTTTTGTATCTTTTCAGGACCACATAAAGACTCTATCATTCTGTTGAGACTTTGACCTTCTTACTGCTGTCTTCTTATTCAGTGGCTCGCTTTTCTCTCACTAGAGACATGAACCAGGAGCTATAGTTGTGTAGGCGATCAGAAAGTCAATATCATTACCTTGAATAAGCTCTCCTAGTTTATCCTATCCATCTACTCATTCCAAGGATTGACAACAGCAAATCAACCTATAATTTGAAGAATGTCCCTCCTTACTGGAAAAAAGAAAGGTCATTTGCCCAACTCTCCCCACCTGGAGGCTCTCCTGACATTGCAGATTTCTCAGAGATTCCAGACAATAATTTCATCTACTGGCTCTTGCTCGGCTTAGTACAAAGAACGCATGCTCTGAGTTTGAATGCTGGTTCTGTTAGTATCTTTGAACTACAGTCTCTCTCACTAGCACACAGAATGTTTTTTATACCACTTAACACTTAAGAAAACAAAAACCTACATAGACGACAGTGACTTGGCAGAGTACAGAACTCATCAGTCATTAGATAATGACATCTCATAGTCATTATTTTGAAAAATGTGAAATTGAAGGATGCCAAAAACAATTAAACCCAGAAATAAATATACGTTCCTGTCATAAAAAGAGGAGGCATATTTGTGAAAATGTAATTGAGGTGACAGCCGCAGCAAAAACAAGATAATTAAAAGCAAAATAACGCAATTGTAATCAATAGCCAAGCACACACCCCGCTCCCTACATTACTATGGATAGTGTTGCTGCCATCTTCGATTCTGGCCTTAAAATAAGGTGGCATAAGCATCAGTTTCTCAACTGGTCTGGATGCTGACTCCACGTCTCCTCCTGTACTCTCCTCTGAAGAGGAAACATATTAGGTAGAATATGATGGATAAGAGGAGGGAGACACCTTCAGGGAGCCTAGAAGAGACATTGCCCATCAAAGTTGGCCTAGTGGGGCCTCAGATGGCCAGAAGACCCCAGAAAATGACCAAGTTCCCAGGGCTAGAGAAATACCACAGAGCAGGAGAAGGTCTTCAACTGCTTTCCTAATGATAAAATGGGCATGTGTCAACGTTTTATGAATAATCAGTCACGGAATTCAGATAAATCCACTCCACCCAACCAAGCTAATATCTAAGGAGACAAGAGTATTCTCCAAAGATTAACTTTACTATATCTGGCAGGATGCGGTGGCTCACACCTATAACCCCAGCACTTTGGGAGGCCGAGGCGGGAGGATTGTTTGAGCTCAGGAGTTTGAGACTAGCCTGGGCAACATAGCAAGTCTTTGTCTCTACAAAAATCAAAAAATAAGCCAGGCATGGCAGCACACATCTGTAGTCCCAGATACTCAGGAGGCTGAGGTGGAAGGACTGCCTGAGTCTACAAGGTCCAGGCTGCAGTGAGTCATGTTCGTGCCACACTGCACTCCAACCTGGGCAATAGAGTAAGATTCCAACTCAAAAAGAAATATATATATATATATATATATACATATATATATATAAAATCTTTACTACATCATCTTTACTCACTATGGAACTTGAACTCCTGCTTCCCTTTGGCATTGAGATTGAGACTTGGGGACAGTTAAAATAACTTTCTGATTTTAAAAATCCCAAATCAGCAACATTTCTTCCTTTCTTATACAGACTCTTCCTTCTCCTATCACTCTCTGCTTAGGAAATTTTTTCTCATTGCTGACTTTTCTGCAAAATTTTAAGTAACTCAAAGTAAAATTTCCTGACACCCACTCTACCACTGTACTCGAAAAACACTATTAAAGTATTTGTGTTATGAAACACTATTATAGTACATGTATTATAAAATTTTCCAGTGATTTTTTCCCATGCTTATTTCCTTCACTAATCTGCAAACTTCTTCAGTCATGAATAAAGTTTTATTCCTCTCTAGGCTGCCTTGAGTGTATCATAATGCTTGGCACCAAGTAAACAGTCAATGAATGCTTATAGATTAAACAATAAAGGATGAGTTGGGTGAGGTGGCATGCACATGTAGTCTCAGCTACTCAGGAAGCTGGGGAAGGAGGATCACTTGTGCCCAGGAGGTTGAGGCTGCAGTGACCTATGATAACACCACTGCACTCCAGCCTGGGTGACAGAGTGTGACCCTATCTCTAAAAATAAATAAATAAAGCATTAAATAGGCTTAAACCTTTCTGTTTCTCCTATATATTCATTCTGTTAGTAGTTCAGTCACACTAGTATGCTTTATTTTTGTACCCTCAGGTATTGAGTTGTTCATTGTGGGTTTTTTCTTGAATTTTTATTATTTGTTGTAGGCAGCTTCTGACATGGCTCCCAATGAGCCTCACCTCCTGGCATTCACACCTTTGTGTGATCTCCTCCCTTTAAGTATAGGCTGGGCCTAGTAACCAATAAAATATGGCAGAACTGATGAGATGTCACTTCTGAAATTAAGTTATATAAGACAAAGTGATTTATGTCTTGCTAGAACACTCTCTCTTGCTGGCACTCTCTTCTTCCCTCTCACTTGCTCTGATGAAGCAACTGCCATGTTGTGAGATACTCTGTGGAGGAGCTCATGTAGCAAGGAACAGGGGAAGACCTCAGGCCAACAGCTCATGAGGAACTGAGACCTCAGTCCAGCAGTCTGGAGAGAACTAAATCCTGCCAACAACGACATGAGTGAGCTAGGAAGTGAGCCCCTCCCAGTCAATCTATGAAGTGACTGCAACCCTTGAGAGACCCTAAAGCAGAGGACTTAGTTTAGCCACACCTAGATTCCTGAACCACAGAAACTATGAGATCCTAAATATGTGTTATTTGGAGCTACTACACTTTAGGTAACTTGTTACACAGCAAAAGATGACTAATACATTATGTATCGATCAGCTAGGGGTCACAGATAATAAAACCCAACTACAGAAAAAAGCCCCAGCTTGTTTTATTAGTAGTCCATAGCATAATTATTGATTTGCAATAGGTGTAGCAAATTATTCTTCAGAATTCAAAACTGCATGGAGCAGACCTTCTGTATTAATGAGTTGCACATCCTTGCATTCAACCAAGCACAGATCAAAAATACAGGGTTCCACAGGGCCAACTTCATGACTTGAGCATCTGTGGATTTTGATATTGGAGAAAGGTCCTGGAACAAATCCCCTGCAGATACCATGGGATGGCTATATTTCATTCATCAAAATGGCTCATACCCCTACTTTATTATTGGATACATACCATGTGCCCTGAGTTGGGGGCATAATGTCTCCTTTGCATACAAAATTTTATCTGAATATGGAGGTACGTTGTTGAATAAGAAAGTTACTGTCCTCAGAAAACTCATATCTAGTGGGAAGATAGACATCAAAACAGATAATTACTTGCTTTCATTTCCAGTGATAGAAATAATAAAGAAATGGGTGCATAACAGGCTTGGGCTCACTAAGACAAGGCAACTAACCCAACCTGAGGAGTGAATATGCCCATCAGGACCTAGGTAAGATCTTCAAGGATGCATGAGAGTCATAGAAATGAAGCGAATCAGAAGAAGATTCCAGGACTGGAGGATAGAATAAATCAAGGGATTTATCCAAATAAACTTCCCAGAGCAGAACTTTGGTCAAATAGCACTAAAGGTATTCTTAATAAGTGAATTACAGTTAAGTCTCCTACATACAAACCTTCAAGTTATGAACTTTAAAGACACACATTTGTGCTTTTTCTGTACTATTTCTCTCCACCAGATGTCAGTATAGTCTGTTAAATACATACAATACTATATAGTCGATTGTGTTAGTTGGCTAGGCTAGGCTAACTTTACTAGACTTAAATCAGATTGACAAATGTGCTCTCAGAACAGAACTCACTCATATGTTGGAGACTTCCTGTATCCTTTACAAGAAATATGTGTCCCATTATTCCTATGAAAAAGGCCAAAAGAGAGGATGATTTACACACTTGATCAAAGCAATTAGAAACTGGGCTTAGGATAATTTCCTTAAGTGGTTGAAGCCAGTGCCTTAGCTCATAAAACCGGACTTGTCATCTCTCCTTTATTTATAATTCTGAAATGAACTTTAAACTCCCTGAATAAGAAGATAATCAGAAACCTCACAATTTAATGATCACATAATTTCATTACTCAAACACTAAGGCCGTGACTTCTCTCAATTCGCCTAATAATTACCGTAGAGAAAAGCTCAAAAAAAGTATCCAAGGTACTTTTAAAACTGAACAAACACCAACTTAGACTAAAGATGAGTAAATAAAACAAGCTTCTAGTGCTGGATGTACAAATTAATTTTTAATTGTCTATTAAAAATGTTAAGCAAGTAGCACATGCATAATATATTTAACTAACCTCTCAAGGTTCAGTTCCCCTAGCAAAATGCCTATCCTTCTCACACTTCTTGAAAAAAGTCTTCCTCATTCTCCCAATTTAGACTAAGGGGTCCTTGCTTAATTCCCAACGTGTTTTTACTTTTATAGTAGTAATTCTACTTCATAGCCAGTTAATAGGAAACAAGATAACTTCTTATGTTTATATTGAGCTAAGTTCATAAGCTTTGAAGGCTGAGCTGCTTAAGCATGGTTAGAAGCAAGGAAAACTCATAGCCTTATCTATGATGTGCTCAATTATTGTTGTGCAACTTGGTAGTTAGATGTGCTCCTTTGTGGAGGACAACAGGCAGTACATGGCCACACAAAAACCTCAGATTACAAAGAATAAGCTGGAGGTGGAGGGCCTTGTGAATTCCTCTCTCTTTTCTTCAGCCAGGAGCAAAGGGAGATTGGAGGATACTAGGGAATCGTAAGATTGTTTACTTATCCATCCACCCATACACACATACAGGCACATCTCTGCACACCCCACACTCTCCAATCCCATGGGTCAGCCTTCTACTATAAAGAGAAGGGTGTGTTTTATCTGTAATCTGTTTGCTTGGAATTCTAAACTCAGAATCCCTTTGGGTGAATATGATCTTTACCATTTAGACACTCTACTATGTGTCTGGTACCTTTTAGATATTATCTTCCTGAAGGGCCTTCATCTGCCACGCCCTGTAACGGCCTCATTAGAGTGACTGCATACAGGTAGAGGTACCTAGGGAGACCCATCTGTTCGAGCCTGCAGCTGTTTGGCTTTTCCCCTGACCAGGCAACAGACATAAGCCTGAAGGAGCCTTTGAGATGGCTCCAGCCCCAGCCATTGTCTGACTGAAAGACCCCAAGACAAACTGCGTGGCTGAACCCAGCCAACCCTCATAAAGCAAAATAAATTATTGTTATAAGTTCCTGTTGTGGGGTGCTTTGACAACCAGCTATAGAGAACCAGAATGGTCTTTCAAAAAGAAGGATATCTGACTGAGTCTTCTGTCATCACACCACTGTCCTGGCCATCTCAAAGATCTGAATCATTTGGCAGCCGCACCCCACTCTCCACCTCTGACATTCAGTGCACACTCCTGTTTTAGCTGCACGTTGAGCCAACTGGGACAAACTTACCAGTTTAAGTTGTGTTATACCCATAGATCTTCTTTTGAGAAGTGTCTCTTCATGTCTTTTGCCCACTTTTTAATGGGGCTGTTTGTTTTTTTCCTTTCAGCACGTTTGAGTTTCTTGTGGATTCTAGGTGTTAGGCCTTTGTCAGATATACAGTTGGCAAATTCTGTGGACTGTCTCCCTGCTCTCTTGAAGGTTTCTTTTGCAGTGTGGCGATTTCTGAAAGAACTAGAAATTGACCTTCCATATGATCCAGCAATTCCCCTATTGGGAATATACCCGGAGGAACTCAAATCATTCTACAAAAAAGATACCTGCACAAGTATGTTTGTTGCAGCTCTATTCACAATAGCAAAAACATGGAACCAACCATGTTACCCATCGAAGATGGACTGGATAAAAAAAATGTGGTACATATACACAATGGAATATTATGCAGCCATAAAGAAGAACAAACATGGACTTCACAGCAACTTAGATGGATTTAGAGTCGATCTTACTCAGTGATCTATCACAGAAAGCAAGAACAGAGTATTATAGGTTCTCACTCATAAGCGGACCTTGAACAATTATAATACTAGAAGAAAGGGATGGGCAGTAGTGGGAAACTGTCGGGGGGGTGGGGGTGGGATTGTCAGTTGAGGGAAACTGCTAGGGGAGGGAGGGGCACACCTCATCAACAAGTACCTGCATAATCAACATTTACATTCCTAACCCTGAATTACAACCCACATCTTTTTTTTTTTTTTTGAGTTGGAGTCTCACTCTGTCACGCAGACTGGAGTGCAGTGGCCACTCCCGGCCACCGCAGCCTCGATCTGCTGGGCTCTGGCGATCCTTCCACCTCAGTCTTCCAAGTAGCTGGAACTACAGGTGCGTGCTACCACACCCAGCTAATTTTTTATTTACTGTAGAGATGAGGTCTCACCAAGTTGCCCAGGCGGGTCTCGAACCCGTAGGCTCAGGCAATCCACTCACCTCAGCCTCCCAAAGGCACGGGATTACCGGCTGAGCCACCGAGCCCGACTCACATCTTTATAATTTTTAAAAAAAGATGTGTTATATTCATTCATTGATTCACCTACCCAAATACATAAGTGCATGTGTTTATCCAATACAGCATCACTTGAGCAGTTTAGTCTCAATGAGCATTTCACCTTAGAGTCCAAGATTTTACTCTCAGACATATGGCAGTTCTGAAATACCCTTCAATTACAGCTCTCCCAGCCTAATGCCCTTAACAGCAACACATGCTTCCACGCCTTCTCATCCGTTTATTACATCCTACTTGAACTAGGCCGGGCGTGGTAGCTCACACATGTAATCCCACCACTTTGGAAAGCCCAGGTGGGAGGGTTGCTTGAGGTCAGGAGTTTGAGATCAACCTAGCAAGACCTTGTCTCTAACAAAAAAATAAAAATAAAAATTAGCCAGACATGGTGGTGCATGCCTGTAGTCCAACTACAGAGACAGAAGGATTGCTTCAGCTCAGAAGTTCAAGGCTGCAGTGAGCTATGCTCATGCCACTGCACTCCAGCTTGGGTAACAGAGCAAGACTCTGTCTCAAAAAAGGAAGGAAGGAAGGAAGGAGGGAGAGAGGGAGGGAGGGAGGGAGGAAGGGGAAGAAGGAAGAAAGGAAAGAAACTGTTAGGTTGGTGTGCTGGTGTCACAGAAAAGATGCAAAGAATTGCACAAGGAGTAGGTTAAAAAAAGTTTATTTAGAAGGTAAATTAAAGAAAAAATGTCAATCCACCTCCTCAAGATTGAAGAGGGGGCCAAACACTGGAGAAGCGTTTAGTGCTGAATGTTTGAAGCTGGGTGCCTTTAGAAAGCTGGGAACAGGAGCATTCCTGTGAAATGTAACAGTGGGGCTGTTGTTGTCATGGCGATTAGCTGTTCAGGATGGCAGCAACTAGATAGTTGATTACATAGGCAGGGAGACTAGCCCAAGGTTTGTAAAACAAACTCTTAAGACACAAATGTTAAGCCTTGAATATCCTTGGATTTAGGGGACAAAAAAAGCATTTAGCTAGGAGTGTCTTGTTCATGGGAAAATTGTAGGAGGGCTGGAGTTAATATAATGGTTTGTTTCTTTTATTTTGGTGTACAAACGGTTTGTCATGCAAGATAGCTAGAAATTCATCCTTGGAGCAAGATGTTAATTATGAAATCCTAATGCCCATTACTAGGGGAGGTTGTTTTACTAGTTTAGTCATCGGTGACTTTAAACAGTGGAGTTGCACAATTCCATTCACAATAGCCACCAAAAAAATGACATACCTTGGCATCTTCCTAACCAGAGACATGAAAACTCTTTACAATGAAAACTACAAAACACTGCTCAAAGAAATCAAAGATGACACAAACAAGTGGAAAAATATCCCATGCTCATGGACTGGAAGAATCAACATTATGAAGATGTCCATCTTACCTAAGGCAATCTACAGATTTAATGCGGTACCCATCAAATTACCAGCAACATTCTTCTCAGACCTGGAAAAAACAACACAGGAATTCATATGGAAACACAAACGACCAAGAATGGCCAGAACAATCCTCAGCAAAAAAAACAAAGCAGGTGGTATCACATTACCAGACTTCAAACTTTACTATAAAGCTACAATAATCAAAACAGCTTGGTATTTTTACAAAAACAGGTATATAGACCAATGGAATAGAATTGAGATTCCAGAAGCTAAACCTCAATTTCTCAACCAACTCATGTTCGACCAAGCCTCCACTATCTACCACTGGGGAAAGGAGAACCTATTCAGTAAATGGTGCTGGGAAAACTGGCTGACCACATGCAGAAGATTGAAACAGGACCCCTATCTGTCCCCATACACAAAAATTAACTCTAAATGGATCAGAGACCTAAATGTAAAACCTCAAACCATAAAAACCTCAGAAAATGCAGGACACACCCTTATGGAAATTGGAACTGGCATCCAATTCCTGAACAAAACCTAAAACCCATAGGCCTTAAGAGATAAGATAGACAAGTGGGACCTCATTAAACCGACAAGCTTCTACAAAGTCAAAGAAACCATCAAGAGAGCAGGGAGACAGCCCACAGACTGGGAAAAAGTATTTGCCAACTCCAGGTCCGACAAAGTCTTAACATCTTGGATCTACAAGGAACTCAAACGTGCTGAAAAGAAAAAACAAACAACCCCATTATAAAGTGGGCAAAAGATATGAACAGACACTTCTCAGAGGAAGACATCTGAGCAACCAACAGACACATGAAGAAATGTTCACCTCACTAATCATCAAGGAGATGCAAATCAAAACCCCACTGAGATCCCACCTAACTCCAGTCAGAATCGCAATTATCAATAACTCAAAAAAATAACAGTTGCTGGAGAGGGTGTGGTGAAAAGGGAACACTCCTACACTGTTGGTGGGAGTGCAAACTAGTGCAACCTCTGTGGAAAACAGTGTGGCAATTCCTAAAAGCTCTAAATATCAACCTCCCACATGACCTTGCAATCCCCCTACTGGGAATATACCCTGAAGAACTCAAATCACTCTATCAAAAAGATACCTGCACACGTATGTTTATCATAGCATTGTTCACAATAGCAAGAACCTGGAATCAACCATACTGTCCATCAAAAGAGTACTGGATTAAAAAAATGTGGTACATATACACAGTGGAATACTACGCAGTCATAAAAAAAAAATCATGAACTTCGCAGCAACCTGGATGGAACTAGAGTCAATAATACTGAGTGACCGCTCACAGAAACAAAGATCTGAGTATCACATGTTCTCGCTCATATAGTGGACCTTGAATATCCACAGTAATACTATAAAAAAAGGACTGACAGTGGTGGGAAACTATGGGGGGGAGGGGAAGGGAGGTGGGACTAATGGTAGTCAATATCTGTCTGGGGATGGGAGACACCCCTTATTAACAAGGGTGCCTGAATGAAGCATATTTGTATACCTAACCCTTAACTGTACCCCACAATATCAAAATAAAAAATATTGATATATTAAAAAATAAAATAAAAATAAACAGTGGAGTTAGTTAAACTTACTTCAGAGCAAGAGTTAGCAGAGCCAATTACACAATAAAATATTATTTACTCATCCAATGTAATACTATAAGAAAATGACTGACGGTACTGGGAAACTATGGGGGGGAGGGGGATGGGATTAACAGTCGCAAATATCTGTCTGGGGATGGGGAAACACCTCTTATCAACAGGGTGCCTGAATGAAACGTAATTGTACACCTAACCCTTAACTGTACCCCACAAAATCATAATAAAAATATTGATTAAAAAATATATATATTATTTACTAAAGCATACCACTAATTGGTAGTTATAACAAAACAAAAATATAAGCCAATGCCCAGCTGCCTGCCCACAATGGCCGAGATAACCCCGTTTTGGCATTTTACCCTTTCAAAAACATTCCAAATTAAAAATTATGCAGCTAGCTCAAGGATGTATATTTCTCAGATTCAAGAAAGTGCTCTCAGCCTGTAATCCCGTACCTTTGGGAGGCTGAGGTGAGTGGATTGCCTGAGCCCGCGGGTTCAAGACCCGCCTGGGCAACTTGGTGAGCCCTCATCTCTACAATAAATCAAAATGAGCCGGGCGTGGTAGCACACGCCTGTAGTTCCAGCTACTTGGAAGGCTGAAGCAGAAGGATCGCCGGAGCCCAGCAGGTCGAGGCTGTGGTGGCAGGGAGTGGCCACTGCACTCAGTCTGGGTGACAGAGTGAGACTCCAACTCAAAAAAAAAAAAAAAAAAAGAAAAGAAAAAGAAAGTGCTCATGTATGCTATGAGCATTTAAGTTTACATTGTACCCAAAAAGAATTACTTTTGCGTCAAAGAACTTCTGTTATAAACTAGGGGATTAAACACACAAACGTGGATGCTCAAGCACCCCCCCCCCCACACAAACATACTTGTGGATAAAATGTAGCAAAAAAAGAAAACTTGCTTTCTTATGAGGCAAACAGAATCTGTTTCAAACTTCCCTCCAGTAGGTCACATAAACGAATAAGACACATATTAACCAAATTGATAGATGGTGGGTTATCAGTGGAGCAATCAATTCTTGACCAGTAAATTTTCCCAGCAGGACCAATCCAGTGTTAAACAGCAGGAATCCTGCAAGCTCAAGGGAACGTTGCAGAGGGACAAAGCTTAGATGTTGTAAATGGCAGGCTGTTCCCCTGTACAGGCCACTATGAGGAGATGGGGAGAGTGCTATAAAAAAAGAAGCACTGTCACTTAAGAGGAAAATCTCATTTTCCTGCTTAACTTTTTTTTATTTTCTAAAGTGTTTTAAAAATCAATAAATGTTTCCCTCATTGGGGTGCAATCTCAGCCTGCTAATGTCATGCTTATAAAGGAAAGCTGACACATGGGGAAGAGCAGGCTTTGAAGATAGAAGGGCCTTGTTCAAATCTCAGCTTCTGCTACTCACTAGCTGTGTGAACTCATGCAACTTACATGACTCCTTTTATCTTTGATTCTTTTTTGGTGAAACAAACATCATAATGCCCATAATGGTGGTAGAGGTTAAATGAGATAGTACTGCTAAGTTGTCAATTCTGTAACTAGATCATAGTAGGTATTCAATCATTAATTATGTGTATTATTAGCATAATTAATTGTTAATGTATTTCTTATTAAATTTTATGATATTTTTCCATTTTAAAACATTATGTTATTAACAGTGTATATTATTTTAAATAATTTTTACTGTAGTCCTAATGATTTGAGGGGTCAAGGTGGGAGGATCACTTGAGGTCAGGAGTTTGAGACCAGCCTGGGCAGCATAGCAAGACTCCATCTCTACAAAAGAAAATGTAAAAATTACCCAGATGTGGTGGCACGTGCTTGTAGTCCCAGTTACTCGGGAGGCTGAGACAGGAGATTTACTTGAGCCCAGGAGCTTGAGACTGCAGTGAACCATAATTGCACCGCTGCACTCCTGTCTAGGCAAATGAGTGACACCCTGTCTCAAATAAGTAAATAAATAATGAAATAAAATAATTTTTTAAAACACTGACAAAGAGTCAAGAGACCTGGTCCTAATCCCAGCCCTGCTCTTTATACAATATTTGATCTAGGCAACTTGCTTTCCATTCATTTTATGAGCCTCAGTTTTCTTTTTGTTAAAAAAAAAAAAAAAAATGAAGGAATTAGATTTCCTGATGTTACCTCCCCTGACAAACATTTTAGCAATTTGATGACTCAAAGTTCTCTTGGGCCTAATTTGTTTTCTTTGTTCAAGAAGGTGGCCTTGAGCAAATTATTAGTGTTTGTGCCTAAGGCTACTGGTCTAGGGACCCGGGTGTGCTGGTAAATATTTAACTGGCTCTGTGGGTAAAATAGCCCTGATTTGTAGGGTTTGCCAATCACTGTGGTGTAAATGTCTCCACCATGGCCAAGGCTATCAATGGGACTTCTAATGGGAGTTCGAAAGAGATACGCACAATTAGCTCTCATGGAGCTGACTCCAGCACATCACTGTGCCAAACCCAGTACTCAACTCACATTCCACTCCTAAGCAGGGGCGCCATGGTGGTCTAGTGGCAAGTATACAACCCCTGAGCAGTTCTTACGACATGTAGAAAAACAGACTTGGGTATCAGGATTCTTTTTATTTTCAGCTCCCAGTTAAGGCAGACACATAAATAAGTCCCTGTTTACTATATAGAATGTACCACTGAATTCACTGCCATTTTGGAAAAGAGAAAAAATATCTTGGAGACCATGAAATACTGAGATGCAAACTTAATTCCCTTTTCTTACATTCCATTCTATTTCTTCCCCAATCTCAGACTATAAAAACAGCTAAGGACTTTTAAAGGTTCAAAATCAGAAAATTTGTAAAAGCAAACTTAGTCTCTTCTTCAATTCTTTAACACCCACAAGGATTAAATTTGTTAACTCTTTTTCCCATCTAAAAAGTTAATCATCAATTAATAATGAGAAAATTCTGAATACAGTGTTCCTACAGATGCTGAAGTTTAGAGCATCCTAGGATGCAGAGCAGGGCCACAGATGAAAAGCAAACACTAGCATGTTTTAGCACCTGATGCATCATGTGTTGATTGCCAAAACACTGAAGCCCTGTAATCCACTCCGGGAGAAGCCCTCAGGACATAACTCGGCAGCTTATTTTCTCACAAACCTGACATCTTTGATCACTGAATTTCTCAGACCTCAGAGATTTGAAGTAGAAGAAACTTGCAAGAAGTCAGTGTACTATTAAGAGCTGTGACAGCTGATATCTGACAGCCCAGCATGCTGCCTTTTACAGTGGCTCTCAATATTGACCTGAAGATTTAGAAGGAAAAATCTACTAATTTGCATCCCAGCAAAGTGTTTAAGGTTTCTAAATTATCACACTGAGTCATCATGAAAAAATCATTTTGATCTTATTTTCTGTGTGATGTACAACGACAATATTTGATACATTTTAGACACATTCCTACCAAAAAAAATATTTAAAAGTGCAATATTCAATGCCTAGAAGATGTATCCAAGTGAAATAATTTATTCCTTGGAAGTGTGACATTGCTGAAGTTCTATACTTTAAGGCACTCACGTATAGAATGCCTATCGAGTGCAAGACATTTTGGAGATAGAGATTCATAAAACAATATAGAGATGTTGTTTTCCTGCCCAGATTCCTTTATTCCATGCATTCATTCTCCAGACAGTGTCAGTGTTGGCTGTTAATGACTCCTAGCTATTTCTTTCTCTAGTAAATAATTATTGTTTTTTGGAGAGTTGTGTCACTAGGGAGGTCATCCCCTGAAAGGAGCAGCTTGTTTCCACTAACTTAGTGACAAGTGTGTACAAAAGCTCTTCTATCCCCCACCCTTGCCTAAAGATAGAACCAACTTTGTAGTGTAATTTGTGTTCCAGAGCTCTTCTACAAAATCAGGCTGAGAAAGTCTCCAGCTGAGATCAAATCCTCTCTTAACCCCTGTCTGTCTGGCTTCCATAAATCCCCTTCCCCTGAGAACACTTCCTGAATAAGACACTTGCAAAAGAATCCACATCTCAGGATCTACTTCTAAAGTACCCAGTCTAAAACAGATCTAGACCCTTCTCTCAAGAATATAAGCCCTATATAAAAGTCAACTCAACTGTTAATTGAACATTGATGGCATGTACAGGGTTTAAAATGGAAAAGGATTTAGATATGTCCATTAACAGCTAAGATAGAATAGTATACACCAGATTTACTTTATTGCCAGAAATGCCTAAAAACAATGGACAAATTTATTTATTTATTTATTTATTGAGTTGGAGTCTCAGTCTGTCACCCAGACTGGAGTGCAGTGGCACGCTCCCGGCCACCGCAGCCTCGACCTGCTAGGCTCCAGCAATCCTTCCACCTCAGCCTTCCAAGTAGCTGGAACTACAGGCGTGCGCTACCACACCTGGCTAATTTATTTATTTATTTATTGTAGAGACAAGGTCTTGTCAAGTTGCTCAGGCAATTCACTCACCTCGGCCTCCCAAAGCGCAGGATTATAGGCTGAGCCACCAAGCCCGGAGACAAATGTATTTTTAAAAAGTTTTTCATTACAGGCCAAGGTGAAGGCAACAAGAGTAGGACAAAACACCAGCAAGAAGAAGGTTGCACAGAAAGAAAACTCTGGAGATCTGCAGAGCATGCCCCTTGGGTATTCAGCAGAATATGGATCAACATATGCACATGAGGAAAGGGACACCAAAGAAGTTTAAAGGAAGAAATCCCTGGAGATCATACAGGGCCAAGAATAGTGCCTGTTCCTAAAACAACTTATAGCTCACAGGATATTGGATAGAATGCTGAAAAGAGTTTTGCCTCAATAGGTGGGACTTGTGACTTGCTTCTAACCAACAGAATAGGGTCAAGGTGATGAGACATCACGTCCATAATTGTTATATAAGATTGTTATTACATCTTTTGAGTAGACTTTATTGACTCTCCCCCTTGCTAGCTCTAATGAAGTAAGCGGCCATATGAAGAAGTCCACATGGCAAAGAACTTAAGGTGGCCCTCATTCTGACAGCATGCAAAGAATTGAATCCTGCCAACAACCACATTAGCCCATAAATAGATTCTTCCTCAGTTGAGCCTCAAATGAGATCCCAGCCCTGCCCAATACTTTGATTGCAACCTTGTAAGATATCTCAAAGTAGAGGATGTAACTCAACTGTGTCTGAATTCCTGACCCACAGAAACAGTCAGACCATAAATATGTCTTGTTTTAAACTGTTAAGTTTATAGTACTGTTATTCTACAGCAATAGATAACTAATGAAGCATTAAATGTAAATGGTTTAAAT
Source organism: Cephalopachus bancanus (assembly GCA_027257055.1). Taxonomy (NCBI): domain Eukaryota; kingdom Metazoa; phylum Chordata; class Mammalia; order Primates; family Tarsiidae; genus Cephalopachus; species Cephalopachus bancanus. The sequence continues at coordinate 523,036 of JAPVLO010000699.1, forward strand.
ATTCAATTAAAATAGAGATTGTCAGACTATATACTTTTTAAAGACTCAACTGTATTCTACTTTTTTTTTTTTAAATCGGAGTCTCACTCTGTCACCCAGGCTGAAGGGCAGTGGTGCACTCACAGCCACCATAGCCACCGTAGCCTCAGCCTGCTGGGTTCAGGTGATCCTTTCACCTCAGCCTTCCAAGTAGCTGGAACTACAGGCATGCACCACCATGCCCAGCTAAATTTTTTGATTTATTGTAGAGATAAGGTCTTGCCAAGTTGCCCGGGTTGGTCTTGCACCCCTGGGTTCAGGCAATCCTCTAGCCTCAGCCTCCGAAAGTGCTGAGATTACAGATGTGAGCCACTGTTCCCAGCTTGTATTCTACTTTTAAGACGTCTACTTTATGGCAACCCCTTTGAGCCTCCTCCCACTGTGGGAGCTTTTTTGTGCTCAATAAATCCTGCTTTCTAAAAAAAAAAAAGTTGCCTACTTTAAATATAAAGATATAAGTAAGTTTAAAAAATATGAAGAAAGTTATATCATGCTAATGTTAACCTCAAAAAGAAACAGGAGTTGCTATGTTAATAATATAAGACAAAGTATGGCTAGGCTTGGTAGCTCACACCTGTAATCCCAGCACTTTGGGAGGCAGAAGCGAGAGGATTACCTGAGCCCAGGGATTTGAGACTAGTCTGGGCAACTTGGCAAGACTTCGTCTCTACAATAATTTTTTTTTTTTTTTTTAGTTGGAGTCTCACCCTGTCACCCAGCTGGAGCACAGTGGCACACTCACAGCCAACCCAGTGTCGACCTGCTAGGCTCCGGCGATCCTTCCACCTCAGCCTTCCAAGTAGCTGGAACCACAGGCTCGTGTTACCATGCCCGGTTAATTTTTGATTTATTGTAAAGACGAGGTCTCATCAAGTTGCCCATGTGGGTCTTGTACCCGCAGGCTCAGACAATCCACTCACCTCAGCCTCCCAAAGTGTTGGGGTTACAGGCTGAGCCACCGAGCCCGGCCTATATACTACATTTAAAAACATTGACTGGGCATGGTGGTGCATGCCTGTAGTTTTAGTTACTTGGAAGGCTGTGGCAGAAGAATCGCCTGAGCCCAGCATGTCGAGGCTGCAGTAGCCGTAAGCATACCACTGCATTCCAACCTGGTTGACAGACTGAGACTGTGACACACACACATGCATGCATACACACACACACACACACACACACAAAGGCAGAGCGCAGTGGCTCATGTCTGTAATCCCAGCACTTTGGGAGGCCAAGGCGAGAGGATTGCCTAAGCCCAGAAATTCGAGACCAGCCTGGGCAATAAATCAAAAAATTAGGCAGGTGTGGTGGCACAGACCTGTACTCACAGCCACTTAGGAGACTGAGGCATAAGGATCACCTGAGTACAGCAGGTCGAGGATATGGTAGCGGGTTCATGCCACTGCACCTTAGCCTGGGTGACAGAGTGAGACTCCAACTCAAGAGAAAGGGGGGGGCAAAATGTATTTTATTTTATTGTAAATAATATTAATAAGAGTAAAGAGGGTCATATCATAAAAAGGCTAATTCAGCAAGAGGACATGACAACCCTAAACTTGCATACACCTAATAACAGAATTATTACATCAGTTAAAATCTGATAGAAGTATAAAGCGAAACAATAGACAAACCCATCATTATGCTCAGAGATTTCTCCACCTTTTTCTCAATCATTGAAAGACCAAATGAATAGAAAATTACTAAGGTTATAGAAGACTTGAACAATACTATCAAACAAATTGGCCTAATTAACATTTATACAGCATTTCAAAAAATTGCAAAATACACATTCTTTTCAAATGGATGAGAACATTTAACAAAATAGAGCATATTCTGCACCTTAAAAAAGATTTTATCTGGCAGGGCTCAGTGGTTCAGCCTGTAATCCCAGCGCTTTGGGAGGCCGAGGTGAGTGGATTGCCTGAGCCCGCAGGTTTGAGACCTGCCTGAGCAACTGGGTGAGACCTCATCTCTACAATAAATCAAAAATTAGCCGGGCGTGGTAGTGCGCGCCTGTAGTTCCAGTTACTTGGAAGGCTGAGGCGGAAGGATCACCGGAGCCCAGCAAGTCGAAGCTGCGGTGGACAAGACCAGCCACTGCACTACAGTCTGGGCGACAGAGGGAGACTCTAACTCAAAATATATATATATATTTTTTTCTCTTTTTCCTTGTAGTATTCTTACATTAAAGGTTCTAAAACTTCCATTCCTACATTTAGCCTCACTAAAATTGTCAATGAAACTTCATGGCGGGGAAAGACGAGCAGGGCAAACCTTTAATACAAAGTGTGCTAAATGCTTGCTTTGGGAAGGGATATTTCAAAGAAGCAGAAAAGATGGGGAAGAGAAGATTCTAGTTCACTGTCTCCAGAGCTCCAAGAGTCAGCCAACTTAGAGACTTTAAACATGATGTGTTCTAAATGGCACCCTATGGATGTGGATTAATGGATGCTCAAAACAGATTGTCTTTTGTTACCAAAAAGGCTGAGATCCATTTACTGTTGGCTCAAAGACATTATGTATATTATTAAAGTTCATTTATATAAGATGGCATTTAGATCATCAGTAATACTAAACAGTGGTAAAAAAAAAAAAAAGCCAAGAAACCCAATATTTCACTGGGAAAGATATTTCTATCAATACTTTTTATGATGACATTACTGTGCCTGGTAGGAAGGAGGGTGGGACTCAGCCTGAAAGAGAATTTAAGATGATGCTTATAACTTTATTTGGTCACCCCACATGAAATCAATCAATCATACAATTCGACATAGCTACAATGTTGAATCAATTATTCACTGTAAAACCAAAGCTATTAATGAGAAGATAGTTCCCATAGAGAAGCATTGATACTAAGCAAACAAGAAACTCTATAAAAAGGAAAAAGACTATTTCTGTGTTGGGTTGCCATAGAAAATTCTCAGGTATGTGCAGAGCACAATTGATTGGGTAGAAATTCCTGGCACAGATTATGAACATCTTACAAAGGTTCAAGCTATTCAAATTCACTTTAGTGCTTAGTATCATTGGACAATTTAGTAAAGAAAAAGACCTGAGCAACTATAGCAAGGATAAATTTTTATAGAGATAAACCTTTCAAACTGGTGTAATTGTTCTGAAGGACGATGTCTATACAAATGTAAAATGTGTGTACTTTTAGCCCAAAAATAGTTACTGTTCAGATATGTCCGCAAAATTGGCACCTCATATATGTACACAAAAGATACGTATCATTTGGAACCTTACTTCTAGCAAATAACAGAAAATCAATGCCGTCCAGTTTAAACAACAAAGAGGGATTATTGGCTTACAAAATTCAGGCATAAGATGGTTCATAATTTGGGCTTATTTTGGGGAGGTGAATAAAACACTAACAAGAGAGTGGAAAAATGATATAGGAGTGAGATGAAAGCCAATATAGGGTGCATTATCAAGCTAATTTCCACTGTAGATAACTAGAGTTTATTTTTACTAGAAAAACTCTGAGAACCATTGTAAAATATATGCCACAGAGGTAATCCATCCTAGTGGCACAGGGTTGAGAGCTGCCCTTGCAGGGCATTAATCCATTCTGCTGAGTGGGTGGCAGAGGACCTCAGTGGTAAGAGAAACCTCTCAGACAAAGAATTCATTGCTGATGGAAATCAGGCCAGTGTACACTGAAGTGGTATAGATTAATGGATACAAGTGGGGCATTAGTAACATCTGCCTGAGATGGACTTCGGGACTGGTGATCCAGCAGTTCAACAATGTCATCAAGATTTCTCTCCATTTGATTTCCAGGGCTAATTTTATCTAAACGATGGTTTTCGACAGGCATGGTGGCTCACATCTGTAATCCCAGCACTTTGGGAGGCAGAGACAAGAGGATTGCCTCAGCACAGGGGTTCAAGACCAGCCTGGGCAACTTGGTGAGACCTCGTCTGTACAATAAATAAAAAAATTAGCTGAGCGTGGTGGTGTATGCCTGTAGTTTCAGCTACTTGGAAGGCTGAAACGGAAGGACCGCCTGAGAGCATGCCACTGCACTCCAGCCTGGGCAACAGAGAGAGAATCCAACTCAAATAATAATAATAATAATAACAACAACAACAACAATAATAATCAAACAAGCAATGCTTTTCATAGTGGTCATTAAATGAGAATCAGACCCAATTGGGGCTACATATACTGCAGAATATAGAAAACACTTTAGTGTCACTATTCCAAACAAAAATACTTATATTTAGTGTAATTGGACTGGATTGAGGCAGAAGCATATTTCTGAACCAATGACTTTGCTACATGGCTTAAGTGAAACAGTATCTTTCCTCAGACATAAAGATGGGCTGTCTTTTCCAAAAAAAGAAAAGCTGAGCACTGTGGAGAAGGGAGAAGCTGGGAGTGGATGCTGGGAAGTTCAGCCAAAAATGTATAGAGATATATGTGTAAAGATGTTAATTACAACCTTTTTTTTTTTGAAGTCGGAGTCTCACTCTGTCACCCAGGCTGGAGTACAATGGCATGCTCACAGCCACCGCAGTCTCAACCTGCTGACTCAGGAGATCCTTCCAGCTCAGCCTTCCAAGTAGCTGGAACTACAGTCATGTGCCACCACACCCAGCTAATTTTTTGATTTATTGTGGAGACGAAGTCTCACCATGTTGCCCAGGCTGGTCTCAAACCCGTGGGCTCAGGCAATCATTTCACCTCAGCCTCCCAAAGTGGTGGGGTTATAGGCATGAGCCACTGCGCCCGGCTACAACCTTCTTAACAATGGCAAAAACCTAGGAACTTGCAAAGTATGCATCAATAAGGGACTTACAGTTAAAAAATTATGACACGGCCGGGCTCGGTGGCTCAGCCTGTAATCCCCGCGCTTTGGGAGGCCAAGGTGAGTGGATTGCCTGAGCCCGCGGGTTCGAGACCTGCCTGGGCAACTTGGCGAGACCTCATCTCTACAAAAAAAAAAAAAAAAAAAAAAATAGCCGGGCATGGTAGCACACACCTGTAGTTCCAGCTACTTGGAAGGCTGAGGCGGAAGGATCGCCGGAGCCCAGCAGGTCGAGGCTGCGGTGGCCGGGAGCGGCCACTGCATTCCAGTCTGGGTGACAGAGTGAGACTCCAACTCAAAAAAAAAAAAAAAAAAAAAAATTATGACACATTTTTACCCTGGATTCTAAGTAGTAGTAGATCTCTATGTTCCAATATAGATGGGGCTCCATGATATATCACCAAATGAAAATGCATATGCAAATCAGTGTGTAAAGTAAATCACTTTTGTAGATTAAAAAGCCAAACCCACACAACTTCTGAACTGTGGAACTCTTGTTTTATGCCTAAGAGTTCTGGAGTAATCGTTATTCAGAAATAGATAGCCAATATAGTGGCCTAACGGGACAAAGCATAGCTACAAAGAAAGGTATGATATGATTCTCTTTTTACGTATACAGGGAAAGTTTCCAAATAGATTTAGAAATAAATGGGAGTTTTGGTTTAGAAGTTTACAGTAAAATTATTTTAAAGCTTCCACACATTCTGGGTTGCAAAGCACTTAGACGAAGCTGAAATTTTTTTTTCTTTTTTTTTTTTTGAGTTGGAGTCTCACTCTGTTGCCCAACGGGAGTGCAGTGGCCGCTCCCGCCACCGCAGCCTCGACCTGCGGGGCTCCGGCGACCCTTTCTGCCTCACCCTTTCCCAAAGTACTGGAACTACAGGCGCGTGCTACCACGCCCGGCTAATTTTTGATTTATTGTAGAGATGAGGTCGCGCCAAGTTGCCCAGGTGGGTCTCAAATCCGCGGGCTCAAGAAATTCACTCACCTCGGCCTCCCAAAGCGCGGGATTACAGGCTGAGGCACCGAACCCGGCCAAAGTTGAAATTTTCTATCAGTCTCAATAAGTTTCTGCATTCCGAAGAAGACCCTGTGAGAGAAGGTAAAACAACTTACTTGGTAGATACCAATCACACATGTGAGAACATTTGACAAACATCTCTAGCTTCAGGCTCTATCTTCATCATTTCAGGTTTAAAGAAAAGTTTAGAAAAGATCACAGTTATTAAAAGTCAATATCATAAATGGCCCATTCCCTCCATTAAATCTATGTTTACCAAAATGAATTCAGAGGACCAAAGCTGCAGAAAAACGGAGTTAAAACTACATGCAAACTTCATTTATTTCAATCACCATAAACTCATAGTAGGGTTTTTTTTTCTATCTTATACATATTTTTATTAAATAAGAAGCACAGAACCCTTGTTGAGGTAAAATATAATGAGAAGTATGATAGCATGGGAAAGGAATTGTTGGACTGGAAAACAAGTAATTTTTATTCAACTTCATCTGTCAGTTCTGCCAACTGTTATAAAATAACATATTGTTCCTGAGAAAATGTCTCTTGAGACTATTGTCAAACAATGAAATGAAGTCAGTGTCTTGACCAGTGCAATGGCTCATGCCTGTAATCCAAGTACTTTGTGAGGCCAAGGAGAGAGCATTGCTGGAGGTCAGGAGTTCAAGACCAGCCTGGGCAACATAGTGAGACCTGGTCTCTACAAAAAATTAGCTAGGCATGGCGGCATGCACCTGTAGTCCAAGCTACTTAGGAGGCTGAGGCAGAAGGATTGCGTAAGCCCAAGAGGTAGAGGCTGCAAGGAACCATGATCCATGCCACTACACTCCAGCGTAGGCAAAGAGTGAGACTCTGACCCAAGAGAGAGAGAGTAATACAAAATAAAAAATAAATAGATCACTGTCTTATGATGCTATTTCTGTACAAAAGATCCAGACATCAACCACAAAAAAATCTTTTTTTTTTTTTTGATTGGAGTCTTACTTTGTCACCCAGGCTGGAATGCATTGGCATAATCATAGTGAATGCATCTCCAACTTGCTGGGCTCAGGGGATCCTTCCACCTCAGCCTCCCAAGTACTGGGATTATTGCATACACCACCACACCCAGC